>CP139506.1:382262375-382634874 GCA_021014915.2 Artemisia tridentata subsp. tridentata
TTCAATTTGTGTTTTTCAAGGGGGGTGTTTGGCTCAAACAAAATGGGATGGAATATCGAAAACTTACAAATATATATAATTTAAATCTTTGAAATATGATCAAATTTGGGCTTAAGTGATTGTGGGCCTTCGTGGGATGGGTTTGTTCACATCATCTAGATGGCTTTCTTTTGTTTAGTTTTTTGTGGCAATAAAAAAAAATTGTATTGTAAGTAAAACAAAGTCATATTAAAAAACAACTAAACTATCTTGTTTTGACAGCAAAATGCAGCAACCAAACTGCCATTTTGACAACACTATTACTTCAGAGGTTTACAAAAAATATGTATGTTAAAAAGATTATAATGAAAATGAGAAACATACTATTACTTCAGAGGTTTACGAAATGCTAAACTGATCGGGATGACATCCAGAAATGATAATAATTTTTCCAAGATAATAATAATGCACGACCTATGTTTTAAACGCAATATCAAAAAATAAAAATAAAAAACAATGGTAAAACAATCACAATCATTTGTGTTCTTATGAAATAACGACTATTGTTCATCAAAGCAATTATTATGACAATCCCATGAAAATCCCAAAATGAAAAATGCAACCACCATAAACATCCAAGAAAACAAACGAAACAATGACAAAAATACGAAAAACTTTAAATAGAAGCAGATAGTATCATTTGACTATAACCAATAGTGATAAATATCACTGTTTCTCAATCTTGGGTTCAAGTAGCTTCTTTTTGGTAGAGGATGCATTGGACAGTTCGTCAACATCAATAACGTCATCCAACTTTCTCTTAACAGGGCTTGTCCTTGTATCCTTCAAAGCTTCAATCATGGAGTTTGTAGCTCCAGACTCAGACGCACTATCCTGCACCAGGGAAAAAAAATAAGTGTGTTAAATGTATTAAAATCTATATAACAATGATGACTTTATGAGAATAAAATCATTTTTATTAGTGGATGAATAAGAAGATTACCTGGTATATCAGTCGAGAGGGTGGTGTTATGAATCCTAATGACGGAGTTAACGAACTGCTCACAGTGGCCTATGGAAATGTCATCAATTTAGCATATTAACGTGCAAATATACAAAACGAAATAAAGATAATAATAAGATAATACCTCAATAGTTGGAAACTGTTTGTATTAGAAAAGAAGTAGTTTTTCATTTAACAAACTAACCATAAGCAACAGTAGATGGCCGAAGTTCATTACGAACAGATTCAAAGGGCTTAAAGTCAAAGCCAAACAATGAGCCACTCAGCCACCAATGTCATCACATTTAACGACTTTGGTTATCTCGTAAAAACTCATTCGATACTTGTGGGCAACAACATGGTGTTTTCCAAATCTTTCAGTCACGCCAAAATCGGACAAGCAGTAGCATTGCCCTTGCTCCAGTTTTGAATCAAATTTAGAAACCAACCCCTTTTTTACAGACGCATGTATTTTACAACCCTGAACGAAATTAAAGGATACATAATTTGTTACTGAATAAAAAGATGGAATCTTTATATTATAAAAAAGCAGAAAGGTAGTACCTCTTCATCCATTAGAACCATTTCGATTGAGTAGGTTACCAAAGGGTTGTTAAAATCAGGCAGTTTCCACAATCGGATTACCCGAACCTTAACATTCCAGTCATCCCTAAAAGGAGTCAGTTCAGAAACCTTGGTTATCTTGCTATCCATGTTACTATTTTTCTACCAGAAAGAAGAGATGAAAGTGGGATGTATAGCACAAATGAGTTGATCCTTAAATAAGGTTTTGAGAATAGGGTTTTTTAGATTGACACAGATGTTTTTAAAATTTAAATGTTAGCAAATAAGTAGGATAATCAAGTTGAGAAGTGTGGAAAACTAGAAGAAGGGTTGAATAGTTTTTTACCGTTTTAAAGTTTTATTTGCTTTGTTATTATATGTTAATTTCAAAGGAAACAATCACAAATAAATAATCACATAATGTAAACAAAAGATAAAGAGAGGAAAGATCAAACCACACGACACTGTTGTTTATAGTGGTTCGGCTACAAGGACTCTCTTCCTTGCCCTACTCCACTCCCCGAGTTTCCTACTCGAGAGTTTATCTTTCACTAAGAAACAAACTCCTTTTCTAGGCGGAGAAAACCTTTACACGTCGCTTACTTCCTTTTCCGGTACTAAGCTAAACACCGGGTTCTTTCACAAGGTAGAACCAACCTGACGTCGCCTATTTACTTTACCGACACTAAGCTAGATGTCGAGTTCTTTACACGGGTACAACTACTCCCTACACTCCTTGTGCTTTAAGGACTAAAGCACTAACCACACTCACTGATTACAAATGATAGATATGATGTGTGAAACAAACTACAATATCACACAGTAATGCAACTAAAGGATTACGGTTCTGTAGATCCTTGAATGCTTGATCTCTTTTCTACAAAATGAAAGATCAAAGTGAAATGCAACTATGAATGATGTTAGTAAGATATGTACTGAATGAATATGTGTGTTAAAGCTATATGAGTGATGAGAGAGCCAAATGATCAGCTTCCTATTTATAGGCAAGCTGATCTTCAGCTCACGGATCCCACGGATCCCTCACAAGGGATCCGTCCTTTATGTGATTTGGATCCGTGGGACGTGACAGCTAAGGTTTAGTTGTCTCTTACCATATCTTAGTTGTATCTTACCAAATCATCCAAGATCTTCAAATGTCAACTATGTATCTTGCAAATCTAACCAAGATATATCAAAGATATTGTATGTGATGCATGCAATGATGTCATGGAATGGTTTTAGAATTAAAGTTTCCTTTTAAGGAAACAAGTTACTAAACTTGTAATTCTTAGTTAATATGTGAAGTGTAAAATGTGTACTTAAGAGACTTAAGCTAGTATTTATTATTTGCTAAAAGATATTCCTTTTGTTTGTCATTAACAAAACTAATGAAAGATCAAAGAATATAAATAACGTTTTTGAGACGCTATTTGTATTAACAATCTCCCCCTTTTTGTTGATGACAAAACATAAGGTATATTTTTTAGCAAGAGAATAAATATAGTATGAGTTCTTAAAAATATATATTAAGTTTGTTTATTAAAGAAAAGTTTTGTAAAAAATGTATGTACTGTGATGAATCACAGTTGATGCAAACTTAGTTCCTTTCTCCCCCTTTTTGTCGAAACAAAAAGAGTAGCGTAGCGGAATGCGATTTTGAGAACTTTAAAGCTCCCCATTGTTTTATACTCCCCCTAGATGGAGTAATCAAGGAAATAATGCATGAATCTACAAAACAAACGGTTAGTATATGAAATGCTTATGAGATGCTCCCCCTTGATGTATACTCCTCACTTCTTGAGTACCAACGTATACTATGAAGGGTATGATATGCTGCAAATGAAATGTTAGTAATGAATGACTTCAATGAAGAAGTAGAATGCTTGTGAAGTATTCTCCCAAACAAGCCTGTCAATATGTTTTGACTTTTAAAAGTCAAAGTAAGTGTCTGATCATTATTTTTACCTAAAGCAATCATAATTATAGGTTAGATAATGATGTTAGTTCACAATGATAATATGCAATATGTTGATCACTCATAAGCATAAAAACATCACATTCATTAATTGAAAATTATGTGACAAAAGTCACAAATATGATATGATGTTACATTACAAAATAAATCCTAAATAAAGACAACTACAACATCATCCTAGAAGGTTCCTAACAACACTTTTATTGAGGCGGATGAGAGATTGCATTGAGACGCTCGAGAACATGGTTCAAGATGAACCTCATCTCATTTTGAAGCTCATGGACCAAAATGTTGGTCCTTTGGGCCAAGTGAGATGTTCTCTCACAATGTGCGCAATCATGACTTGAAAAACCAGGAGGAAGACTAGGCTCCAAGTTTTGTGGTGGTGGTGGTGGTGGTGGTTGGTTGTTGTTGTTGTTGGATGGTTGTTGTTGTTGTTCATTGGTTGGTGGTGGTGTTTGGAGGGAGTTCATGAGGATGTTTTGGATGTCCATGGCTTCATTTAGACGGTGATCAACTATACCCGAGAGAGTGTAGAGACGGTTGAGCTCTTCACTAATCTCTTCTTGGGTTTGAGGCATATTCATCCACATTGCCTCGTCAATGGCAACTAGAGTGGATGTGGGTGATAGAGGTTGTGGTTGAGGTTGGGATGATGGTGCATCATGGTATAAAGGGCTATGGATATCCGGGTAAACCGGGTGAAAAAGCATGGGTTGTTGACCTTCAAAGGTCATGGGTGGAAGATTGGGTAATTTTGGTGAAAGTTCTTCTAAGTCATCAAGATGTGGTGATGTAGGAGGAGTCCTAAATAATTCCAAGGGTTGGAGTTTGGGTGATTTTGGTGGTGATGGTGATCTAACAGGCTATGATGGAGCCGGTGGTGGAGTAGTGGCTATTGGAGTAATGGTTGGTGGTGGTGTTTGTATAACAACATTTGATGGTGTTGGGGTGGAGAGTGTAAGGAAATTTTCACTAGCAATGGGTGATGATATATTGAGAGGAGAATTTTCCTCAGATGAGGAGTTTGCTAAGTTGATAAAACAACAAGGTTTAACACTAATGCGGGCTGTTCTTCTTGGAGGTCTAGATGTGGAAGAGTTGTTTGACTTGGTCATGGTGAAGTATGATAGCTAAGATGTACAGGAGAGGAAATGGTTGTTGTGTGAAGTGATGATCCTAAAGTGCTAATTTATAGACAGAAGGTTTGTGAGTCTGTGTGTTTGGATTTGATGTGAATCCAATAGAGAATGTTTGTTACTAATGATTTGGAACAAAAATTTGTGCATGTCATATCAAGGAAGTCAATCCATTGAGCTTTGGTTGAGTAATATGTTGTGGATTTGCAGTTAATACAAGAAGATAGTGGAAAGTCTGATGATTTGATATTTCCACGGATTTGACGGATCCCTAAAAAGGGTTCCTTCTTTGTATCTGTTTGGTAACTCACACCTAAAATTTAAAAATTTAAATTTTGGTGGGAATTTTTGTTCCTAAGTTTCTAAGAATTCCTAAATGATTCTAAGAGGAATTGTGATCAGTGAATGAATCCTAAGTGATACTAAACATTAAAGATTTAAGAATCGGGATAAGTCGAAAAAGTTTTATAATTTTACTGGGAAACATGCGGATCCAAGTGGTTGCAAATGCGAAACCATGTTTAGCTATCCGCCAAATCCGCAGAATGGCGGATGGCGGATCCAACGATAAGCCTTGGCGGAACCCTGTTTTGGGATCCGCCGGATCCGTATGCCTAAAACTTAAAAACTAAACAGAACATATGTCATATTTTTCGTTTTTCGACGAAAACCCGAAAATTCACCTAGACCTTATTTAGCATCAAATATGTAGTGCAAAACAACTAAATATGATAACATTAACACATGATTGCACATAGTTTAATTTGTACTTAGAAACTTACCGTTTTAGGTGTTATGCCAAACACTGGCTATAACCCGAAAAATTGATAACCATGATGGTTATCCACCTGCAAGTGTTAGTTATTACACATACACAACAAGTATTATCAGATAAATTCTAGACACATAGAAGTTTAACAACACAATATCCAATATTGTTTAAAACCAAACACTCCATCAACTCAGCTTCTTCTTCAACTTCTTCATCCCCTTGTGTAATTTCATCATCCAACGACCTAGATTCTTCACCATTCCTTTGATGTTTCGATACTCAGTGGATTCATTTTGGATTGGAGGAAGATGGCTTAAGTATTCGGGTGGAGGAATCCTAGAATTTGGCAATCCATCATCTTCACTCATTGAAGATGATGAGGATGATGTTGGTACACGAGGACGTTTGCCCTTATCAACACTAACCCTAAAGTCGCTCAAAGGAACGAAGGTATGTTCAATTTCATTGTAATCCGGAACAAAGCCTAAATGGTTTGGACGAGCGGGTGCAAAGGCTCTATAAAGTCGGGTTAAGAGCATACCATAAGGCATTGCAATCTTGCTTTGAACCGGAATGTCACACATTCTTTTGGCAACATAATAAGCAAGATTGAAGGGTTGATGAGTAGAGATGTTGTACATCATGTGGCATAAACAAGCATTGATATGATCACGGTTTCCTATGGTGCACATCACATTAGCCCTTAATACATCCTCCATCTTCTTGAACTCGGGTTTGAGTTCATTAAGCTCCATTGCAAATGGATCTCTAGCAACTTCACGACCACGATACATTCTTGTGGGGTTGTTCTTAGGAATGAAGAGATGTTCCCTAATCACTTCTTTTGATTTGAGAGGAGTGGCATATGGTGCCGTCCTATCGAGATTGGAGTCTAAGATTGTTAAGGACCATTTGTCCGAGTAAATACATGTCCCTTGGCTTGGAATTCCTAAGACCTCACCAAATTGATCAAGAGGGATGTTGACAAGATTTCCATTTAGAGTAAAATGAAGACTTAAGTAACCTTCATCACTCGAACTAAGACCTACACTAGCATAGAACTCAAGTATGAACCTAGGAATGATTGGTTCATCTATGTCTAAAAGAGAATCAAATCGAATTGCGGCTAATTGTTCCCTAAGTTGAGTTCCTTCATAGAATGATGAATCTACGGCTCTACCCTCATGGCATACTTTTTCTCTAAGGCTTTGAAAATTTCGATTTGGGCATTGGTTAGACCTTTGGTTTTGTGGACTTTGGGTAAGTAGTTAACGGTTTTCTTGTGATCGTAGTTGGTTGCGGGAGGCATGATTTTCCTAAGTACAAAAGTTACATAGTTTTAGTTAAAATGATCAAATGAAGTGTAAAATTCCTAGTGTGTGCCTACATGGGGACAATGTGGAGGTGTGGTTATCTCGACTCCTTTTGATGCAAGAAAAATTAGTTTATGCAAGTTTTGTTTATAAACGAGAGATAACCCAAACGCTCCTATTTCAATGTAGCTACGGTTGAATGTACCCGAAAATACATATTAGTTATGTATTCTCTTTAGCATTCAAGAGACATTATGCAAGTGAAGTCTAAAAGATAACGTTTTTGTATTTGTATGAACAATGTAAGAAAAAATCATTTTACCTAGTCGTTAGAAGATTTTAGTGAAAAATTTTCATGGGGTTTTTGTTAAATTAAGACAATGTGCTATGAGATGCAATTCCTAACTAAGAAAAACATGTTTTTAAGTATAATGCAATAAATATGCTTCATGATTTTTCAAGAATTATGCATATACCCCAAGTTTTGGTTTTGTGCATGAAATGGAAATCCTAGACGCAGATCAGGAGTATAAATATGGTAAGAATACTTACAGTGATGTTAGAAGCACAGATTTGTGGAAGAAAATGGTCTAAAATGTGATGGAGATTAAGTGTGTGTCGAATGTAGTAAGGTGATATGTTTTGGAGTGAGGAATGAATAGTAGCTGTTCTTGTTTATTTAATAATAAACTGAACACAGCATGCGACGGATCCGGCGGATCCCAAACAAAGGATCCGTCTTTGTTGTCGATTGGATCCGCGGATCAGAACACATGTTTTGGTTTGGTGTCGTGTGTGGCTAAACTAATGTTTACACTAATGTTTCTCCTAATCACTAGGTTCCATTAATCCTAATCCAAGTCTAAGATAATTGAAAGGTTCTCGTTTAAGTGGTTTAGTGAGAATATCGGCAATGTTGTCCTCTGAGGAAACTTTCTCAATTGAGATGATTCCCTTCTGTACATTGTCGCGAAGGAAGTGATGGCGTATTTCAATATGTTTGGTTCTAGCGTGTTGGACTAGATTTTTGCTTAGATCGATAGCACCTTTGTTGTCGCAAAGAATGGGAATGTTGTTGAGTTCAATTCCATAGTCGACGAGAGCTTGTTTCATCCACAGTGCTTGTTGACACGCCTTTCCTGCAGACACATACTCTGCCTCTGTTGTTGAGATTGCGAGGGCAGTTTGTTTCTTAGCGAACCATGATGTTAGACAATATCCTACAAAAGTACAAATACCGCTAGTACTTTTCCTATCAACATAATCACCTGCGTGATCTGAGTCAGTATACACTATGGTTTCTACACCCGTTCCTTTGGGATACCATAATCCTAAGTGTGTAGTACCTTTGATATACCTAAAGATTCTTTTAACGGCTTCAAGATGGGAAGTTTTTGGATCTTCTTGAAAACGTGCACATAGACAAACACTAAACATAATGTCAGGCCTACTAGCCGTAAGATAGAGTAAACTACCAATCATTCCTCTATATTTAGTGCTATCTACGGATTCATTTTCTTCATCCTTAGTAAGTTTGGTTTCGGAGGACATGGGTGTTCTCATGGGTTTTGAGTCTTCAAGACCAAACTTCTTAAGCATATCTTTGATATACTTTGATTGGTTGAAGAATATCCCATCTTCTAATTGTTTAATTTGGAGACCTAAGAAAAAGTTTAGTTCCCCCATCATACTCATTTCAAACTCGTCATGCATGATTTTTGAGAAATCGTCACATAACTCTTGACAAGTTGAACCGAATATAATGTCATCCACATATATTTGGACTATGATAATATGTGATCCCTTTTTCTTGGTGAAGAGAGTATTATCTACTAGGCCCATGGTATACTTATGGTCAACTAGAAAAGTCTTAAGTCGATCATACCAAGCATTTGGTGCTTGCTTAAGTCCGTATAAAGCTTTCTTAAGTTTGAAAACATAATTTGGTTTTTCAAAGTCGGCAAAGCCGGGAGGTTGTGCAACATATACTTCTTCATTTATAAGACCATTTAAGAAAGCACTTTTGACATCCATTTGAAATAACTTAAAATCATGTGCACATGCATATGCAAGTAATATTCTAATAGACTCAAGTCTAGCTACGGGTGCAAAGGTTTCATCGTAATCTATACCTTCTTGTTGATTGTAACCTTGAGCTACTAGCCTAGCTTTATTTCTAGATATAATACCCTTTTCATCAATTTTATTTCTAAAGACCCATTTGGTGCCTATTATGGTTTGGTTTTTAGGTGGAGGGACCAATGTCCAAAAATCATTTCTAATAAATTGATTAAGTTCTTCTTGCATAGCAATTACCCAAGATTCATCTTTTATTGCCTCGTCTATATTTTTAGGTTCAATGGTTGAAATAAAACAAAAATAATTACTTTCATTTTGAGCTTTGGATCTTAATGTTCTTTCATTAAGTTTTCCTATGACGTTTTCTAATGGATGACTTTTAGTTTCTTTAATATTGACTATTTCTCCTTTTACGGGTTCATTGTCATTTTCAATGTTTTCTATATCATTAACCATTTGACTTTCAACTAAGTCATCATCTACCAAAGGTGATGTCTTAGAGGGAGGTGGACTTTCGTTGAATGTTACGTTCAACGATTCCTCGACTCTTGATGTTTCCTTGTTTAATACAATGTATGCTTTACTGTTTTGTGAATACCCAAGAAATACACCTTCATACGACTTTGGGTCGAACTTGGTGAGATAATCTTTTGTGTTTAAAATGAAACATTTGCTTCCAAAAACTCTAAAATATCCTAATGTAGGCTTTTTGCCTCGATAAATTTCATAAGGAGTTTTATTTAAAAATTGTCTAATTAAAACTCTATTTAGGATATATGTAGAGGTATCTACAGCGTGACACCAAAACTTTTGTGGTATGTTTTGTTCATTTAACATAGTTCTACTCATTTCTTGAATTGTTCTATTTTTACGTTCTACTACACCATTAGATTGAGGTGTACGAGGAGCCGAGAAATTATGAGTTATTCCATTATTATCACAAAAATTTCCAAATTGAATTTCATTGTCAAATTCTCGACCATGATCAGTTCTAATGGATACTATATTATTTCCTATTTGATTTTGAATTTTCTTGCTTAGAATTTCAAATTTGTCGAATGCCTCATTTTTAGTTTTCAAAAACTTTGTCCATGTATATCTAGAGTAATCATCTACTATAACTAAAGTGTAAAAATTTCCTCCATAACTTTGTATAGCCGACGGGCCAAACAAATCCATATGTAATAATTCTAGGCATCTAGATGTAGATACCATGTTTTTAGCCTTATGGCTATTATGTACTTGTTTCCCAATTTTGCAAGCATCACAAAAGTGTTGGTCATATTTCAACTTGGGTAGGTTCCTAACGAGTTCTTTGGATGACAAAGACTGAATAAGCCTCATATTAGCATGACCTAAGCGTCGATGCCATAGAGTTGAGTTTTCGTCCAAGGAGGTAAGACATAACTTATCTTTAGGTGTTTTATCTAATTTCATAACATAGACATTATTCTTTAAAACACCTTTTCCTACGGTTATGCCATCTTTAAGTATTTTACTTCCATTTTCACTGAAAAGGACGTTATACTTTTTGCGGCACAATTGACTTATACTAAGTAAATTAAATCCTAAATTATCTACATGAGCAACATCATCAATAGATAGAGAGTCATGAGAGATTGTACCTTTTCCGATGATTTTACTTTTAAGCTTGCTACCGAATGTGACATTACCTCCGTCATACACTTGATAGGTTGAGAAAAGATTTTTGTTTCCCGTCATGTGTCTTGAGCACCCACTATCTTTGATCCACTCATCAGGTTCAAGATCAACTTTCAAGCATACCTAAGTTCATAAAAGACTCAAGCATTTGGTCCCCAATATCTCATGGGTCCATTTGGGTTAAACATGACATTATCATGGTTTATGTATGTAAATGGTGGACAATTGTTCCATGACATATAACTAGGACCATGAAAGTTTCTAGGTATGTTTTGGTTCCAATTATTTTGATAAGTATGTTGTGGATTAACTATACTCTTTGGAAAGGGGTGTTTGGGAAAACTCATTTGAGGTCTCTGTTGATCTGTTTTAACTCTATATTCATTTCTAGCTTGTCCTCTTCCTAAGGATACTGTTGGTTTATGTTTATTATAGGTTATACTACTGTTAGGTTTCTTAGTAACTTTAACAAACTCGGAATGGTCGACTTTGTGAACCTTCTGTTCAACTTCTGTACTCGCGGATCCTTTGGATACACTTGGCGGATCCAAATTTTTGGATCCGTCGGATCCGTGAGTGTCCAACATGGTTGAATCAGTTTTATTCACAGTCTGTTCCTTATAATCACTTAAGGTTCCTAGTTTCATAAAGCCTAGTCCTGTTTTATCATGAGGTAGCTTTTGCATTTTCATTATTTCATCTGCACAACTTATGTTTTTATCAAACCATTTAAACTTTGAATTTTGTTTGATTAAATCTTCCTGTGTGGTTCTTAAGGTTTCTAATTCAAGTTTTAGTTCTTGACAAGACATACACGTTTCTTTACTATCTTTACCTTTTTCAATTCGTATTGCTTTTTCTTTAAGCCAAAATACTTCATTTTCTAAAAGTGATGTCTTTGTTTTCAAAAACTTGTTTTTGTTTATGATTTTTAAAGTAACGTCACACAGTTTGTTATATTCAACTTCTAAGGTTTCATCATCTATAGAGGAGTATGAATCAGAATGTACCTCTTCTGTGTCATTAGCCATAAGTGCCATTTCGTTGTTCTTAGGCTCATCATCATCATCTCCTTCACTATCGCTCCAAGCTCCACTAACGAAGGCTCTTTGAGACTTGGTCTTTGGAGGCTTTGGACATTCTCCTATTAAGTGACTGGAGTCACCACACCTATAGCATTTCCTATCAACCTTATCTTTCTTATCGTCACGATCTTTCCGAGAGGATTTCTTTTCATCACGAGGTGGTTTTACAAACTTTCCTCGTCTCCTGAAGAATTTCTTGAAATCCCTCACGGCCATGGCATACTCTTCATCATCACTGTTTGAACAAGACTCATCATCATCACTTGACTCGACTTTGGCTTTCAAGGCAATAGACTTAATCTTCTCCTTTTTGCCTTTGACAATTTCCGAATCTTTTTCCATAATCATTTCGTGAACTTTAAGGTTTCCTATGAGCTCATCCAGTGTCATGCTTGAGAGATCTTTAGATTCTTCAATAGCTGTCACCTTTGCTCTCCATTTCGGATGGAGTGCTCTTAGAAATTTCCTGACAAAATTCTTACTAGAAAAAGATTCATCAAGTGCTTTAAGTGATGTAATAATAGTATTGAACTTAGCAAACGCACTATCAATGGTCTCATCTTCAGAGATAACAAATTGTTCGTATTGTTGGACAAGAAGATCAATTTTGTTATCTTTTACTTGTGAGTTCCCTTGATGTGTGATAATAAGAGATTGCCAGATATCCTTAGCCGTTTTACACATAAAAACTCTTTCATATTCTTTCTTAGGTAAGGCATTATAAAGCATCATTTTGGCTTCATTATTTTTGGCAATTAGTTTCTTTTGCTCATCACTGTGACGAGTAAGAGAAGCTCCTTCATCCCGACCACCCGAAATATTATTACTAATAGGTTTGTAATCACCATCAACTATAATATACCATAGATCTATGTCCTTTGTAACACCCTAGGCAAATCCCACATCGGCTGTGGCCTGGAGAGATGCTGGGTTCATAAGGATAACATACGCCTTACTAGACACAACGCGTTTTGTGGTCTACTGCGAGTGGGGTTCTTAGGAACTGGCAGTTAAGCGTGCTCATGTGAGAGTAGTACTGGCTTGGGTGACCTGCCGGGAAGTCTTCAAATGAGGCCACAAAAACAAAGCCGTGAGCCTGCGGGCAAAGCGGACAATATTGTGGTCTGAGTAGGCGGGATGTTACAGGTGGTATCAGAGCCACTCCAGAGTCGTTCAGGATGGTGGGGCAAACCTCATCGAGGACGATGAGTCCCTAAGGGGGGGTGATTGTAACACCCTAGGCAAATCCCACATCGGCTGTGGCCTGGAGAGATGCTGGGTTCATAAGGATAACATACGCCTTACTAGACACAACGCGTTTTGTGGTCTACTGCGAGTGGGGTTCTTAGGAACTGGCAGTTAAGCGTGCTCATGTGAGAGTAGTACTGGCTTGGGTGACCTGCCGGGAAGTCTTCAAATGAGGCCACAAAAACAAAGCCGTGAGCCTGCGGGCAAAGCGGACAATATTGTGGTCTGAGTAGGCGGGATGTTACAATCAACTATAATATACCATAGATCTATGTCCTTTGACTTTACATAAGTCTCAAAGCGATTTTTCCAATAAATAAAACAATTTGATTCAAATAGAGGTGGTCTCTGCATAGATTGCCCTTCTTTAAAGTTTTCAAAATCCATGGATCGTTTTAAGTTTTAAAATACAATATATTTTAAAGATCTTAAGTAACGTAGCTCTTGATGCCAATTGTGGAAAACTAGAAGGGGGGTTGAATAGTTTTTACCGTTTTAAAGTTTTATTTGCTTTGTTACTATATGTTAATTTCAAAGGAAACAATCACAAATAAATAATCACATAATGTAAACAAAAGATAAAGAGAGGAAAGATCAAACCACACGACACTGTTGTTTATAGTGGTTCGGCTACAAGGACTCTCTTCCTTGCCCTACTCCACTCCCCGAGTTTCCTACTCGAGAGTTTATCTTTCACTAAGAAACAAACTCCTTTTCTAGGCGGAGAAAACCTTTACACGTCGCTTACTTCCTTTTCCGGTACTAAGCTAAACACCGGGTTCTTTCACAAGGTAGAACCAACCTGATGTCGCCTATTTACTTTACCGACACTAAGCTAGATGTCGAATTCTTTACACGGGTACAACTACTCCCTACACTCCTTGTGCTTTAAGGACTAAAGCACTAACCACACTCACTGATTACAAATGATAGATATGATATGTGAAACAAACTACAATATCACACAGTAATGCAACTAAAGGATTACGGTTCTGTAGATCCTTGAATGCTTGATCTCTTTTCTACAAAATGAAAGATCAAAGTGAAATGCAACTATGAATGATGTTAGTAAGATATGTACTGAATGAATATGTGTGTTAAAGCTATATGAGTGATGAGAGAGCCAAATGATCAGCTTCCTATTTATAGGCAAGCTGATCTTCAGCTCACGGATCCCACGGATCCCTCACAAGGGATCCGTCCTTTATGTGATTTGGATCCGTGGGACGTGACAGCTAAGGTTTAGTTGTCTCTTACCATATCTTAGTTGTATCTTACCAAATCATCCAAGATCTTCAAATGTCAACTATGTATCTTGCAAATCTAACCAAGATATATCAAAGATATTGTATGTGATGCATGCAATGATGTCATGGAATGGTTTTAGAATTAAAGTTTCCTTTTAAGGAAACAAGTTACTAAACTTGTAATTCTTAGTTAATATGTGAAGTGTAAAATGTGTACTTAAGAGACTTAAGCTAGTATTTATTATTTGCTAAAAGATATTCCTTTTGTTTGTCATTAACAAAACTAATGAAAGATCAAAGAATATAAATAACGTTTTTGAGACGCTATTTGTATTAACAAGAAGATCAGTTGAAATTTTAAACTTAGTTTTAGTGAAACATTATCTAAAATTATGAAAAGCATAAATCCAAAATTCTAATCACATAAAGTATATTGAAGATGTAAATTATGAAGAAATTAATTCCTAATTTCACTAAAAGTTAATAATCAAAACAAAATCAGCCATATCAAGCGTCTTAGGCAAAACCCCCAATTTGATTAGGGTTTATAAAAATTGAAATTAAAAAAATACAAACTATACATACCAACATATTAGAATTAAGTAGCAAAAGACGATTAATCTGAAACTCCATACTCGTAATATGAAGCTTCAAATAAACAAAACACCTAATATGAATAATTATGATAAAACCCCACTGATATAAATCGGGTATAAAAAAATAGTACAAATAAATTATTTACCTTAGTGTTTGAAGAATGTTGTTTGATGTTGTTGCTACAAATAAAAAAATAGTACAAACAAATTGAATCCCAGCGATGTGAATTTTGAAATTAGATTATAGAAAAACATAGGAGATGAGATAGCAGGTTTTGAGAGAGGATAGAAAAGTGGCAGGCGAGAGATGATAGAAAAGTGTCAGGTGTCAATATGACGTCGATATATGACGTCAGAAAGGGGGTTGTGGAATTCAAAAAAGTTTTCATTTATTATATATAAAGATTTATATCTAAGTTTTGGTTAGTTAATAGAGTTAGGATGAAATGAGAATAAAAATTAAAATGACAAGAGTGAAAATAAACCACAGCCACACATTTTAGATACACCTATAAAAATAGATGTATCTTCTCTTAAAATGATGGTAAACTTTTTATGTTTAAACTAATCATATATCAAATAAAAAATGTCACCATTTTCACTATTTTATTTGACTGCAATCGTAAAAACACAAGGACAGAGGAAATTCGGAATGTAAAGTGTTTGACCTCCAATACAACTTACGTATAGTAATGTTTGTGCATATACTTACTTAATGCGAAATAAAAAACAATTGAATAATTGATGATAAATTGAAATTGAAACTAGAGAATTAAACAAAATCAATCATCTATTGAATTAACCATTTAACGAATGAACATCCTATTAGATGTCACATATATTATTCTAAATCTTTTGATCAGCACTCTAAGATTATCAATGGATACACTTATCCTAAAGTTTTTCGTTAAAAACCGAACATATATTGGCTTAAGTAGCAAATAAAAGTCGTTAGGGATCTTACATGCATACGCCATTTCGGATTTCTGGATCTCCTAATATTACTGATTCTATAGTTCCTAATTATTCAGCATACCGGGGTTCTGAAGAGGAATAGAACAAGCCTTATTTATGCCACAACGTCATTCTTTTTTAGGAACGTCACGTTGCACAAGCATGTATCCATTTTCACCCCACTTGTCTGTCCAAGAGTTTTTCATGATCCAATACTTCATTCCCTCGGGAGTCTCATCATATCCGACCACTGTTATAGCATGTTTCAGATCCGTTCCACATTGTCCCGTAAAAACTCCCTTTACGTCATGAAAGAAATGAATGAGAGACTAATTTGGTTATCATTTCTTTTTTGTTTTGCAACTTAGGTTTTTTTTTTTACCGATTTATAAAATTGGAAGTCATTGCCACTAGAATCCACAGCACCTGGTAAGGGTGAGCATCGGTCCAGGACCGGACCGGACCGACAGGACCGAGGACCGAAATAGCCAAAAAGCTAAGACCGAGGACCGGACCGAATGTGGTCGGTTCGGTCCGGTCCGGTCCGGTCTCGGTCGGTCCGGTCCAATAAGGCTAAATAATCGGTTTGTGGTCCGGACCAGACCGGACCGACCGGACCGATGACCGAATTAGCCAAAATGCCAAGACCGAGGACCGGACCGAATGTGGTCGGTCCGGTCCGGTCCGATCGGTTTTGTCGGTCGGTCCGGTCCATTTGCTCATTGCCACTAGAATGACACTGAAACGAATTTTTTTGCAAAAACCACATTAATGTTTTTTTTTTTTGCAAAACAGCAACCTTTTTTGCTAACTTTCGTTATTTTTCTCGTTAAGTGTCATGTCCCTAGGGGTGTTATCGGGTCGGGTTATCGGGTTTGTCGGGTCGGGTTTTGAATTTTTTAAAAGTGACCCGCAACCCGACCCGATTAAGAATCGGGTTATCGGGTTCAGGTAGGATTCGGGTCGGGTTATGTCGGGTCGGGTGATTCGGGTTATCGGGTGACCCGATTAAGTAACAGTAACTTATGTTTGTATCAGTGGTGTAGTAGTTATTGCAGACTTTTTCTCATGCACTAACAGACCCACTATTAGAATTTACCAAAAATCAACCAAAAATTGGGCCTATTATGTTAAACATTGTGCAAAATTCAGTCAACAATGGCCAAACTAATGCTCTTATGAAAGGTATTACAAGATATAAACAGCCTAATATATATAATTCTCATAAAGCATCATTTGCACATCTGAGTTAATAATGCAAGCTTTGATATGTAGAATTTCAAATTTGCAGACCCGAACTTTGATTAAATAGACTAAAAACTTACAATATAAACTAATAATAGAACCTGAAACAAACATTACCAAAACACAAGACCAGTACTATGATACCAACAATTCCGAACTTTGATTACTACACTGGCCCTCAATAACTAAGACCACGAATGAAGACAACAAAAAGTAGAAAAGAGTACAGCCAAACACACTGACAGGAGCTGAGCACAGCAGCAGGCACTTAACCCAAACACTCCTTTGCAGCAGAATATCAAATTTCCAAAAAGTAATAATTAAAAAGCAATAAGTGATTGTCGGGTCTTATCGGGTTGACCCGATAACCCGATAGCATTATTTATTTAACCCTAACCCGACCCGATAACACTATCGGGTTATCGGGTTCGGGTCAAAACAACCCGACTAGTTTTTTTGACCCGATTAGACCCGACCCGATTAGCCTTATCGGGTTCGGGTTCGGGTTCGGGTCAACCCGACCCTACTGACACCCCTACATGTCACTGAGGGTATTATTTTCATTTCACTGTTCATAATTAATTCACCTGTCTATTTTGCGTTCCAAATGCACTAATTTATTTCAATGGCTAAATTTGCAAATAAAAACTTAACTTCCTAAACACTATTCATCATCTTCCCCCTTTAATCAGCACATCTGTACTTGTATTTTACTGTTGCTTTAGGGACAAAATTTGCAATTTAAGTTTTGTCTATTTATTTTACAGCCACCAACACCACCAACCTAATTTATGTTTGTTTCTGTCAAACCCAATTTCTTTCTGGACATGGTGTTCAAGTAGAAGCAAACCCATTCGTGTTTTTAAATTATAGAATTAGCGTGCCTTCTTCAATTGCAACGCTAATTTATGTTTCTTCACAAATAAAGAAAATACAAAAATTATGCACATAATACAAGTAAGTTCAAATTGATGCCTAAACCCATGAATTCAATATAAACTATGATTGTATCCAGTATACCATTTCAAGTATCGACTCAGGTCATATGAATTGAAAACACACTCCATTTATAGAAATCAGCCCAAACTATATACAATTTGATCATTATTCTCTACATTTAAAAGAACAAGATGTCATTCATCGATATCAACCGCAAACATTGTTTCAAAATTTTAACAGTAACCACTATGTTTATCGTACCCAAAATAACCCAAACTGCCTTTATATTTGTAATTTTGACAGCTGATCGCCAGTACCCTCCACTGCCTCTTCAGAATCTTCAACTTCAACATAAGTCTGGTAAATGGTTATAGCTTTTAAGAAAATGTCATCATCATTATGCTTCAACAAGGCATAGAGTCTTTCAATGATCACATCTGAATCAAATATCAATTCGGCATAGTAATTATCGTCTTTAGCAATAACGCGTTGAACCTCTCCTAAATTTAACATTTTCTCAAGCACTTCTAAGGTCCATAACAAGATATCTGGGTCTATGCTTACTAGGAGATCACAAAAAGGTCTGTGCTTACTAGGAGATCACAAAAAGGTTTGATACACCCCTGGTCCGCCAGGTACCAATGAGAAACATATAAAAAGTAACCAAAACAACTGTGTGGTATTAGTACCTGTGTTATCATATGATCAACGTAATACATTTCTTTGTTGCATAAATAGGATTGCTGAGGTCATCGTCTGTTACGTAAATAGGATTGTTGAGGTCATCGTCCGTTGCAAGAGGATCAAAATCTTCATTATGCTCAATCTTAAGAAGACATGTATGCTGAAACTCATAGGGTTCATAGTAAGCCTTGTACTGTAATTGTTTTTGATGTGCCGCCACTTTCTTTTCAATTTCTTCTTTCTTTAATCCTCGTTCTTCAAGGGATTCACAGTACTCAATCAAAGACACCTCAATCTGTCTCAACTTTTGTCTGCACGTGTGGGACAATTAAACAACCACGATTACGAATGTAAAGTTGAAAAAAAATCTAGTAAAGACCTTTTTTCGCGCTCTTGGTGGTCTGAGGATCTCCATCATCAAAGGAACCAAGCTTCGGATCAAATTCATCAGGCAACTCATCAAACCGACTAGATAGCTGAGACAGTAAGATACAAATATATGTGATTTAGATGATATTATGGTTTATTTATATATAAAATCCTCTTTATATAAATTCCAAACAGGGTTGAAAATGTATGCATTGCAATATTTGACTAGATATGTAGTTAGGGGCTACTCGTTGACTAATGATGAACTTCCTAATAAAATCACATCTTACTGTTGAAGTTGGACATCTATCCTGCCAGTTTTCGCGCTCTTGGTTTCTTCTTTCTCTCATTTCTTGTTCGTGTTTTAACTCATCCATGAAATAGTCTGTATTCCTTGCCTTCCCTTTGCTTTTCTCTTTTGGCATGTCTTCGTCCTTCTGTCAGTAGTAGAAATCCGTTACAATCGGCTACAAAAAAGTCCAACACACAATGCAACTATGCAAAAAGTCAACAAGGTGGTAGCATAGAAATGTTTCAGCAGTTCACTAACCTGTTTTTCATTTTCTTTACCCTTGGTTGCCGTGGGAGGCGATAAAAAAGAAGGAACATATCTGCAAGGAAAAAAATATAACAATACATAATTTTCGACACTTAATTTGTGAGTACTAAACTCACGTACATATGCCTATTTATTTAATGCTTCATATAAATATCCCCTAATAGTCAACAAGTTTGGACTTCATTTAATTTACTCTGTAGCATCAAGAAGAAGGAGGTTTGTATTCAGATACACTAGCACCCTGCAAACTGCAATGGAACACACTATGCCCACCCAAATTATGAATCATGTATTTATATTCAGAAAGGTGTAAAACAAAATGGTAAACCATCAGAGGTTGCTAGAAAACTGGGACGATATCTGTGCACGGAATTAAGAACACTCTCATCCGCAGACATAAAAATTACTCCACATAAACATAAACTCGCATACATGTTACGGTGGCGATCCCGACCCATTGTGGGTCAGTTTGGTCCTCCAGTTAACCATATAACAACAGGATCATCTTTCTTGTTTCTTGATTGAAAGAAGTAGTAGAACATCCTGCAAACGTGGTAAAAAAAATTATACTAACCATTTTATATTTTGAAAGTTTCAATTTACAGGTTACCGTGGTGATGATAAAATATACCTTCCACCTATAGTGTGTTTGATTCGAACATATCCAGCATGATGTGCAGGGTCAGAAAAAGAAGCACCTGATTCGCCAAGAACTAGGAGCCTTAACGACTTTTCAACAATCCTGGAATTTGTAATGCTGACAGAATTAGAAGTGTTTGGCTTAAATATGTTAACAAGACTGAAACAACCCTTAGATTAGTTCACGGATAGTAGAGAAATATACCAACGGTTCAGTATTGCTTTATAATGTGATGACTATAACTGGTGAATTTAGGTTTCGGAGTGTTTGGTTACGCTGATTAACTTTGAAAACAACTTCAAAAAAACGAGCACAATTTCACAATAAATTAGGTAGACAGTCACACATACCGATTATACGGGCATTTCTCTCCTATTCAACCAATCAATAGTTAAGAATCTAAATGCAAACTAATTCAAGATCAAGTACAACAACCGGTTTATATTTGTTCAATTACTCAATCAAATGATAAACTAATACAAAATGAGAAATTAGATTAACACAAACAATCGGTTACAACAAACTATATCAAGTACACATTAATCGTTCGATAATAAAAAAAATGAAGGATCGAAGTGAAACTTACTTCACGAGCGGTTAGAACGGACTGAAAGGACGGAAATCAGTTAGAATGTGAGGAGTGATGATTATGGATTACGGTTTGGGAGTGTTTGGTTTTGAATAGGGTTTAATAAATGTCGGGAGTGAAGAAGACGGTGATGATGACTAAAGAGAGAGTGTGTGTGTTTGGGGAAGAAAGACAAGTGTTTATGAATGTGTGAAATGAAAATAATACCCTCAGTGATATTGCACTTAACGAGAAAAAATAACGAAAGTTAGCAAAAACCAGCTCTCGATGGCTTTTTTGCAAAAGAAGGAAACATTAATGTCGTTTTTGCAACAAAATTCGTCTCGGTGTCATCCTTGCGCATTTTGGCTACTTCAAGGACCATTTTTGCAATTTACCCTTTTTTTTAGTCGAGCGATTTGCGGCTCAACCGGTTTAATCTAGGAATGACACATGTGGGCAATGGGTACGAGTACCTCTAACCCATCACCTACACCCATGATTTTTCACTTTCTCATCACCGCCCGTCACCCGTCTGCAGGTACAACTTTTGTCCATGCCCATTGATATCCATTTCCAGTGGGTAAACCCGTGGGTTTGTGAAACGTAACATTTACCATGTTTCCAAATATATTAAAAATCAAACTTGATTAGAAGGTGCATAAGTTACGGCATGTTGATAAATATACACACAATTAGTCAACTATCCACTAATTATATATTACTAATAGCATTAATACATAAAAAAATGATTGAACCGCTGATTAAACTTTATTCAACGGTTCAATCGTTTCCCCCCCCTAAAAGCGGCTTCCTGATGCCCAAACGGTTCCTGGTTTAACCGGTCGGGTCAACCCGGGTTCTAAAACACTACTAGATGGTGTTTGAACTTGTCTTAATATGAAAAAACCATAAATAAAAAATCATAAAGTTATATGAAAATTCTTTGTTTATAACTTAATAAAGAAAGATGGCTACAAACATAAAGTTATAAAACAAAAAGTATTTGCATTAAAACATCTCTTATTTACTTATTTAACATGACTTAATATAAAATTTAAACAAATAAGGCGAAGGTCTATTTTGTATACTGTCCAAACAAGTAACAAGACAACAAAATAAAATAAAGAGAAAACAAGAGATCAAAAACCCACCAGTTGCTTGTTCTGAAGGTGAGGGTGTGGTTGAGGATTTTCCCTTGCCACATCAGCTCCACAACATCAAAAAACTTTTCCTTTAATTTTTCCTTCAACCTTTGCATCACCTTATCTCTCTTCCATTAATTTTTTTTCTAGAGTTATTTTCAAAAATGGTCCCTGTGGTCACCCGAGTTTAACACTTTTAGTCCCCATACTTTTTTTTAACTGATCTGCTCCCCAAAACTTGCGACCCATAACGGGTTTGGTCCCTTGACCAAATATTCCGTTAGTTTGACTGTCTAAAAGTATGAAATGACTAAACTACCCTCATATTATTATTATTATTATTATTATTATTATTATTATTATTATTATTATTATTATTATTATTATTATTATTATTATTATTATTATTATTATTATTATTATTTATTTTTTATTTATTATTATTATTATTTTATTATTTTATAAAACATCACTTCATTAGAAACACATAGGATTACAAGAAATTAGAGGGGAGCCGAGATACTAACTGGGCTCCCACTCCTCTAGCTATGGCAAAACTAATCCTACTAAAAATATGAGCAGCGGCTCGCGATCCGACGTCTTAAGTTACTGAGAACTTTCGGATCCGTTTCAGTAAGGTCACTGCCTCTTTCCCAAGTTCCCCAAAGGAAGAGAATGAGAAGGGAAGAAACCCATATCCAATATCGGCACACTTGTTCTCATATAATAATAATAATAATAATAATAATAATAATAATAATAATAATAATAATAATAATAATAATAATAATAATAATAATTATTATTATTATTATTATTATTATTATTATTATAAACCAAAGACAAACACAACCTGTAAGTAACCACTTCATTTCTTTACTCATTCACATTCATCTCACAAAAACAGTTCACCGGATCTTTAGACCATCCCTTCATTTCTATACAATATTGAAGCTGCAGTAAAGCTTATATTTAAAAGGTTAAAATGGTAAATGTGGTAAACTCCATACCAATTGGGGGAGAATATTTAACAGCTTAGTAGCATGTGAGTATGGATCCAGTCAGTACATGGTTCTGCTTACTACTATTATTTAACCAAAGAGCTGTCTTCTGATATTGGGTTTCTTCCAGCAGCTAAAGAAGATGCTTCTGGAATTAAAGAACATACGTACATCATAGCAACTGCTACTATCAAATCTAACCAAGGACACACCAAAACCTCAGTTATCGTCTCAATCCTAGAAAGGTATAACCTTACCAAAATTTGACAATTTGTAGCAATTACTTGTAAACTAACACAAGTAGCATCAACCCTAATCAAAGACAGCTCCTGCAAATTCACACTATGCTTCCCAACAGCAATAAACCCCTCATCTCCTATCTCACTCCCCCAAACCCAAAGCTTCTTTAACGGCCTACAATTCTCAGCAACACCAATCAATCCAACATCACTCACATTAACATCTTCCAAGTAAACCACAACTAAACATCTATCGTTTGGAATCATCTCCAACGACCTGTCCTAACTTCCATCACAGCAACTCAAGTTCAAACTTGTCAAATTTGCACCCTCAAACACCCACTGATTGCTTTGACCAAATTTGCACAATGTTGCTACTTTGTTGTGGTTGTGCATTAGATCTACCACCACCGAAAACATACACAAACCCATATACAAATTTTGTTGGTGGCTGAATTGAGTTCCAGCAAATCCAACATTGCACATACCTAACAATAATTCATTATAACATCAAGAAACATCCAAAAACAATAGAAAATTCTTGTCAAACTCACCAAAGCAACAATCGAAACAAGACCGTATAAACCTGAAAGAAGAAGAAAAACCAAATCTTGCAAATTTGGGTCATCATAAAAACCATCCCACCATCCATAAACAAACTTTAAACCATGAAACAACAACACTTCATCATTATTCGGGTTAAATTTAGCCCAACCCATTTCAAGATACACAATTTCAGACCCTTCGGTGACCAGAAAACCACTTTCTTTCTTTCTCAAGTTTCTCGTCGTAGCTCCGTTTCTTAGGTTTTATATATCCTCGGGTTCGTGTTTAAGTATACTAACATATTTTTAGTGTCTCGGCTAGTCAAGTTAACTTTTAACACCAGTTTTTACTACTCAAAAATTCCCAACAGCATCTATATTTTTCAGAAAATTCATTTCCGTCGCATAACTTAAAACTAACGTATCTTCTTCGTTATAAGCCCGTTTTAACTCATTCAAGCGGCTACGTTTTCTTTATAAAGTCTATTTTCTATATTTCTAGCCTAAACTTGTCACCAAGCTACTGAGTTTTCCGTGGAAGGTCGAATGGGACAACTTTCTTTTTAAAAGTGTCAAAACACGTTTCCTAGCCTTCTATCCGCTTAACAACAACTCCCAAACTAATCCTAGTTCTTCCACCAATTTCTCAACATGTCAATAGTGATCTAACAATAAACCTTAGCAAGATTTAAAGGTTTAATTTCTCATGAATTTAAATGACCATCAAGACTAGTTAAGATCACAAGCTCACTAGTTTATATATATATGGTGTTTTTATCTCTATTTTCTTGTTAAGATTAACAATTAGGTTGTGTGTTCATGAAAATATATTTGAAACATCGTCATTAGTTAAAAGATCTTTGTGGTTATAAAGTTTTATTAACATGTACAAAGTGATAAACAAGTATATGTAACTTGAAACTAGATCTCATGACATAAAGAGTATGAAATTTATCAAGATAAAGTGTTACTTACTTAGGAAGATTAGTATGATGAGGGGATAATTTACTTGTTTAACCCAAGATTAGTGCTCCTAAACCCTTACAAGTATGTCATAATGATACTTGAACTTAACCAAACAAGTTTTCTTCCCTTGCTTCCTTGGGTGGATCGAATATATGAGTTAGTGAGTGTGTGTATATTTTTTTTTCTCTTTTGCTAATAGTGTGTAAATGTGTTTAGGTCTACAATATATATAGCAAAGAATGGTCTTAGATGCAATAGTTAGTCAAGGAAGGAAATTAATTATGGTGGCTTGGTGTTGGGTGGCCGAATGGGCTAGAAGAGGGGGTGGGGGACAAGAACTTGGTCAAGCATACAATTTTCAACTCCATGTTTTGAGGTCTTGGTCTAGCATTAATTGTAAGTAGCTAAATAGTCTAATAATTATTATGGAACAAAGCGGGGGGGGGGGGGGGGCATACATGCAGGATTAGAAGTAATAGATTTAGTTTTGGTACAAAAGTGTATATATTGTAAGTATTGTGTATTAAAAATAGGTATTGGTTATCGGTTTGGTGATTAACGTAAGTTATACGTAATTAAACGTTATAATTAAAGAAATTACATTAGGCGTAAGGAAATATTTTTGGAACTTTAGTAATAATTTATGAAGTATAAAAATGCGTTAGAAATAATCGTTAGGAGTATTGGGTATGTCGGGTGTTTATTTAAATAGCGAGAAGCGTTTATTAAATTAACAATCGTAAATAAATAAAAAGGGAATTGTTTTAGGGATTAATATTTCGAACTGGAGTAGGAGCAAGAGATTGGGTTGTTGTAGACTAAATATAGCCTAAAGTTCTAGCGCAGAAGAGGGACATTCATTGTTTTGCGTTTATTTAACTAAAGAGTTATACGTAAAAAGTGTTCTTGTAAAATTTTAAAGTAGTAAATTAGAGTTTGAAAATAAATGTTGACGTGAAAAATTACGGGTTGCTACAAAAATGAATATTGTATTGTGTATTGCATGTTAGTCGAATTCTAGGGTTCTTAATTCGAAACCCTAATTTTTTTTTGTTTGGTTCGATCCATATTAATAAAAAAAAATTAGGGTTTGTAAAAATTGTAGAAACCCTAGGTTGCATGCAATGTTTTATGTGTTAATTCATGTATAATTGTTATGAGACATGGAATTATATATGTAATTTCTTTAATTAGGACCTTAAAAACACCAAGTCAACTACTCAATAAACTTTTATATTTGTACGATTATGGTTATATACTTTCCCATATATAAACTAGTATAATATGTGTTTAATTTTCCCATAATTGCAACTTTAAAATAATGTTCATAGTATGGGTTGAGCTACTGTAGTATTCAACGAATTGGATTACGATTCTTGTACAGTTGGCATTATTCTACAAACTAAAATTTTTAATTCAAAAGTGTCATTTGAATTATGTTTTGTTTTTGGATAATGATAATAATCCCGCCAATAAAATAATGACTTAGATGAATATGAATATCAACAAGTTTGTGGTCTAGTGGTTGAAGCTTAGTTAGTTAAGTGAGTCACGGGTAGGTGACCTACCGGGAAGTCCTCACTTGTGGACCACCAGCTTGGTTGATATTAGGCAATGAAGAGGAGAGCCTGTAAGCCAATGTTGCGCAGGTTCAAATCCGAGCCGCCCCCGGTTTTCATCCGGCCGTTACTCCAGCGAGGAAGTCGTGTGAAGGCGGTACAGTTTTCGGACGGATGCCGTTTATAGTCCCCACTACGTCCAGCGTGGATGTGACTCCAACCATGATTAGGCAATGAAGAGGAGAGCCTGTAAGCCAATGTTGCGCAGGTTCAAATCCGAGCCGCCCCCGGTTTTCATCCGGCCGTTACTCCAGCGAGGAAGTCGTGTGAAGGCGGTACAGTTTTCGGACGGATGCCGTTTATAGTCCCCACTACGTCCAGCGTGGATGTGACTCCAATCAAAAAATGAAAGTCACCTTAAAAAAAAAGATGAATATGAATGCATTCATTAATTATTTGTCCAGCCTATCTGCATACACCCTCGTGCCGTTGCTTCCAACAAGGACATAAATGTGCACGTACTTGTTTTCTCAGATATATAAAATTTGCATATCCTTATATTAATATAAACTATTGTTTTTAGACTAGATAACCGATCAACTCAGATACACCAATTGATTGCATTTCGATGTTAGTGGTTAATAATGCTTGGGATTTTCGTACAGATACCTACGTTCAAATCATGCACCTGCGACCAGACACAGACACAATGACTATCATTGTCCTCACCTTCACGTGAACCTCATATCATTATTTATCACATCACTAATATCACCACTTTTCAACTCCAATGATCATCAACATTAAAATACTCACTTTAGAAAAACATACTTCACACACACTTACAAACAAAACAATAAGCGGTGAGGATGGTCGCCATTAGGTGCAGTTTTTGCCTTGTGTCACGCGTGAGTGAGAGGGGGTACAATGGGGATGGCGCGTGAGGGGGAGATAAGGGTGACCCCTCACCGGCCAAAATTTGATTCGAATGAAATCAACACATAATTTTCATCAAGGATTTACAAATGAAATATGTAAACCCGAGTCGTTTTCCCAACGAAGGATTGAGTGGAATTTCTGTGATTCGGCTCGTGAAACGTGTTTGAATATTGAAAATAAAGAGATTTTGGTTTTTAAGCTAAGATAAGTGAACATGAATTAAAAACAGCTTAAAAGGCAAGAAAAACAATTTAACAAAAACATACGTGATTAAAAACGTAAACGGACTAAAAAACGCGAATTATAGAAAACGGGAATTAAAAACGAACTTGGGAAATGGAAATTAAATAACCTACCACTACGGGAAGCATAAATAGGCTAAGGATAACTTAACAAGCATAAGATACAAATCTATAAAGCATGAACAAGCAAAAACGCAAAGTAAATAAAAAACGATACTAAACCGGGGAAAACCCGAGCCTAAACGTCAAAACGATGAAATATAAACTCTACGGGTACAAATCTATTTTTCCTAAGTTCTATTTAATAAAATAATTTTTTTTTTAAAAAGAATTATATTTTTCTGATTATTATTTAATTTAATATGATTTAAAAACTATTTATTATTATTATTATTATTATTTTTTTAAAAGCTTAATAAGCACAAGAAAATAAGCAACTTTTACAAAAACAACTATTTATGAAAACTTGAAATAAGCACAGAAAGAGCAGATTAAGGTGGCCGCTTATAAGAGACTTGATTAATTTTTTATTTTATTTTATTTTATTTTTATTTTTCTTTGAATAAGCACATGGAAATAAGAAATTTTCAAAACTACAACTTTTTCTGAATCTTAAAATTAAGCACACAAATAAGCCAAAAAGGGTGAACAATTGGCTAATATTGGAATAAGCTAAGGGAAAAAGCTATAAATAAGCCAAGGGAAACTTGAAATAAGCTGAAACAATTACATTAAGCTAAAAGGGGACTAATTAAGCTACAAAAGAGGAAATAAGCACTGCTTAAATGACAAAATAAGCTAAAAAAAAAGACTGAGGCCGCTGCTATGGCAGTTGGTGCAGGGGAAAAAGGGGGTTTTTCAAGCAACTAAAAAGCCCTAATAAGCTAGTCTAAAAAATTCATAAAAAATGGGAATGACTAGATAAGCTAGCCAACTCTAACTGTGCTAAATTTCAGCTGATAACAACTAACAGTGAGCAAATGAAAAATCAAAGAAAACAGCTGCAAATTGAAAAAAATCAAAAATAGCAGTGTTTTCTGAGATGATATTTGAGCTCATTATTTAGCTGCTCTAAGCTAAAAGAAGTTGTGAAAAGTGGAATAAGCATAAACCAACTAATAAACTAATCAGAAAAAGCAAATTTAGCAATATTTATGACAATTAAGCTCTAAAAAGAAAATTTGGAAAACTAGAACAACAATGGAAATGACATACCTACTGATGTGGACTGAGATTACCAATAGCAGACACAATTTAATCCAACTAGAAGGCTCAAACTCTGGATATAAGCCAAAACAGATAACATTTACCCTATAAGCTACTTGCACAAAGTTAATAAGAAGCTTTTGTGTCACAATTCAATACTGAAATGGCCCTTTGAAATCAAATGCAAACTTCATAACTGGCTCAAATATGCAGACAATCAAAAAGCAATTCAAACCAAATTGAAACAAAACTAACTAATGAATATCCACTAGAAACACTGAATTGAGCATAAAAATTTGCAAAGATAAGGGCTTTGACTTATTAACCAAAATAAGCTACTGAGGTAGCTTATGAGCCTTGAAATTCTAGAAAATCAACTAAATAAACCAAACCCTTTAACTGAGCTCAAAACCACCTAGCAACAGCCTAAATGAGCTAAACTAGGGAAGATTAAAACTCATCAAAAGGCACATGAACAGTGGAACTACTTTTGACCCGTTTGCAGCCTTGACCCAAACAACCCTTAACTTTGACTGTTTTGACTATTGAACTAAGCAAGAGCATAATAAGCTAGGATATAGCAACTGGGTAATTAAACTAACATAATTAAGCATAAAAAAGGTGAAATAAGCTGGAATGAAACATGGGAATAAGCAATAAGTGATGAACTCAAATAAGTACATTTATTATCATCATTTATCCTATTTATTTGACTTGTTTTATTATATTATATATGAGAATTGATACGTTAATGTTTACTTTTGTAATTCTCAGGTAAAAACAAGTATTATGTGAAACTTGGCGATTTTAGACTAATTATGGAGCAAAACAAGCAAGATGTTAAGAGTCTACTGAAATGTACAAGATCAAGATCATTCTGCTCCAGATACGCCGCAACATACTTATTACATACGGCGCATCACTATCAAGATTTCACAAGTTACAATCCAAGACAGCAAAGGACATGCGCCGCATAGAGAAATGGAGTTACGCCGCATCTTAAGGCAGTGTACGAATATTCCTGAATATATTAATCTTGGACCCCACGCGAAGTTAAGTCAATGCGCCGCATCTACTTATTCTATGCGCCGCATCTAACCCTCAGACAGAAACTATAAATACCCCAAGGCCAGACGAATTTCGAGAGCTTAAGTTGAACAGTGCGAGATACCAGACGAATTCAGACGTATTAGCAGCACAAGACACACCCTGAACGAAGATACAAGAGCTGTAAGAAGGTCCTGCATGTATTCAATTCATTAAGTAGTTTTGTTTTATTGTATTAGTACACTTTAATATCATCAGGATTGATGGGCTGATGTCATGTGACTACGGAAAACCATGTCCACCCCTTAAAATTGCTTTCCCATTAATTAAAGTTTATATGTTGATGTCTTTGGTGACTTTTATTAGTGCATTGATAACCTCTGTGTCTAGCTGAGCATTGCTTGGGTCGCCATGCCCCTTCCTCGCCTATTTATTCTATCGTTTCTAGGATAGTGGGATAGACATAAGTGATCATTAAGGGTTTACTCGCCGATAAGATTAGAGCCAACGAGAAAGGTTTAATTATATACACTTCATATAAAACTAGCAATAAAACAAGTGACAAGCTACTTAATTATCAGGACAGGTCTTCTTATTGTCTCTAGTATCTATCTGTGTACGTGTGTGCTAATCGCTGATTCGTGCTCATTAGTTTAGTTTTCTATTTAATCATAACCAAACCGTGCCAGTCTCTCAGGCTGAACCTTCTTGCGTTAGATTAGGTTGTATAGCTAACTTAAGATATTAAAATACTGATTAGAATAACTAGATAATACGTTCCACTCTTAGTGATCGACACTCTACTTACCATTATATTCATACTGACCGGGTACACTGCTCGTTAGGTGTGTGTGTTATTGATAAGTCGGCTAAACATAAATTTAAAACTTGAGTAGGCATTAATACTGCTAAAACCACAACGACATCACGCGCGCACCAAGTTTTTGGGGCCGCTGCCGTGGATATAAAAGAATTAGAGCAATACACACGCACATCAATAAGCTAAGTTTGACTTTAGTTGACTTTTGACTATTTTAGAAATTAAACAGAATTAAGCAACAATAAACTCACAACAAGCTGTCACAGGCTTGTGGGAGCTTATTGAACTGGAAATAAAAGCTTTTAAACTTTAAGTAACAACTAATTTAAATCACTGAATTAACATGAACTTGAATTTCAACTGAAAAAGGTACAATGCTATTGAACTTAAAATAAAACTGAGATTAAGATTACATTGATTCGAAATTAAGCTAAAACTATGGCTTATCTAAATGTGACTAAAAGCTGAATTACACTACTCCTAAGCTAAATTAACTGCTAAAAAAAAACTCACTCTCATCTACTATAAGTGTGAGGCTTTTTATAGCATCCAAAAGTCTTCTCTGATCCTTCCTGAGCAAATCCCACTCGTTGGATTGGCTTCAAACAATCTCAATCGTCCAATTGTAATTTTGGCGGGAAAATGAGATTTAGCCTTTTCTGAGCACGTGGGTTGTGGGAAAGCATGTGAGGAGGGGGAGGTAGAGTTACGTGTGGTAGAGAAAAAGTATGGGGGAACATGGGAGACATGATGGTCTGGTTTTGGGGAATTGGAGGAGTGGTTTTTGGCGGTAATGGTTTGGGAAGATGGTGGTTTTGACCAAGGGTTGACCCTGGTTTAGCAAAAAGGATAAACGGGTGCGGGCTTGGGAATTGGGTTAGGGATTTTGATTGGGCTGGGTTTAGTGTTGGTTTAGTTTATTTTGGGTTTAGGTTAATTAAAGGGTTTGGTAATGAGTTAATTAGTTTAAGGTTTGGTAATTAAGTTTAGGGTAAAAAGGTAATTAGGTTTAGGATAATTGGTGAAAATGTGTTTTGGTTTCGGGTTCGTTTTTCCAAGCTCAATCCAGTGCCATAACCCGGGGTTGACTTTGACTTCGTCTTTTCTTCATTAAATGCTCAAATAGTGTCGAGTCGATCCGGCAATGTCCGTTTTTCTCTTTTTCCCATCCAAGCTTAGTTTTGTCTGTTTTTGCCCCGTTTTCAATCCTTTTGTACCTGAAACACATAAAAACACAAACCAAGAATATTTGCAACAATATTTGATCTATTTGGGTGTTTTTGGTCATTTTTGTGTCTTTTATGGGTATAAAATGATGAGTATTTACACACTCATCAATCCCCCACACTAAACTATTGCTAGTCCCTAGCAATCCGATCATATAAAGTAATGAAAGGATTAAAAGAATACTAAGCATACCCCGTTTCAATTTTTTTTTATTAAATGCGAGAAATTTAAACTAAAACAAAAATAGATAACATGCTTGATTTCTAAAAATGGTATCATGGAACGGGATTCACACAAAATGGGTGTCTCCAGGGAATTGAAATCATCATCCTCTTTTTTATACTCCCAACTAAGCTTAAACTCAATGTGCAAATGTTTTTTTTTTTTTTTTTTTTTTTTGTAAAATGCTAACACTACTTATACTAATAATTTATGTAAGCCGAGACTTAACTTTTCACTCCCGTATTTATTCAAGTTAGGTGACTGTGCTTGATTTTCAAAATTTTGATCACAAAAATCGACGTTTTTATAAGATTTTGACCAAGGTTGCAAAAATCGTGAATCGGTAGTCGGGCGGTCGACCACCTTGTACCTTGTAATCAGTCTAGGCGGGATTAATCGGTGATTAATCGGATTGGCATAACTGAGAAATTTTAGTTATTTCCGGCAAGTTTTGTGTATTTCCGGTGAGTTTTAGGTATTTTCGGCAAGGTATTTTCTAAAAAACAACTTGCAATCGAGTTAAACAGTTACTATAAGTGATCAAAATAAGTTTACAGTGAGTTTTGGGTACTTCCGGCAAGATTTATAGGTTTCCGGCAAGTTTGACCACCATTGACCGCCGTTAATCGCAGTTGACCACAGTTGACCTATTTGTTTGTCCCAGTTACATAAATCGGCAAGGTCGGTGGCCTTGTAGCACCTAATCGGCGATTAATCGGCCTTGTAGACTTTTTTTGCAACACTGATTTTGACTAATACTAGGTGAAAGATAGATTTAAAATTTACAACAAGCAAGTTTCAAAACTTTATTCAACACATCAAAACTTATTGCATTTTGCAATATCATTCCATTTTTGCATTTTGCAATATCATTCCATTTTCTTTTCTTTTTTCTCATTTTTTCATTTTTTTTTTTTTTTACTTGTGCAACATAAACTAACGGAGTTTCACGGGAACCAAGACCTTACACCTTCCGGAATAAAGGATCCAAGGGCCGTTACAACGGAGAGTTCCAAGACTCTAAACATTCCTGAAATGAGGATCCAAGGGTGTTAGACCAAGACCTCACACATTCCTGAATTAGAGGTCCAAGGACCGGTGTAAGAGGGTAGCCAAGACCTAAACGCCTTCCGGAAATAAGGATCCAAGGGCCGATCTTGAACCGTAGCTTTTTTACCTCACCGACCATTGTAACCGGAATAAAGTCAGCTTCAGGGTTCAGACACGAAACTCGGTTGATTATAGAAGAAAAACACGTTACAAAATGTGCATGATAATTGTGTAATACGTGTAACAACAACGTAATTTTTTATTTTTTTTTGCTTGTTGGTAACAAACGTATTTTTCGGATGCTACAAAGGCCCCAAAAATGTTATTTTGTTCTCGTTCAACTCTTCATGTCGCTGGCTACATGAGAAATTGGATGGCAAAATGATAGCTAGTCACTTGCGTCGCATATGAAGTGATTATAGGCCGTTATATCATGCGATGAACCCATATAGCATTCCAATAATATGATATCGTATTAGTATGATAATTCATGAGTACTCTCATTGGGATGAATACAACCTAAATGTGTCATTATCAAAGACTAACTCGAAAAACATCCGCATGAAGGTCGGTGTTTGAAAACACTATTTGTCTAATATCATTGGGTTGTAATCTTGATTAATGTTTTGGATACAAGTTACTTAATTAAGTAATAATAATAGTTGTAAATTAAGAAATTAAGGAGACAATTAAGCAAAGGTGACCGTCACTTTTTTATTTGTGAATTGAAAATTAAGAAATGCTTTAGTGGCTTGTTGCTTCTACACCCAATGTCTTTGGGTTGGGCTGTATTGGGGCCCAAAAACCTTAACCCTACCCACCCACCTACACTAATAATTTTCATCCATTATTTATATTATTATTATTATTTTTTATTATAAACATCACTTTATTAAAAACATATTTTTTATTATAAACATCACTTTATTAGAAATATATAGAATTTACAAGAAGTTAGTAGGGAGCCGAGATACTAATTGGATTATTATTATTATTTTTATTTATTTATTTATTTATTTTTTATATGAATGATAATTTAGAGTATGCGACAAACAGTAGTAGGAAGCACTAGTTGTTTGTTTTAATAAAGCATTTGGTAGCATTACTGTATGGTTGCATTTACTACGTCAAAACGCTAGTTGGTAGTAAATGCTACTAAAAGTAGCATTTTGATTTGCAACGTTTAGAAAAATCAGGAATGTTAGTTGCTTGTTACCAAACAAGTATATGTGTATAAAACGCTGACCGCTAGTTGATAGTTGCTTCAAAACGCTCGCTGTCAAACATACCCTTTGTTCAAATTCATTTATGAGTATAAACTCCAAAGAAATTCAGTTACTCCGTAGTTTACAACCCTAAAATTATAATTGTGGAGCATGAAATATCTTACCCAATCTATGAAGTACCTTTTTAAGTGAAGCCTTTGAGCAAACTTTATGTAAATTGAGATAGAACATCAATTTGGTTCTAGTGTTTGGCATGGCCTTGTATCATATCTTGTATACTTGTTTAGCCAAATCTACGACACAATTTAGAGAGGTTTCTTTTTAACACTACGACACAATTTAAAGAGGTTAATAACATGTAATAACCACACAAGTAACATTATATATTTATCTGTAAATAGTGTTGATTATGTAGCAGTTTAAATAGACAATGTTGTCAACTAGTACATATCGATGCATAGGTGATACAATCTGATAGGTGGTTCGATACTACTATGACCTTGTTAGTAACTAGAAGACAATGTTTGGTTAAATCACTAGGCAAATGCCGGAGTCCGACGTTAGGATTATAAACTTTTAGTCATATATTCTCAAAAATTATTTTCTTTTTTTCGTCATTTTGAACGGCAATTTTTTTCACACTAATATACCACCTATCTCGATAGAATTGTTATGGCGGCAGGGTGGAGGCAGCTCCTTGGATGACAGAATGACAGATTACTCACCGCCATGTACTATTAGTCAACTAACAACGTTACATTCTCGAAAATGACATTCAACATTTCAAGTCAATCTAAAAAGTTTCGTCAAATTTATTATAATTTGACCAGAAAATATATAGAAGACTTTATGATATATGTATCCATTTATTGAAATAGTTTCTATTTGTTATTCGTTTTGAATGCAATAATATGTTATTTATGGTCAAGTTGACGAGCTACATTTAGAAATGAATAAGGTTTTAACTTTTAAAGTATGTAATAAGTATTAAGGGCCTGTTTGTTTTGAGGTGTTTGGATTTATAGAATGGATTCATAGGCATGATTTATTGTTTGGTAGACCTAAGTTGAATTCAAGTAATGGATCAACCAATACACCTCACTATATATGGCTTTTCTGACAAAGTAAACACTATGACCTGACAACTTTTTTTCAACCACACGTTTTGGTTCTTGTCCATCAGCTTCTATATTCTTTTTTCATTATTTTATATAAAGTTGTATAATACAACTCTTGTATTTAATTATAAAATTAATATAATTATAATACTTTCTCTCTCCAAATCCAAATCTAAATCTAAATCCAAATCCAAATCCTAAACCTATTTTGAACCAAATGGGCCCTAAGTTTTTAAAAGTTACATTGTTTGTCGCAATAAAGTGTTGGTGGAGTAATAAAAAAAGCATGTGATTAAATATTAATTTATGGTGTTTAAAATATGTTCAACAATTTTTATTGGCAAAAAAAGCGAGTAAGCATAGTTATTTATACAAGTTATGCAAATGGTCTACTAACTTTTTACTATTCCTTTGATCAAATAATACAATTACTTACATACTTTCGTTAATATCAATAAAGTCGATAAATTGTAGATTACACACTTATTAGGGCCCGTTTGGTTTGTTGCTAGGAATGATAATGGGTATCAGAGTTGATATAAGGTAGAATGACAATGGATATGAAAAAGTGTATCATTACGATTGTTTATATTTGGATGACAAAATATAGTATGAAAAAGTGTATAGATATTTGAGTTTTGTAGTGGAAAAAAGAGGGACCCACGGAAATGGATTTCATAGACACCAAATTGATCTGTAATAAATCTATAACTATGATATACTCATTTCATTAACGGGCCCACTAAACAAACACGTTGAATCGGAATGAAATCCATAGACCCATTCCGATCGGAGAATACCAAACGCACCCTTACCTCGTACACTTACATGCTTTGTTTATGTGGTGTTGAATTTATACACTTTCAATTTGCATGGTCAAAGCAAGAAATCGCTACATATTTAAACAAGTAAAAAATTTTCATGCTAGTGTTATTTTGGAAGCTCACATTAATGATGATGATTTTCAATCAGTTGTTTCTTTTGATACCACTACTATGTCGAAAACCAATGGCATCTCGCATGAAAGTTCACGTAAGTGGATCCCCCCACTTAAAATCTCGTGAAGCTTAATTGCGATGCCTCTTTTAAAGATTCATATGCCACTATTAGGATTGTTGCTCGTAATTGTAATGGCTCTTTGCTTCAATGTTTGGGTGAAAAGTGTTGTAGTAAATCGGTTCTTGCTGTTGAGTTGAGTGCCATTCGATCAGCTTGCATTCTTGCTGCTACAAACGGATGGAATCATGCTTTTATTGAATCTGATTTTCAGTCGGCAATTTCGTTTGCTTCTATAGAAGATGTGCCACCCTTGGTTTGTAATGCTTTGTAATGTTTTGTCTTCAGTTTATGTTTTATATATTTTGATGTTCAAAAAGAAAAGAAAAAAATGTACTCTGTATATTGATAAGTTCGATCATGTATCATTGTATTAATCAACTGCCGTTATTCATAACAAAAAATTAGTGTCAATTTCGAAAAACATTGATAACAGATCGGTAATGCTGGCCATCATATTCCCCTCCTCATGCGAAAAGCAGAATCAGAACAGAGTCGTGGGTGTGTTACCGCACAGAGTCTCAAACTTTTAGAAGCCTCAAAATATATTTCTTGATATATGTTTTGGGCCTCAAAATTCATTTCCAACAAAAAATGCTAAAGTCAAACAATCTTATATTGTAAATATTTGTTAAAACTTAAGATACATCATCAAAATACTATGTTTCTGGTTTCAATAGTTGGTATAATTTATTTTTAACTATCGCATTTAGTTATTGTATAAGCTTTTGTACAAAGCATCCGTTTGCTCAGCTACGACACTTTATCGCAAGGCTCTTAAGATCTCTTAACCAGGATCGTTTTTGTCTTTGCAAGATCGGGATCGTAAGATCGGACTGCGATCGTAAGATCCCACCAAAGTGTTTGTCTTTCTAATACACGTTGATAGATCATAACGTTATACAATTATACATATCTTTTGAATATCAAACACGAATTCATAGGATAGCCTAAAATAATTATGATGTTCAAACATCATGATAATAAAAATAGTGAAATACATTTTATTTTTTCAAGTTTTCATAGCTAAATAAACAATTTAATGAGATAGGAAAAAGAAGACATGAGTCGTAAACATGCCAAAAATCCAAGACATTAAAAGTTAATCTCTTTCAAATATTTCAGTAACTTCATTTCCCACAACAAAATAAAAAAATTGATTCTCTTTTAAAGTTTTCATCACAGCTTTGTATGGTAGAAAAATATACATCGTGTAAAATACTATAAAACCAAACTATAATAATATAGACTAAAATAATAGCAAGGAAGAAAAAAAATACAAGTGTTATATAAGGTTTTAGCATAAAATAATAAGATAACTCATCAAATTGGTAAGATCGAATCGAGAGCCGATCCTACGATCTTACGAACGATCTCACGATCTTATGTGCGATCTTACAACATACACGATCCTAGAACGATCTTGCAAGTTTTTTGTTGGTGAGATCGTAGGATCGTACGATCTTACTCACCATCTTGATAGCCTTGCTTTATCGGACTACTTGTTCATGAGAATGACCACCCGCTTTAGAGGATGTAAAAATTTATCTTCTTTTTTTTGAATTGCTTTCTATCAAACTGAACTATACCTCAAAGAAACCTTAAATATTACCATTACGATATGACATGCGTTTTAAAAATACAATTATTACTTAATTAACCAATAATATTTCACTACTTTTTAAGGTTTTTCTTAGCTAACTAAATTTTGGAAATAAACATTTATTTTAAGATACAATAAAATAGTTAAACACTTAAATGTACCACTCCTTCCGTTTCATAATACTTTTTTCTTCAGTAATCAAATATTATACTATATATTAAAAACCCAGAAATTTGAAACAGTGTAAAACAGTGCTTCTCCCTGCTACAGTGGAAAGCAGTACATCTACAGTACATGGGCCATAGTTGCATCCCGCCCAATCCATTTAGCAGCAGCAGAAAATCCACAGAGAAACCCAGGTTCTCTGATTCTCTAGGGGTGTTCATGGATCGGATAATATCTGCAGTAACCGAAAATCGAAACCGAACCGAACCGAAAATAATCGAACCGAATTCTTAACCGAACCGAATTGGTAAAAACCGAACCGAACCGAACATTTTAATCGGTTTATGGTTCGGTTATGGGTTTAGCATATTGACAACCGAACCGAACCGAAAACCGAACTATAATTAATATTTAATATTTTTTATATATTAATTAAAAAAATATAACTTGACTAACCCTAGGTCCTATGATGTTAGGGTATTTTGTGTTCAATAGATGTTAAAACTTGTCTAGGTATGTCGTTTTGCATATATTTTGGCATACCGTCATGGGGTCATGTGCTATGATTAGTTATTTCTTAGGAAAGTTTATGTATCTGGATGATGTATGTTCTATTCTCTAGGTTTAATCATTTGACATACATATCAATATGTGTATGCAAGACTGTTATGGTTCAATATTAGAGCAAATATAAATGTTGTTCAATATTCAAGTACAAAATTTCGGTTTTCGGTTTTGACCCATAACCGAACCGAACTTCGGTTCGGTCACAAATATTTTCGGTTCGGTTCGGTTTTCGGTTATGACCCAAAATTTTTTTTTAACCGAACAACCCGAACCGAATAAACCAATTAACCGAGAACCGAACCGATGAACACCCCTAGTTCTCTCCCAACATTAAGTGAGTTGTTATTACAAAAAACCCAAATCAAACACAAGCCAAAAATAGCATAAGTTGACCACTGACTGACACAATGAACGAGTCCCACATGATGAATTCAACAATAACATAGCAGCAGCAACCTCAACCGACCAAATAAATCCAATTGACCAATAACCACATGCCACCAGCAACTTAATTAAAGTAGCCAATCAATAAATCACTTACCACAAATCTTTGACCAAGAAATTAGGGTTTCAAAATAAATTAAGAAAAATAAAGATAAATGGCGCGTGAGGGGTTTTTACCGAAAGAGGAGGTGGCTAGAGTAGGTGGTGGTGGGTCGGTGGTGAGGGCAGTGGCGGTGGTGGCGCGTGGGTGGTGTTGTGGTTGGAGCCAAACGCTCAAACTTTCCAGAAACGTATAAAAATGGCCGATCTATTGATTCGGCTAATAAAACAACTCGCCGGAAAATTTTCCGGTGGCCGGAATACTTGCCGGCAGTGGGTGGTGGCCGGAGGTGGGGAATCGCCGGTGGGTAGAGAGAGAGGGAAGAGAGAGAGAGAGTAAATGAATAATGAGTGATTTATTATTAATTTGGGGTATTTATATTTTTTTTAGGGAGGGACCAAAGGTGAAATTTTAAAAGTAAGGGTGTGTAATGTAAATATGGGCAGAGGGGCTGTTCTTGCCACTTTAACTATTCTTTTACAATAAACACTGCGAGACCTATTCGACATACCAAACGGACTCGAAAATTAACGAAACTTGCGCAATTGTTCACGAAATAATTTTTTCAATAAAAACGATTATAAACATGCAATATTTTCAAAAATCAAAATTTTTGACAAATAGGGACAATATTCTTATATACTAAAACGTATCGTATTAAAGTGAGCACATATTTTCTGCTATATCTATCTTTATCCTGACATTTTGAGCACAAAAAAAATACATGTACATTACCAAAAAACACGTTAATAATTTTTTTTTACAAACCCATACATAGAAATAAAAGTTGTTGCATAAGCAAAGTTAACCTATGCAGACCAACATAATAAAAGACCAAAAAAGAAGCTAAATTTAATAAACTGAGTATAGAACAAACCAGAACAGATAACTGGCAACCACTAAAATCTTTTACAAATTCAAAGTGAAAAACAAAGGACAAAGTTGAAGTAATCTTTTTGGCTATGCCGTGTGGCAACTCAAACGGACCTCAAATGAATATTAACTCAACAAAGTATCATACCACAGTTAAAAGAATATCACAAGAATAATAAAAACATCAAACCCACACCGAGTCAACCGAGTTGACTCGGTGAGTTTGACCGAGTGGCTGAGTCAACGAGAAAAGGGGGAGGGGAGGGTTTCCACACGAGTTTACAACATGTTTTTAAAACCATTTTTGTTAATAAAACATTTATTCAATCGGATTTAAAAGAAATAGAAATTAGGGTTTCAAAATAAATTAAGAAAAATAAAGATAAATGGCGCGTGAAGAGTCTTTACCGAAAGAGAAGGTGTGGGGGTGTATGGTGGTGGTTCGGTGATGAAGGCAGAGGCGGTGGTGGCGCGTGGGTGATGTTGCAGTGGGAGCCGAGGGCTCAAAATCTCCAGAAATACTAAGGATAAGCCGATCTATCGAATCGGTAAAGAAAAGGTTCGCCGGAAAATATTCCGGCGACGGTGGCCGGAGGATAGGTGGCCGGCGGTGGGTAGAGAGAGAGAGAGAGGAGAGAGGTGTGAGAGATAAAATGAAATAATTTATTATTATTTGGGTTTTTATAGCTTTGAATAGGGACCGTAATCGTAATTTCAAATGTGAGGGTGTGTAAGGTAAATATGGGGCAGAGGGGGTGTAACTGCCAACTTGGTTAAACTTTTACAATAAACACCGCGGGACCCATTCGACATATCAAACGGACTCGAAAATTAACGAAACTTGCGCCATTGTTCACGAAATAATTTTTCCAATCAAAATAATTATAAACATGTAATACTTTCAAAAATCAATATTTTGACAAATACGATACGTTTCGTGATTCCTAGGTTGTGCCGGTTCACTAATAGGGACAATATGTTGTTTGTTGTTGTTTTCATTGATTAAATATACAAAGAAATCATGGGATCATAAGTGTGAATAATGTTTATATAATTATGTTACAGGTTGCCTCAAGTAATGTTAGTATATAATGCTACAAAAGGCTGTTGAAGAGTGGAACACGACAGCGGAGGAACGACTGAATGAACTTAGAGCAGCCATTAAAACACTACGATTACCACCCTCGCTATCAAAATCGCTTGACTTGAGTCCATTTTGTTCCCTTTATTCAATCCATGTTATGGTTTGCTAACGAAAAACATTTTGCTTGATTCATCTTGGAACACTGCTAATGGCATGTGGGTCAATAATGAGTACATTTGGTATCACTTTAGATACTTCTCTTGCAGATAGTTTATGCAACAAAAATACGACAAAACACGTATAGCACAAAAATTATAAGCAACACACCCGCAGCAACACGCGGGCTGCCCAGCTCGTTATTTCTATGCATTAAAATAATAGTAAAATCTCTTTTTATTGTTTGGATCACAAGATGAACATTTATTTTAAAACATACTCGTATTAAAATAGCGTTTTAAACGCTCGCAGTCACAAAAATTTTAAAAAAAATATTCACATGCGATAGACATGTCCTTTAACTAGTAACATTATCTCTTATTTTAAAATCTCTCTCTATACATCCATAAATAACCATTTCATTTCATTGTGTGAATACTTTTTTTTTCTAGTGGTGGTGGCTTAAGGGGTTAAGTGAATCTTTTGTGAGAGCACTATCGGTTCGGTGATCAACCAGAAAGTTCTCACATGGGGGCGGGCCACATGCTCTGTTATTATCAGACAATGAAGAGGAGAGTCTTTGAGCCATTAGTTGCGGAGACTCGAATCCGAGCCGGCCCCGGTTTTCATCCGGCTGTTACTCCAGCGAGTATTCTCGTGTGGAGGTAGTAAGGTTTCCCGGCGGAAGCCGTTGAATTCCCACTACACCAGCGTGTGCCCGGTTAACACAACATAGTCTGGGTATGTGGTGGATGAGGGCCTGCCTTTGTGGCGGGTACGACTCTCTAAACCAAAAATTGAAAGTCGCCTTCCAAAAAAAATATAGAGTGTTGATATATATGCCTACAAAGGAGACCTAAAATTAGACCTACTGCATTCATTTCATGACAAGTGTAATACAATATTCTCTCTCATGATTTTTCACCAATCATTTTTTTCAAATGTACCGATCAAATCTTTAAGTCTAACTTTAGGTTCATGTTTTAGGCATAAAAATCATTTTTCTTCTATATAAGATTGCATTTTAATTTCATGCAACCATTTGTCCAACACTTTGACTTTTATTAAAAATCCACACAACACAACACGCAAAGACATGTTCTGTTACACTTTGTCTTTAACCAAACCTTCCATTTTTTACCTTTATATATTTCCATTTTCAATGGTATCTCACTCACTGTCAAGATCTCAACTTGTCACAATTAAAAACCATTTCTTTTTGGAAACCTGAAACTTGCCAGATCAATCTTTAAACCCAACAACACATAATTTAACAATATAATACTAGTAAGTTTATTTCTAAAGAATTTGTCACATGTTTTGACCTTATATTATGCTTTCAAAAGAATACACCAACTTTTTTATATTCACTTGATCACATGGTTTCTAATATCTTTTGAAGCAAAAGTATTTATGGGGTTGTTTCATTTCTGGTGATTTGGAGCTGTTACATGTTTATGTAGATGTTCTTGATATATAGATCAAGTGAAGATTATATATTTTGGATTAAGTAGCTAGCATGGCATATGCTAATACAAGATCTGTAAGGTATTATTGCTTCCTCTTAAAATGTTTTAATATATATTTAAATTCAAATATTCAATGTATTGGTTATGTTGATTATTTTGTCCAAGGTCTTTCTGAAAGCAGTCTCTACGTAGGAGTATGAGTGTATGACCGTCTACATCCTACCTCCAAGAACCCTGCTTTGATAGGATTGGGTATTGGTGTGTTTTGCATGAAGTTTAGTTTAGGGTGATGAGATAATTAAGGGGTTGTCTGAGATTTGAGAATGCTTGTTAGATATTAGTTTTTTAGGTATTGAGTTTATGATGTGGGGGTGTTTGGGATTGGTTATTGAAGTTTGTAGTAGCATTGTATTAAAGTAGATTAGCATGGTACTTTTTTAGACTTTAGAGCAGGGTACCTAATAGTTTCATTTGTTTTTGGTTTTTTGCGTTTTCTGGAGGTGGCAGACGGTTCTGCGGTGTGGTGTAACTTGTAAGAGATGGTTAGTGGGTGATTTTTAACATTTTTATTGGGTGGGTAAAAGCGGTGGTACGGGTAGGTTTGGAGTGGGGGTTGGATGATTTTACATAAAGTTAGATCGGTTATACAAATAGTTTATACTGTAATATTTAGTAGTAACGAATGCTGTATTGAAAATTGCTTATGTGAATATCTTATAAGGAATAATTACTGCATGTTGGTATCGGTTATTCTCAAAGAAGATAAGCACTTAAGGATTGCTTATCAGAACTACTTATCTGATTATATACCATTTATATGATAAAGTATTGCAAAAAGCAATAATTTTGCTTATTCAAAATGCTCATACAATTATTTGTAAGTGAAATAATTTATCACAGATAAAGCAATTAACAGATCAATAATTTTTATTAAACTAATGATTAAAATGTAGTGTTGTTGTGTTGACTTTTTCTTCAAGATCTTAAAGTCAACTGGAGTGACTTTGGGTTTATGGGTGTTTTAATATTTACCCAAATAAATTTACAGATTTCAAGATGATGCGGATTTACCAAAGTATCAACCAGTCAATGGTGACAGCTTATTTAAGGTCAAATACAACATTGATGGAAAACAAATGCCCGGAACAAGAAAACCTGAAAAACGGCCCGAAAACCACCCAAGATCCTCCTTAAAGTCCAAAGTTTTATCAAGAGTTTTTTCTGAAGATTACGAAAGAGTGAAAAAGAAAATCTTGGATCCACGAGGTTTAACCATACGAAAATGGAACAAGGTTTTCTTGGTAGCATGTTTGGTATCTTTATTTGTAGACCCTTTGTTCTTTTACTTACCGTCAACTAGGAAAAATGTTTGTATTGACATTGGATCTACTCTCAAAGTCAGTCTCACCATTGTGCGATCGATAGCTGATATTTTTTATATGATTCATATATACGTTAAGTTCCTAACCGCTTATGTAGCGCCATCTTCCCGTGTATTTGGAAGAGGTGAGCTTGTTATAGACACTTCCAAGATTGCAAAAAGATATATTAAGGGTGACCTTTGGATCGATTCCGTAGCTGCCTTACCACTTCCTCAGGTATACAAATTCTCAGTCTCATCTTATTTGTTTTAATTATGTGGGTCATTTTCATAATATGCCAGCGCACTTTTTATCTTTTCTTATTCTACCTTTTTTATACACATACGAACACCAAAATGTACTATGGTATTTTATGCAAATAACCTTTATAATTTTGTTAATTGTGACACCATTTGTCAATTTCCTTCTTTTTGTGATCAATGAAGCTGCTTATTTGGATAGTTATACCAAGCTTAAGTGGTTCAGTAATGGCTAACACGAAGAATGCTCTTCGTTTCATTATCATCCTTCAATACGTCCCAAGGTTATACCTTATCTTCCCCCTCATGTCACAAATAGTCAAATCTACCGGTGTTGTCACAGAAACAGCATGGGCTGGAGCAGCTTACAACTTGATGTTATACATGTTGGCAAGTCACGTAAGTTGTGTTATTTATATCCATAACAAATGGTTATGGCTGAAATGGGCCATTCTTTACTATGGGTAGAAATGGGACGGGTCTGGATTAACACATTTTGGTCATTTTTTATAGGTAATCATATGCTTTAGTACTAGTCGAAACGAGCCATTCTTTAGTACCAGTTGAAATGGATGGGCCGGATCGACCTACAAACATTTTCTTTGTCCACTATTTTTTTTGCCAAACAATATACGTGTTGATGATGTTTACAATAACAATCAAAATCTTTAAATTAAATTTTGTTTGAAGGTTTTATGCATTGAAAATAGACTTCGAGCGACCTTTATATTTGTTCGACCCATTTGAATAAAATACATCTCAAATCGACCCATTCATGTCTAAATGGGCTGACATAGCCACCTCTAGTGTTCTTGTACTAATCTTTGATTTTGCAGTTTGTAGGAGCTTGTTGGTATCTTTTAGCAGTCGAGAGAGAAGAATCCTGCTGGCGAATTTTATGTATTGCTGAAGATCCAGCTTGTGAAGACAAGTTTTTCGACTGTGATTTAATTAATGTACCTAACAGACACTCGTGGTTCCAATCGAGCAATGTGACAAATAAATGTGTCCCAACTAGCGGCTTTTATCCATTCGGTATATATGGGGAAGCACTAGAATCACAAGTTACCTCAGCCTTGTTCTTCAACAAGTATTTCTATTGTCTTTGGTTCGGCTTAAAGAATCTCAGGTACATGACACATTCTAGTAAAAATTCTAAAATTCTTTTTTTTGTTTTTTTTAATAAAAACCAGCTTATATTTTTCATTTCTAAATGTTTTTAGTCGCACGACTAAATGAAAACATAATTTGTTGCCTGATTTATGTAGCTCTTTGGGGCAAAATCTGTCGACGACCACATACATTGGTGAGATCATATTTGCCATTGTTGTCGCGGTTGTGGGATTGGTTCTTTTCGCGTTGTTAATCGGAAATATGCAGGTAAGTTTCATATAGTTTTCAAGATTATTTATTCTATGGTTTCATATTTGGTGACAGTATTTAGTTTCTCTGACAGACGTATCTTCAATCGACAACTGTTCGATTAGAAGAATGGAGGATCAGGAGAACTGATACAGAACAGTGGATGCGCCACCGCCAACTGCCGCAAGAACTCCGACAAGCTGTTCGGAGATACGATCAGTATAAATGGGTAGCCACTCGAGGTGTGGATGAAGAGTCTCTTCTCAAAGGACTTCCGTTAGATCTTCGGCGTGATATAAAACGCCATCTTTGTTATGATCTAGTTCGACGAGTAAGTTTAATTATTCAGAGGACCATAGGAATGATCATTTATGTAATTTACTAAAAAGTTTCCTTTTTTGGTCGATAGGTTCCTTTGTTTGATCAAATGGATGAACGAATGCTGGACGCTATATGTGAGCGCCTAAAACCAGCTTTATGTACACAAGGAACATGTCTAGTCCGAGAAGGTGACCCCGTGAATGAAATGTTATTTATAATTCGAGGAAACCTTGATTCCTACACCACTAATGGTGGTCGGACCGGCTTTTTTAATTCATGCCGGATCGGCCCTGGAGACTTTTGTGGCGAGGAGCTTTTGACGTGGGCCCTAGACCCACGTCCAAGTGTCATCCTTCCATCGTCCACACGAACAGTAAAAGCCATTTCAGAAGTTGAGGCATTTGCACTCATAGCCGAGGATTTAAAATTTGTTGCCTCACAGTTTAGAAGATTGCATAGCAAGCAGTTGAGACATAAGTTTCGGTTTTATAGTCATCAGTGGCGAACATGGGCTGCATGTTTTGTACAAGCTGCGTGGCGTAGGTTCAAAAGGAGAAAAAGTGCTAGGGAACTTCAGGCTCGTGAGAGCTTTGCAAGTGTTGACTACGAGCCAAGTTATAGCGTGATCAATACCCCGTCTCCCGACCCTGGTTACGGTGCTTACATGGCTAGAATGGGTGCGAGTAGAAGGGCAGGAGGCTCGAAATCTAGTGGCGTTGGCTCGTTACAAAAGCCAGCAGAACCTGATTTTTCGGTAGATGAGGAGTGATTATGAAAAAGAGTTTTAGAAGTGTCGAAAAAGTGAGAAAAAGAAAAAGAAAAAGGGGTAAAGTGAAAATACTATTCGGGAAATTGTGAATACGTAGACTTGTTATGTATTTTGCTACGATTCTTGAATTATACGTGGTCTAATACTTTAGAACATGGAAATAAAACGTGTGTTAATATTTTTCTCTACGTGTTCTTTGATTTTTGTATTTGCATAGTGTTCCACAAAAATGTAGTAACATTTCTCACATGGCATCAAGTAAATAACAATCTTGGATCATAGGAACGTGTAGGTTGCTAGACGGATGCATTTGGAAATACCGAAATACTATTATCAATTCAATATAAGTGAGTAACTTTTTTTTTTTTTTTTTTTTTTTTTTTTTTTTTTTTTTTTTAATTTTATAAATAGCATTTGGAAATACTATCATCAATTCAATACATTGTTGTCATCTTGGTGTTACAATATTTTACTCCCTTATCCCTGTCTTATTGCAGGTGTGCTTAGGTTCGAGAAGAAGCTTTTTCGATATAAAATTTAGTGATAAATACTTCATTGGTCTATTATGTGTTACACATGAGGAAATTCTATTAGATCATCCATAGTGGTCTCACACTCTCACCAACCATTATTTTTACACTTTAATGATTTCATCATTTCCAGTAGCCAATTTTTCGTCTAAAATAGTACTTATCGCAAGCATATACTACTGTACAATTTATAAGACTACTCGGCAAGGGAGGTGAAGGTTTCACCACTTCACCCTCCCTCACGCGATAATTCATGGTCACCACACAGAAACCAAAACACAAATAAGTGATCTGATCACCATACGAAAAAGAAAGAAAAATGGTCAGATCACCTATTTGTGTTTTGGTGAAGATTGTTTCCCTTGCCCACTAAAAGGTGAAGAGAGGTGAAGAGAAGTGAGATGAGAGAGAAAGCTGACGTGGCGCTGTGGTGTATGGTGAAAGTGCGGCTACCTTGCCATCCAGCCTAAAAGAAAGAAACACGGATCAAGCTTGGTTCTCGGTCTGCAATGACACGAATGACCTCCCCATGTCGAGCTGGGGCCAAACTTTCCATGTAGAGCCTTTCACCAACCCGTTGTTCGATCCATATAGAAACAAAATCCAACTAGATAACGACACACTAGAGGTGTCAATTTGTGCCAAAACTCAAAAAAATGGGCTAATTGGGTAAAATTTTAAAAGATTTGAGCACATTTGGTCCCTTCATTTTTTTGAAATTGGCATATATTGCCCATTTAAAAGTTAAATGGGCACAAACGGGCAGATATTTTCTCTCAATTGGAGAAAATTATAATTGTTTTTAAAGAAAAACTTATAGATATAATATATTTAATTTTTTAAATATAAATGAGGTGTTACGTTTGAGAAATTTATTTCGTCGTTTTGGGTCTTTTCTAAAGCGATTTGTATAACATGTGTCCGTTTAGCCCGCGTCCGTTTAGCCCGCACCCGTTTAGCCCCTAGCCCGTTTGAACCGTAGCCCATGCCCGCCCGTTTTGGTACCTCTAGATAACGACACACACGCTATGCAACACAAATTCACTCTTGTTAGCCCGAAAATCTCACTTGGGCATTTTACGTTTCTAAAATCTGTATTTGTTAAGTAACTCTACGCAAATCATTTCCCTTCCATCAAACAACTAAAATATTACACCTAGGGAGATGTAACACAACATCCATTTAGATGCTCATTATTATAAAATATACTAAAGCCCAAAATGTAACGGGGTCATTAGCAATTTATTACGTGGCCCGTTATACATTAATGAGTCTCCTTATTGGTCCATTTTTAATGGGTTGCGACTTCCAAGGCCCAACAGTGCACCGGGTTATATTTTGGCAAAATTTGATTGGTGTATATGTGGTGGTGGAGTGACCGTTCATAACCCGTTTACCGTAATGACTCCTTAACACACGTTAACCTTTGTACGATACCATTGGAAACATAAAACACATCTTAATTTTTTGTAGTGTACACCACCTGTCTACCTAAATCTGAATAAGAAGATTCATGAATGTCCTTTATTATTAACGTTAATTTCTTCTCCAAATTTCAAGACACACACACCCCTACTAGAAAATTCCACCGCCTAGCAAAAATCAGACATCATCTTTGAGAAGCTCTCTAAAAAAAATGCGAACATTGTTTAATACTTTAATGAAGATGATTAGTGTCGTTAACGGTGAAAACGATGAAGAGTCTCAGAAGGGTATTGTTGTAATGGATATTCATGAGATTGCAACTCTTTTATTTAAATTCGAGGTAAATTATTTTGAAGTTTTATTTTTATATAAAAACGATTGAATTAAAGATTGTGTTTTAGTGATTGGTTTTGAAAATTGTTTGGTGGGTTTTTGTTGGTTTTTAAAAGTGTGTTTGAAAGTTTAATCTTTTTGTTTATTCATTTTGTTTTGAGTTTGATTTTATCGATTTGCTGTAGCAAGATTTTGGTTGTGTTTGGTAAAAGTAGCAGTAGCAGTGAGCAGTAGCTGTGAGCAGTAGTCGTGAGCAGTAGATGTTTTTTAAATAAAAACGTTTGGTAACATAGCTGTAAATATCCACAGCTCTTATAAATATCCACAGCTTTAAAAGGAAGCATTGGGAAAAAAACTTTCATAAAAAATTGCTACAACTCATTGCTCCCTTACCAAACGAACATCAAAATAAAAAAAGCTCATTCTCACCGCTCATTGCCCCAAAAAGCTCCGCGCCAAACATAGCTTTTGAAGTTTATTTGGTTATGATGGCTTAAGCAATAACTTATAACCATTTGCAATGAAGCAGTTTGTTACAAGCATTCTAATGTAAAGAGCGAGCAACAAACATTCTGAATTAAGAAGGTAGCTTATAGACGTTTTAGAGTAAACAGTTAGTTATAAGCGCTTTTGTTGTTTTTGTCATTCTTCTCATGGACACATAATATAAGTTATATTATGTTGATTTCGTGGATGCTCATAAAGTGTTCGATCAAATGCAAAGGTGTTGTAGGTGAGATATGAAGTGGAGTTGTGGTTGCTGGTATGAAAAATATAGATGAAGTTTGTACCTACATTGTGTTTGATGAAAGTTTTGAAAGAATTGGTTTCCATTCTTTGTGAGGTACGCGATATGGTATGTTTGCCGTCTGAAATTTGTGCATACCAGTTTAGTTAGATTAATAATGAGTATAGATTTATGTAGTATTGTTTACGGTATTAGTGTATGATTTAGAGAAAGTAGACAAATAGGCGTTGGCAATGTGACTGATGAATAACTTGAATAACTTGCCTTATTTTCTGCCTGTTTGTGGAATTGCGCTTGAACAATAAAAGGTCGCTTTATTATAGTATACATTACAAAAGCTAATCTTTAGTTTGGGGTACTATTCTTATATTCAAGGCTAAAAGGATTATTTTCTTATCTAATAGGTCTTTGTCAATGTTGAGAAAAAGTTGGTGGCTTATGTGGCGAAATTATCTTTGGCCTAATGCCAAATGAGGGATGTTCAGTTCTAAAGAAGAACAAATAGTCTTTCACTTGCACAGCCTGCCAGATAATAGGTAATGAACTATGGATTTACTTGCCCGTGAAATGCGCTATATACATTAGCAAATGCAAATTGCACAAAATGTTTACATTTTGCTATTGTGTTTTTGTAACAGCCATTAATGAGAACCGATAAGTAACTGCCTGCAGCTCCCCTGAAAATATTGAACGGGTACATTCTGCGACTGAAGGTAAATTCAAATACAACTATGTTTGCGATTCGGTATTTATCTTCACAGTATGACTTATTGTTGCTATCTTATTCTATTTGGGGCTGATCAGTTCGATATTTGCTTTTCTTTGATCATTTTGCGAAACCGCTGTATAAGTGAATGTATATATAGATAATTGTTTTACATGTATGCTTCAACTGTGTCATATATAGTGTACAACTGATACTTTAATCTATGTTGCTTACTTATAATTTGTTCTTGGAATAGGTATCACTCGGGCCCCGCGGAATCACGGGTGCAATTTGCAGGGAATGGTGCGACTCTGCATTCTTTGGCCCAAGGTAAGTCGGGCTGTTACTGTACTCATACTTGGGGGGGGGGGGGGGGAAGGTATGCAAAAATATAAGAAAAAATGTTATTATCATAACCTATTTTAATAACATAGTGACATAAAAAAAATGTAAGCGCAATAACCACAACGAAAATATTGGAACAAAAATGGTTCGAGTTAATCACAGGCCCAACCTATTTCAACCTGTAGCATAATCGCATATGAGCAGTTACCCATTATTGGTACATAGTATTAATATACAGCATAGTATCGATATACAAAGACATATAGTATTAATATACAGCATAGTATCTAAGAATTTGCCATTGGAGTTTGAATAACACATAATATTAATATAAAAGGACATTTCTTTAAATGATACATTACCAAAATAGTTATCAACTATTTAACATCCTAAATCATATTGCTGTTATAGGTGCATTTATGTTTGTTTAAACAGAATAGTACTTTTGTATAATTCTTATGCAATTTTTTACAAAATTTAGGGGTTGTTTGTTTGCTTAAATTTTGGGCAAAAAAACTGACTTTAAAAAGGGTTGTGGCTGCTGAATTTTTGTGTAGCAAAGTGGCCTTAAAATGTTGTTTCGGTACTGAATTATTTGTGCAAAAATAAAAATGACTTTAAAGGGCTGTTTAGCGGCTGAAATTTGAGGCGAGATATCCGGGATTGAGAAGAATGATAAGGGTGATATTCATTCAGGAGTATGGAACATGTAACAAGTACCCAATGAGAATAATGTTGCCGGATAATGGACCAGGTTGACACATCACCAGTGAATATATACCTTAAACATCTAATCGTTTATGTTTCAAGCTGTTTATAATAGAAAGTCATAAAACCAACTTTAACAATTACCAGTGTAAGTTTTTAACTTTTAAAAGGATCATGTGTAGAATTGTTGCTACGCAATTTTTTTTTATGGGAATGAACTTTGAGATCAGCTGAAGCCTATTTTAATTGTTCCTTTTAAAAAATACTCGGGTGTAGACTCGATCATGGGAACAGAGAAGTAAAGTGGGGTCTGCCCAACCGGTCAGTATATTGTCCATCACTACACCACATCGAGCATGTTGGCCAAATATCATACGCAAAATGAAATCATCTACAGGCTTGCAGCAAAGATCCAGGTACATTTTACTGTTCAAATCACATTATCCTCTATTGATCTTAATAATCTTTACCGCTTTTCTTTCTATCTTTATTTTTTATTTTATTTTTATTTTATTTTTTACTAATATCAGATTAGCCAACAAATGTGGTTTTTTTTATCACAGAAGTGTTTGGAATATGGCGAGGTGCTGAAGGATTAGGAACATAGGGACGAGTTGGTGAGGGACGTGGTGGTAAAAGAGGCTGTTGAAAATCTTATGGGTTCGAGGTAAGTTGAGGAGATGCGTAAATTAGCAGCCAAGTTAGGTGATAAGAACAAAAAATTGATGATGAAAGTTGGAAAAAGCCGTTTACAGATGGATTCGTTTATATCCTATATAAATAGATGAATGTAACTTCATACAACCATGTTTTTTGAAATGTTCTCTTACCACCAATAGGTAGTTAGGTTTATAATTGAGCAGCATACACACTGTTTATATCACAAATTAAGAGCTTTTAGTTACTCATTATTTTTACTTCCATCTATTGTTGCAAAAAAGAAGTTTACAATTTCGTTTGGAGATACAATTATGAATATGATTTAAATCCAATTAAGTGTTTCTCATATCAGTTTATCTGTATGTGTGTATTTTTATAAGATTTATATATTTCAGTTTCGAGTTTGATTTATTGCACCTACACTTTCATCTAAATAAACGTTAGCAAAATTGTTTCGCGCCTCAGCGTAACACTCCCGCAGCAACGCGTGGGCTCAACGGCTCGTTAAATATTAAAGTTCAAATTTTTTCATACACGAATTATTTTAGATTGAAAATACCTTTATATTTTTGAACAAATGAGTAGCTCTATTACTCGATAAAAAAAATAGTTTTGTGCCCCGAGACACAAGTTAAGAAGCATTAATTGACTCAAGATTCTTTTTGGAAAACTAAATTAATTATTTTACACTTGTACTTTTTATGGCATGCCAAAACTATACTTGCAATTATTTAATGGAACTAAAAAATAATCGAAGGCTGAGACCATGAGTTGTTTTCAACAACACTTTTCAAAATTACTGGACTTACAAATAGTCACTTGACTCACTTCCCTTCAAATATTCACTTCACTGAGTTTACTCCAAATATGCATTCCCTCACTTCTACTATCTTTGACCGCTTTAAGGTAAAAACTTTCATTAGTAAGCCAAATTAATTTTGGAATAGACTAAAGTGTTTGATTTTGCTATTCATTCAAACTTGAGCAACGCACATAAAATAAAATGGACGAAAAGATATTCACATTAAGACTTAAACTTAAATCATTTGTCGTCATATTTTAAACATTTTTTACTTAAACTTGAACACTTCAAAAGATAAAATACATTCTAACAAATCAAACTTTAGCCAAAAGCAGTGCAAAAGTAGGCCAATATATTTGAATAAAACAAACAGTCAACTAAGTAGATTAATATTCGAACAAACAACTTGATAAGTTTCAATATTTAAAACAAAACACTAGATTTACGTTCTCATCTTCTGAGGCAGTATTCTTTCTCTTCTTAGCACGTCGTTGAGCAACACCGCGATTTGTAATATTTTCATTTTCCAGACAACCACTAATATAATGACCAGTTTTTTTGCAGAGGCTACAACGTCTTATTGTTTTGTAAGTTTATTTCCACCTATCGGACGTATCTTTTTTGGTCGTCCTTTTGATGTGGACTTAGGAGGACGCTCAACCAAATCAATTGAGAGAGGACCAAGTTCAGAGTTGTTTGAAGGGGTTGAATCCATCGAAGTTGCTTCTTGATGTGATGGGGAAGTGTCTTGAAGTTGAACCTCTTGTCGTATCCAACATGATAGCCAACACGAAGAAGGAATTTCAAAGCAATCTTTGTGTACAAAAACGCTTAAAATATGACGACAAAGTATTCCAAAAAATTCAAAATATTTGCAGCTACAACTAGCGACATTACCATCCCAAAATACCGTATGATGTCGAGTCGCTTTATGATGGTTGACGATAAAAGTGGTGCAATTTTCTTCTTGAATTGAATATTGAAACGCTTTACCGAACTCATCTTGAATTTTTTTGAATGCATAAGGAGTCAAATAGTGATGACCTTGTTCCTCCAACGGTGAGCGTGATCTCAAGAACGACCCACTATATTTCTCCAACATAGTGTCATGCATTTGTTTTTGCTCAACATCTTCGATTGCAAGATCAACCTACATATTATAAATCCAAGAATAAATTGATACCTACATAATGAATAACATATGGATTGTTAAAGGTATCACATGTATATTAGTACTTACTTGTCTAACAAATTGATTTAAACATGTATGTGAAGAGATAAATCTTTTTATAAAAGCATTTATACTTTCCGATCTCCCGGTAGTCGTCATGCCACCAAAATAGAAACCACGAAGATAAGCAGGCACCCAAAATTCTTTAATCTCATACAAGCCAACTACATGTTTATTCTCATTTAAATTATACTTTGCGATAACCAATGGCCATGGTTGCTCAAATTCTTCAACCGTGTCTAATTTGTATAAGTTGTAAAATTCCGAACACCAACTTGAATACTCACTTCTTAAAACAAAATTAAACCAACCACTAAACTTAGTAGTGATATGCCATATGCAAAATGCGTGTTTTGTTGTTGACATCTCTTGTGCAATTGCCTCGCTCATCCATGGATCTTGATCGGTCAATATTGTTTGTGGTGGCTTACCCATAAGTAAAGTAAAATTCTGCGCAATTTATATAGAAGAGTAAATATAAAGATTTTTTAAACGTTTACAAGTCAGTTTCAACGATCGATGGTAGACCCGAAAATTTTAGCAAGGAACTCTGTTGGTCTAATTGTCTGACCCGAGCTCATGGGCAGCAGCAACAACCGACCAGCAGCAATGGAGCAGCAACAATCGACCAGCAGCAATGAATGGGTCGGTTAATGTAGCGTCGGCTACAGTAACAAAATTGTACTCTAATTAGGATTCCTTAGTTCTAGTCGGTTTAGGGTTTAATTAGGGAATTCGAATTGTACTAGGAGTAGGATTGGTAAGCATATATCAACCCCTATATAAACACAACATACCGAGCCTGTGGTAGTGTGTGAAATCATCAGAGTTTTAGAGCAAATATTTCTCTGTTAATTGAAAAGCGAATTTCAGTTATTGTTGTGTTCTTTGTTTCCAGTTTTATAGTCTTCTTGTTCTTGCGATCTGGTATAGCATCTGATATAGCGATCTTGAATTGGTATCAGAGCACAGGTTTTCGAACAAGGTTTACTAACGGGCTGGAACAACAACCAATTACACCTGTAACTTATACCCGAAGGCGTATAAGGACGATGGCAGAGGGTGAGTCCAGTCGACCACATGATACCAAAGCTACTCTTCAATGTCCGATGTTAACAACCACGAATTATAACATCTGGGCAATAAGAGTTAAAGCAGTATTCCGAGTCCATGGAATACTCGATGCACTGGAACCAAAGGAGGGAACACCAGTCGATGATAAGCAAGATCATATGGCGGTGGCGTTACTTTTTCAGGCGATTCCAGAAGAACTTGTTTTTCAAGTGTCACGATTCAACACAGCCAAAGAAATCTGGGGAGCATTGAAGACCAGGTATGTGGGTGTTGATCGGGTTCAAGAAGCAAGGTTGCAAACCTTGGAAACGGAATTTGAAGCCTTAAAGATGAAGCCAAACGAATCAGTTGATGACTTCGCGGCCAGGATGGGCAAAATTGTAACTGAAGTAAATAGCTTGGGAACAGTTTATGAAGACAAGAAACTTGTTAAGAAGCTACTTGCATCCGTACCGGATAAGTTTGTTGCAATTGTTGCCTCAATTGAACAATTTGCTGACTTGAATACTATGTCTTTTCAAGAAGCTATTGGAATATTGAAAGCATTCGAGGGTAGAATGAAGGGTGTTGACACCACCTCTGAAGATCAAGGCAAGTTGATGTTCGGAAGGGCTGAAAGATATGATAAGAACAAGGCTGAGAAAGGTCGAGGAAGGAACTCCTCTGGTGGCAACGGAAAAGGTCAAAACAAATCCCGTGGTAGTGGTCAAGCCAATAACCACAACCGAGGAAACCAAAACAACACCGAGAATAATACGGATCAAAAGAAGAACAAAGGCCGAGACCTTTCAAAGATTCAATGCTTCAGATGTGACGAATATGGTCACTTTGCTTCTAACTGCCCTGAACGACGTGAACAGAAGCAAAAGCATGAAGCAAATCTTCTAAAAAAGGAGGATGATGATGACCCGACACTTTTTATGATGAAGAGCATTCAAGAAGTCGTATTCTTGAATGAAGAGAAGATTATCCCAAACCAATTGAATACTAAGCCAAACGAGGAGGAAACTTGGTATTTAGATAATGGAGCAAGTAATTACATGACGGGGATCCGAGAATACTTTTCGGAGTTGAATGAGAATATCTCCGGCAGAGTGAAGTTTGGTGATAACTCCTACATCGAGATAAAAGGGAAGGGTTCGATAATCATTGAAGGGAAAACGGGCGAGCAACGATTGATCACTGGAGTATATTACCTACCCGAGCTAAAAAGCAACATTATTAGTCTTGGGCAAGCTACCGAAGGCGGATGTGACATTCGTATGAGAGGTAGTTATCTCACCATGCGTGACTCGGATGGTAAGCTTCTGATGAAGGTTCCTAGAACGAGCAATAGGCTCTACAAAATAAAGCTCCAAGTTGGAAGTCCGGTGTGTCTTAAAGCAAAGATGGAAGATGATGCTTGGTTATGGCATGCTAGGATGGGTCACATTAATTTCGAGACAATGGAATTAATGGCAAGGAAGGGCATGGTTGAAAATTTGCCAATAATTCATCAAGAGAACAAGTTGTGTGAATCTTGCTTGGTAGGAAAACAAACCAAGAAGGCGTTTCCTAAGGCAGCAAAATTTAGGGCAACACATTCTCTTCAACTGATACATGCCGACCTATGTGGACCAATTTCTCCATCATCCATAGCGGGAAATAGGTACGTATTCGTTTTAATTGATGACTTTTCACGGTTTATGTGGACTTTTGCCTTGAAGGAAAAAAGAGAGGCTTTTGAATATTTCAAGAAGTTCAAAGCTTTAGTCGAGAGGAAGGCGGGAAAGAAGATTATAACCCTAAGGACCGATAGAGGAGGTGAATTCACTTCAAGAGAATTTACCAACTTCTGTGAAAACGAGGGTATAACAAGACATCTAACCACTCCCTACACACCGCAACAGAATGGAGTAGTGGAGAGGCGAAACCGTACTCTCATGGGAATGACTAGAAGCATCTTGAAAGCACGAGACGTACCAAACTATATGTGGGCTGAAGGAGTAAGACATGCTACGTTCTTGATTAATAGAGTTTCAACTCGAGCTCTAGTTAATCAAACACCATACGAGGCTTTCAAAGGAAAAAAGCCTAACTTGGAGGGTTTGCGGGTATTTGGATGTGTGGCTTATGCAACGGAAACAAGGCCATATTTACCTAAGTTAGACGACAAGTCAACATGACTCATCTATATCAGAAACGAGCCAGGAACAAAAGGTTTTCGATTGTTCAATCCAAGACTAAAGAAGGTAGTGGTATGTCGTGATGCGGAGTTTAATGAGGAACTTGGCTGGAAGTATGTTGCTGGAAGTGAGACACACGAGCTAAACCCAGGTATGTTTGTCATAGAATGGCATGGTTCTATTGATACGGGTTGTGGATTTGTGAACCCAGGGGTGACCAATGAAGAAGAGGCTGAAAATCAAGAGGCTGAAAATCAAGATGCTGATGAAGATCAAATGGTCAATACCGAACAGCCTAACCCAGCCGAAGCTGTGAATGACCCTGACCCAGTTCAAGCGACAGAAACTCAATCAGCTTTGAGGCGTTCTTCGAGGGTTCCAACTATTCCAACCAGATTTAATGACTTCATATTGGGGTCCAGTTCGAGAACCTCAGCTGCTAATGAAGACCAAAATCTGCTCCTAATAGAAGATGATGAACCAAGAACGTTTCAAGAAGCAAAAGTTTCAAGCAAGTGGATGGTTGCTATGAAGCAAGAGATTGAGTCGATTAAGAAGAATGATACATGGGAGTTAGTTGAACCCCCGGTTAATGTTAAACCCATTGGATTAAAGTGGGTGTTTAAAATTAAGAAAAATCCGGACGGTTCAATTAACAAATTTAAAGCTCGCGTAGTAGCAAAGGGTTATGTTCAAAAGGAAGGAATTGACTATGACGAGGTATTTGCGCCCGTAGCACGGATTGAAACGGTGCGTTTGTTAATCTCAATGGCCGCAAAAGAAGCATGGGAATTACATCATCTAGATGTAAAGTCAGCTTTTCTACATGGAGAACTAGAAGAGCAAGTGTTTGTTAACACAACCGGAGGGGTTCGTGAAGAAAGGAGAAGAAAGGAAAATCTACAAGTTGAAAAAAGCGCTCTATGGACTTAAACAAGCCCCGAGGGCGTGGAATACAAAACTTGATAGAGTTCTTAAGCAAATGTCGTTCAAACGACGCCAACACGAACAAGCGGTGTATGTAAAGAAAACAAACAAGTCAATCTTGATTATTGCGGTCTATGTAGATGATCTCTTGGTAACCGGTTCGAAGCTTGGCGAAATTGGTGAATTCAAGAAACAAATGCAAGAGAGGTTTGAGATGAGTGATTTAGGAAAATTGAGCTATTATCTTGGCATTGAAGTAAAGCAAGAGGATTCGAGTATCTCAATAAGTCAAGTGGGCTATGCATTGAAGATATTAAAAGATGCTGGAATGCATGAATCGAATTCTACTCAATGTCCATTAGAACCTGGAGTTAAGTTAAGCTTGGATAAGGAAGGAAAATCAGTTGATGCAACATTGTATAGACGACGAGTTGGTTGTTTAAGGTATTTACTACACACACGACCCGATTTATCTTACTCGGTTGGTTTGGTTAGTCGTTACATGCAAGAACCAAAAGAATCAAATATGGCGGCTGTGAAACAAATACTACGGTATATCCAAGGTAGTTTGAATTTTGGAGTGCGATATAACCAAGAAGAAACCAAGGAGTTGGTGGGGTTTAGTAATAGTAGTTATGCTATGGACCAAGATGATGGTCGAAGCACAACTGGGCACGTATTTTATCTGGGTAAATCACCTATCACTTGGTGCTCACAAAAGCAAAACACGGTGGCTCTATCGTCTTGTGAAGCCGAGTTCATGGCTGCAACTTCAGCTGCGTGTCAAGGGATATGGTTACGTGGATTGTTGGGTGAAATAACCAGAATGGAAGAGAGAGTGGTGGTCTTGTTTGTTGAAAACAAATCGGCTATTGCACTTATGAAAAATCCAGTTTTTCACGGGAGAAGCAAGCATATAAATACACGTTATCATTTTATCCGAGAGTGTGTTGAAAGAGGCCAAGTACGAGTTGAATTTGTAAGAGGTGATTTGCAGCGTGCTGATATCCTGACAAAAGCTCTTGCAAGGATTAAATTCAAGGAGATGAGAGAGCTACTCGGAGTTGAAGACCTCCCTATCTCGAGTCAGAAATTAGGGGGGTGAATGTTGGTCTAATTGTCTGACCCGAGCTCATGGGCAGCAGCAGCAACCGACCAGCAGCAATGGAGCAGCAGCAATCGACCAGCAGCAATGAATGGGTCGGTTACTGTAGCGTCGGCTACAGTAACAAAATTGTACTCTAATTAGGATTCCTTAGTTCTAGTCGGTTTAGGGTTTAATTAGGGAATTCGAATTGTACTAGGAGTAGGATTGGTAAGCATGTATCAACCCCTATATAAACACAACATACCGAGCCTGTGGTAGTGTGTGAAATCATCAGAGTTTTAGAGCAAATATTTCTCTGTTAATTGAAAAGCAAATTTCAGTTATTGTTGTGTTCTTTGTTTCCAGTTTTATAGTCTTCTTGTTCTTGCGATCTGGTATAGCATCTGATATAGCGATCTTGAAACTCTGTTTGAAACTTCATTATATATATGAAGAATTACAAATTTTAGCAAGGTATTGAGTACTACTGGAAGGTGCTATACCAAAATATATATTTCTTCTTATAGTTTCAAACATTGGTTTCTTTTTCTAACTCAGTGGACTGTGGGTTCCATTTGTAAACCATGACTTATTTAATTGATGACTTTCTTTATTAGCATTTTCCATATGTCAATTCGAATTCAACAACCAAGATTCAATATAATAAATTATACCACACGTATAATTACATAAGAATAGTAAATATAGAGTTTATGTTTAAGAAAAGGAACCAAGTAACATTAAGATGTACTACATCAAAATAGTAACTAAGAGTACCTTGAAAAACCATCGAAATGTCTCTGTTTTCTCGTTACCTAGGAGTGCACAACAAAATAATATTGTCCTTTCGTGATTGTCAATACCAACAAAAATCCCAAAAGGCATGTCGTACGATTTCACCTTATATGTTGTATCAAATACGACTACATCTCCAAAATTTTGGTACCAATCATAACTGTGGGCATGAGACCAATACATATGTTCTAACCTGCTTTCTCCATCAACTGTATATGTGTATTGAAATTTAGGATTTTCAATCTTAGTTTGTTTACAATACTCCAAGAGGTCTCTAGCATCATTTTTTGAGTGCATTCTATAAAATTTGTTAAGGAAATTATTGTGACAAATGGTAATTTCTGTCTTAATAATTATGATTAATTATAAAAAAAATACGCATTATTTATTTTCTGACACCTATTAATGAGAAGTTATTTTAGTTAACTGCTTATTTAATTATAATAACTCAAAACACGTTAAAACGTGATTCACCAAATATCGGAACGAGCTCACACGCGAACCACGAAAACCAAATTATACACAAACTGCCAAATGGGCCCTTATATAAAAATTCAGCCCATTACACTCGGATATTGTTCATCCGAGCCCAACTTAAGCCCAATAACCTTATATATTTCATTTTCTCATTCGACTCAACCCCCTAAGCTTTACCTTGATTTCTCCCAAATTCGAAACACAACACATTCGACATTTTGTACCATTCGATTCTCCTCCCACCAAAGATTTAGGATGTCGAATTTCATCTTTTATTTCCCACATTTGATACGTGAATGAAGGCCGAAGTGAATCCCATTTCACACACCCATTCGAATTCTATGCATTTTCACAAAATTAACCATTTCGAACTAAACTCAAATCCACTTAGCTAAATCACTTTTAAATGATCAAAGATGATCTAAGAACCTTGTTTCTCATCTTTGAAAACAATATCACACGTTGGTTTATATTTTGGACCCTTTAACTTGTATGTCGACATACATTTTGTAACAAAATCTAAACCAAATCAAATCTGATGAAGCGAAAAGTGTACCGCTTTTAGGGGGTCATTTAAGCCCTAAATCGTATTTATTTGATCAAATATTGCCCTAAATCGTTCCTTTTGTCATTTTAGGTACTTTGGAGAAGAAATCTGGAAAAGGAAGCATTTTGGACGTTTTTGGAGCATAAAAGTGAAGAAAACGACAAAGTCTCAAAATCGGCTAAAAAGTACCTTTGACGGCGTCAGGGATTGCCCTGGACGGCGTCATGGCTTGGCAAGAAAAAGGTGGATATGAAAATTACTCATGATAAGCCAGAGAATTTTGCATGAAAAATCTGACGGCGTCACCCTTTAATCTGATCAAGGTCGTCACGGTTTAAATTAAATAGGGACGGCGTCAAGCTCTAATCTGACGGCGTCAAGCCTTGATAAGCCAGAACAGATTTTGGAGGTCTAAAGAGGGACGGCGTCAGGAAGGCCATCCGGGAACCCTAAAAGCGGCGAGGTGACGGCGTCAGGATCTACAACGTGACGCCGTCAGACCTTAATCTCTATATATAGTTTTGCAATTTTTTGTCATTAGTGTGGAACTTTGTGTGTAACCTTTTGGGAGGAAACCCTAAGACGATTTTAGCAGCTTTTTCAAGGCTTTTTGCCTTGAGATCTTCCATGTTACATTGAAGATAAGTTATCAATTAATCATTCAATATGTCTATGTGTTGTTTGATTCTATCTTGTTCTTGTCTTTTGTTTAACATGCTAGGCTAGATTTATCTTGTGTTTGCTTAGATCTAATGAAACCTAGCTATTGATTGATGGTTATTAGTGTGTTATTAATTGTATTGGATGATTGTTCATCTATGTTAGGCTTAAGAAAACTGGCTAACTTCCTATTCGGTAACTTGCTTGAACGTCTTAAGAAACATGAACCAATGCGTACTAAGGTTTTTATGGTTGTATTTAATGCATGAGCGAATTCTAGTGATCCCATGTTAGGAGCTTCTTAGCCGGCTCGACATAGGAGTGAAGTAGGAGCTTGTAGAGTTGGGGAAGTACGTACGCCACCCCACGATTGGTATTAAGGAATACACCCATCATCCACGCAATTAATACACACTAATCAACTGGTAAAAGATAGTTAGGGAGTAAGGAAATCTAAGTAAACACATTTCTCTCCATATAAGTTTCACAACCTTTTCATTTTCAGTTATTTTATTGGGATAATTACCAAAATAGCCCAAACACAAATGGGCGGTTCCCTATCTAACCCGAAATCCGAAAATAATTGTGTTGCCCAGGGCAACCGGCATTTTTTGGGGCAACCGAAGGATTTCCAGTGTATTTTTTGGGCAACAATCGCCCTTTTTTGGGCAACTGGGGGCATTGCCCAGGGCAACCGGGGTAGAAATATCCCATTTGGGTTTTGGGCTATTTTAGTAATTATCCCTATTTTATTTTATTTGCAATTGTAGTTATTTGGGTTAGTTGACTAGCAACTAATTCCGCCCATTCCTTCAAACCCGAGATTTTACTTGCTTTCATAAAAATATAAAAATACAAAAAGAATCTTCCCTCACCCTTAGACCTATTAGAGTAGTTTTTCAATCCTAACGAACACTATTCCCTGTGGAGAACGATCAATCCCCCGTACTTGCCACTTCACTATACTACATCGGTCAGGTACACTGCCTGGTGGGGTTGTAAGCCTCTTGAGATCCCTCGAGAGGTAAAACCTGTTGTAAGGTTGCAAAACCACGCATCAAAATCCTACACAATATCCTTACAAAATATATTACAAGATCTCTTAAAGTCCAAATATCTTAAATATTCTCTGCCAATACACTGTTCGAACAAGTGGTGATTAAAAATATACATATAAACTTCATACGTGTATATATACACGTACACTTCTATTCTCACTTACTACCTTTCACACTTAGCACTTTTTACACAATTCTCTAGTCCCTTTCATTCATATACGAGCCACAAAAGACCAGAAGGTGTTGCTATTCTCATTCGAGTTGCATTCGAAGCATAAGGGTTTATTTTTGAAGCGTATAAATCGTTCTAGCAAGTTGTGGGAGTTTTCTATTGTTCTAATCATTCCAATACGTAAAATCTCCACCCTTGAGGTGTTGTAAGTCCTCACAAATCGTTTCTAATTAATTTCATTGAGTTTTAAGCTTCCATGCATCGTATGGTTATTTAATTCGAACGTACCATGATTTAATTTATTTTTACGTATTGTATTTATTTCCTAGGCATGAAACTTGGTTGCCTCCTTTTATGGAAGGCTAGGAACCAAGGATCACCCTCACATCATGTTTATTCACTTGTTTCATGCATTTTTGAACGCCAAATTTTAGCTTGATCACACGTATAAACATGCAACACAAAAATATTCTAAGTCTTTTTCAGTTTGTAAAACGTTCCAGTCGCCTTAGAAATGAACTTGTAAAAACGAATCCGAATTAATAACATGTTAATTTTATTACATGACTCGATTCTACTCACACCAAGCTATTAAATTCATGTTTAGAGTTTACCTTGTTAAGCTCTTATAAGCCTATAAAAACAGCCAAAGCTTAAGCTTATCAAAACTGTGTAAAACCTTAACCTTAATTCGAGTGGGCTGAAAAGCCCATTAAGCCAGAAATAAGCAATCCGTATAAGCTGGACATTTAAGAACTTTTGATATGATTTTAGAACATTAAAAATGAGCCCAACTTGTCTTAAAGCCTACGGATCTTAAAACGTTAATGGGCCTTTAATATTAGCTCGTTAAAGCCCAATAATAGAGAAATAAGCCATTTTAGCTATTAAGCAGTTGATTTTAACTTTAATAAGCTTTTATAAGCTACTAAGACTTTCAGATTATTTTTCCCCATCTTTTTGTGATTTTTGGACTACATTTGCAAATAGTTTCAACTAGAGGGACTAAAACTGCCAACTGTGGAAAAACTATGATTAAAACTGTAAAAGCAGTAAATTTAGGGTAGAAACTGTAATTATGTTAGACTATAAGCTCAGAATGTCATTTTGGATGATATTGGACTAAAAATGTAAAGTATATATAATTAAGGACTAACGGTGTAACGCTAACTCCGTTAGGGTGGAAAATGTAAAAACAGTAAAAGATCAAGGACCAACAGAAACTTTATTACATTTTCATTTCTGTTTTGTATCTTACGCTTCTCCGTATCACCACGTACATTTTTACGTTTCGTTCACATAATTAATAACGTTACGTTATAATTATATATAACGAATTTTAACGATTTAACTTAACGTTTCGTTCCACCACTTTCGAGGAAACGATATTATTGGATTTAAAGACATAAAAATAAGATAATATTATATATAATATTATTTTTGAACTTTAAGCATTTTAAGCATATCACACTCACATCATCAATCAATCGTTATCCGTTACTCACTTTCACAATCACTATTCATATTAAGTCAAATTCTCAGACTTTACCATTATCCAGGTTGTGTGTTGGAGCCGTTCCCATAACTTACTTGATTTTACATTTCACATTGCCAGTTACGCTCACGGTGAGTCGTAGCCCCAATTTCTATCATTTAATTGTTTATTCAACTCTTTGGGGGAGATACATGCTTAACTATTTCAATTACTTTTACAAGTACTCTAAACCTTTACATTACTGTGAGATTTCACAATCTCTACTTTTATATGCTTTGAACTACTGTTGGGTGAGAAACCTGTTTACTTTTATGGATCATTGAAACAATACTCTTGTTTGTAAAACTATTACCTGCTGGTCTAAGAACTGTATTTATGCCCATGAATATGTACCGTTAATTCCCTGCTGGGAAGCACGAGTGATATAAATAGATCTATTGAGGGTGACACCTCCATCTGTGTTGAGATTCAACAGTCCAGATTGGACAAGCGGATGTATACCATGTCGAATTACAAGTGACTAGGATTAGCACACTTGCCGGGTATTGAAAACATGAGCACCTTTCATGCAAATAATAACATGAGCACTCTTCATGCCAACTAGTCGTAGCTTCGATGACACTGAAACTTAGTGTAGCGTAATATCCTTTCGTATAACATTATGCAAATTATAATGTTAGCTCGTAAACTTATTTCGTATAACATTATGCAAATTATAATGTTAGTTCGTAAACTTATTTCGTATAACATTATGCACATTATAATGTTAACTCGTAAACTTATGATCCAACTTTACTACTTTATGTAAACCTATGAACTCACCAACCATTGTGTTGACACTTTAACATGTTTTTCTCAGGTGTTTAGTTGTATGATATATGATGAAGCAAGGCAGCGCTTGGCAGGGGCATAGGCGCACCTTTGGAGTGTACACATAACACTCATGACCAAAGTTTTTGTACTATGGGACAACTTAAAACTATTATGGGCCTTGTTTTCCGCATTTCAATTATGTAAAACTTATGTTTTAATTAATGAAGCTTTTAAAACAGATTTGATAAATTCGTTCTCTATTACTTGTGTTATGATCCAACTAAGTAGCACCCCAGATGTTATTTCCGCTGCGATCTGATTTTGGGGGTGTTACAATTATGAACATCCTTTACAAGAAAAGAAAGTTCTCCATGCCTCACATTTCTTTCAAGTTCCATAACCCGCATAATTTGTCTAACTGATAACCCCCATTCTTTCAACATAAGAATACGGTTTTCATCTTCTATTGTAATACATCGATAAGATGGAACAAAACAAACCTCTTGTGTGGACAATAGTACATGGTTATGCTCCGCTACAAATTGAATAACTTGCCATTCCTCCAAGAATATTTTTTTAGTTCTTTTCAATTTAATACGCATGTGAGCCTTACATCCACATCTTAAAGGACCCATCTTTCGGTGGTTTTTAGAGTAGTCTACCACTTTTGCCTCCGGAGTTCCTTCACGATGACAAAAAATGTCGCGCTTTTTTTGTTAGTGCAAATATTATGATATTTAATCTATACAATCTAGTTTGTTTTGATTGATGACAAACATGTAACTTGATACATAATGTAAAGTGTACAAGTTACTCGTAATCATATTTTTTCTCAACATACATTCAACACCTCTCTACGTCTCAAGTCCTCGTATGCTACAACACAGGTTCGTACATGTTTGTTATGTGGCATTATGAACAAACCCTTTAACAAATCATTTAGAATGTTTAAAATACGTTTAGAGTCATTAAGTATTTTAAAAGGTTAACCATTCTATTTCGAACCTCATTTTGCATTTTGCATATACAAGTATTTTTACTTGTACATCATGCTTCCTAAGTTGTATTCATGTCAAAATAGAATAAGTGCCACATTAGGTGTAAAAGTGCACTTTAGGTGTCAAAATAGGATAAGTGCACTTTAGGTGTCAAACTAAGACAAATGTGTTTACATACTTATAAAAATGATGTTAATGACATAATAACTTAAGTCCTATAATAGCATAAGTAGTTTAACATTTTTAGTAACACATAAACTAACATGGTACAACTTGGCAAACATATATTAGCTAGCTAGTATATACATTTTACAAGTTTACTTTCATAAACATTTTAATCTAAATGGAATTGTATTTTTACCTCATGGCATGCATCATCCTATTCTAGATAATCTAAGATTTCATATCTCTTTAGGAACTTTGGAAGATATGGTGAATATTTTGTTTAGATTGTCACTCTAGAATCCTTGAAAGATATGATGTATATTTTGGTTAGATTTGATAAAAGATTTTGAAGATTTTCTGTCAGGTCCCCACGGAACCAAATGCATACACGGACGGAACCCTTGTTTTGGTTCCGTCTGATCCGTGGGTTGCTGAGCTTGTTGGCTATAAATAGCAGCCCATTGTTTACTCATTTTCATATCACTTGAACATACATTCTCTCTACCATTTTGCATACATTTAGATCAGTAGATAACAATGTAGTAACATACATTAATCACCCTTATCATCATGATCATAATGCTTCTAACTTTCATTATGTTGTAAGCATACTCCTGAAATGATCCTGTGAAGCAAGCTCAGAGATCTTGAGTCATCATCCACCACAAGCATACATATATGAAGATCTATCATAACAAGCATAGGGAACTTGTGATCTTCATCCATTGAAGGCTTCCTATCAATGAAAGTTCATTTAGATTAGTCATTCATATCCATTAGACATTTGTGTCATGGATCGTCATTGTAAACATAATTGTATCATCACAATCTATTCACCAAACTAGATTAGATGGTTTATGTGTTTGCGCTATAAAACACAAGGTTTTTCTGTTGGGCCATAAAACATAACGGGAGTGGTTGTACCCTTGTAAAAGAACTCGACATCTAGCTTAGTGTCAGAAATATTGTATAGGCGACGTTAGGTTTGTTCTACCTCAAACTAGAACCCGGTATTGATGAGGCGAAAAGTGTACCGCTTTTAAGGGGTCATTTAAGCCCGAAATCGTATTTATTTGATCAAATATTGCCCTAAATCGTTCCTTTTGTCATTTTAGGTACTTTTGAGGAGAAATCTGGAAAAGGAGGCATTTTGGACGTTTTTGGAGCATTAAAGTGAAGAAAACGGCAAAGTCTCAAGAATCGGCTAAAAGTTACTCTTGACGGCGTCACAATTAACATGGGACGGCGTCATGCCTTGGCAAGAAAAGTTGGATGTGAAATTTACTCATGACGGGCCAGTGAGTTTGCATGAGAATTCTGACGGCGTCACGCTTTAACTAAATCAAGGGCGTCACGGCTTAAATCATAAGGGGACGGCGTCACGTTCATGATCCGACGGCGTCAAGCCTTGATAAGCCAGAATGGATTTTGGTAGAGCTAAAGAGGGACGGCGTCAAGATGGTCATCCGGGAACCCTAAAAGCGGCGAGGTGACGGCGTCACAATGCATAAGGTGACGCCGTCAGATGTCAAAGTCTATATATAGTTTTCTAATTTTTTGTCATTAGGAGAGAGCTTAGTGTGTGGAATTTTGGGATAAAACCCTAAGACGATTTTAGCTACTTTTTCAGGGCTTTTTGCCTTGAGATCTTCCATGTTTCATTGAAAGATAAGTTATCAATTAATCATTCAATATGTCTATGTGTTGTTTGATTCTATCTTATGCTTGTCTTTTGTTTAACATGTTAGGCTAATTTTATCTTGTGTTTGCTTAGATCTAATGAAACCTAGCTATTGATTATTGGTTGTTAGTGTGTTGTTAGTTGTATTGGATGATTGTTTATCTATGTTAGGCTTAAGAAAACTGGCTAACTTCCTATTCGGTAACTTGCTTGAACGTCTTAAGAAACATGAACCAAACGCGTACTAAAGGTTTTTATGGTTGTATTTAATGCACAAGCGAATTCTAGTGATCCCATGTTAGGAGCTTCCTAGCCGGCTCGACATAGGAGTGAAGTAGGAGCTTGTAGAGTTTGGGGAAGTAAGTACGCCACCCCACGAATGGTATTAAGGAATACACCCGTCATCCACGCGACTAATACACACTAATTAACCGGTAAAAGATAGTTAGGGAGTAAGGAAATCTAAGTAAACACATTTCTCTACACATAAGTTTCTCACCACTTTTCATTTTTGTCATTTTATTTTATTTGCATTTGTAGTAATTTGGGTTAGTTGACTAGCAACTAATTCCGCCCACTCCTTCAAAACCCGAGATTTTACTTGCTTTCATAAAATTATAAAAACATAAAAAGAATCTTCCTCAACCCTTAGACCTAATTAGAGTAGCCTTTCACACCTAACGAACACTATTCCCTGTGGAGAACGATCAATCCCCCGTACTTACCACTACACTATACTACATCGGTCAGGTACACTGCCTGGTGGGGTTGTAAGCCTCTTGAGATCCCTCGAGAGGTAAAACCTGTTGTAAGGTTGCAAAACCCACGCATCAAGTTTTTGGCGCCGCTGCCGGGGAATAGTTATTGTTTAGGGTGAATTTTTATTTCTATTAGGTCTACTCACTAGATTCCTTTCTAGTGAGATTTTTTATTTTATTTTTCTAGGTTTTCTTTAGTCTATCTATTTTCTTCGTGTCTTTGTTCGTAACCATTACCGTCCGACATCATGGAAGATGGTAATATCCTTAACCCACACAACCCACCACCACAACAACCACCACCACCTCCTAGAGCCCGTACTTTAGGAGAGTATTCCCGTCCTAGCCACCACGGCTATCGAAACACCATTGAGCTCACTCAAGGAGCCAATATCACACCCTTGCGATCCGACACCATCCGGTTGGTGCAAAGCGGATGCGCATTCCATGGACTTCGTTCTGAAGATCCTAATCAACATCTCAAGGACTTTCTTAAAATCGTTGATTCTATAGACCTTGATGTTGCCACTCGAGAGACGACCCGATTGCGTCTCTTCCAATTCTCTTTGCGGGACCAAGCTAGTCAGTGGCTAGAACGTCAACCCGCAGGATCCATCACCTCTTGGGATGATCTCACCACTCGTTTCCTTGCTCAGTTTTTCCCACCGGGAAGAACTACCAAGCTAAGGAATGATATCTTGATGTTCCAACAACGTCAAGGCGAAACTCTCTACGAGGCATGGACTCGATTCAAGGACTTACTCCAAAAAGTCCCTCACCATGGCATAGAACTTTGGCTCCAAGTCCAAATCTTCTATGACCATATCAATCTCTCCACAAGGCAAACCATTGACCAATCGGCCGGTGGCAAGCTACGTGATCTAAGTGCGGAACAATCATGGGCTCTCCTAGAGGATCTTGCTCTTTATGACAACGAAAGTTGGAGTGATCCCCGTGATTTGAATAAAACGGTCAAGGCAATATCTTTGCCTTTGAACAATTCAAGCACTTCCGACCGTAGGATCGTAGAACTTGAAGACCAAGTCAAGTTTCTCATGAAATCCTACGAGGCTCCTAAACCTTCAAGCCAAGTGAACAAAATCACTTCTTCATGTGAATTATGTAGTGGTCCCCACGACACTCGTGATTGCATGGAACTCCCCGAACAAGCTTTTGTGGACTACGCATCCTCGCGTACCGACGGAGCGGGAGACAAGTGGTACACTTTCAAGCCCGAGCCAAACCCTTATGGTGATTCATATAACCCCTCATGGAAAAATCACCCGAACCTTAGGTGGAAACAAAACCAAAACTCACAACAAATCAATTCTTCCAACCCACCTAATCGTTTCCAATCAAGCGGTTCCAACTCGAACCGCACTTTCAACAACAATCCTTCCGGCAATGGTAGTACCAATAACTTTGAAGGATTGATGTCTCAATTTATGGCATCTCAAGAAGCTCGTTTAGCCAAGTTTGAAGCCGATTTCAAACAAAAACAAAGCGAGATGACCGACAAGATTGACACCTTGTTGAAAGCCCTCAATGACCGAGAAATGGGAGCACTCCCTAGCAACACGGTCAAGAACCCGAAACTAAACGTCAACGCTATTTCATCGGTTTCGTCCCCTAGTTCTTGTCCACAATATTATTCGGTCAATTCCATGAGCACGTGTTTCAAACAAACCCAAATCATTCCAAGTGACCAAGAAGTTATGACATCCAAATTGGTCAACAACATAGTTGAAACACCTCCCACTCAAAACCTTGACGATGAATTCAAGGAGCTCCACCTTGAAAGTCCGGTTGTTGATGAGTTGGATGAGAAGAAGCTCAAGTTAGGCGAAAAAGGGACCGCCTTTGTTCAAAACAAGCTACCTAAGAAGTTAGATGATCCGGGCTTATTTGTTCTACCTTGCAAGATCGGTAATTCGGAGGCTTATGATACATTAGCCGATCTTGGTTCAAGCCTTAACCTACTTCCGTTACCTCTCTACACCTCTCTAAAACTTGGAAAACTTGAAGAAACCGAGGTGATAATAGGCTTAGCGGATGGAAGTGTTGCTTACCCGGTTGGAGTAGTTAAGGACGTGTTAGTACACATTGGAAAGCTAACCATTTTAGCCGATTTCCACGTCCTTGATATGGTTAGCGACCCTACATGCCCCTTGTTGATAGGTAGAGGATTTTTGGCGACCGCTAGTGCGATGATTGATTGTAAGGAATCTAAGATAGCGGTAGGAGAAGGAGATACTTGGTCAGTCTATGATGTTAAGAAACATGCCTATGATACTAGTGAGGAACCAACACCACATTGGCTAGAATCAAATAGGAGACCATCTAGATATGGACCTTGGATCGATAGAGACTTCATAGGACCCCAACGCCCATTTTACCTAGAAGAGGACTTTGTTAACCGAACGCATTCGGTAGAGCAACTCTTGGCTAGGGACACCGAATTAGATCCATTTGAAGACCCTCTAGTTTTTAGAAGGATGATTGATTTCCTAGGAGTTTTGCCAATTAACCTAGGAATGAATAAGTGGATTTGTGAGGAAGATGATCATAAGTGGAATTGGGATAAACCACCCAATGATGGAGATGGGTCATGGCATATCAAGATGACATTGTATGACCCGGATGGAGAGAAGTTTGAAAAGACATATCGTACTAAGCGAACCAATAGGAAACTTCAATCCAAGCTTAACCCTAAAGACGTCCTTGATGACGAGCTTACTTACATAGGGTAGCGTGACTTTGAGTCTAGCTACAAGACTCGTTAATAAAGAAAAGCGCTTCTTGGGAGGCAACCCAAGCTTTATTTGTTTTATTTGCTTTGTGTGTTTATTTATTTGTTTGTTTGATTTTATTTGTTTCCGTATGTGTGTTTAATTTTTATCATTATTGATTCATGTTCAAAACTAATTTGTGAAAATGCTTTATGTTGTTTTTAACTTCGTCTTAACTACATATAAAGGTATTTTGCAAAAGATAAGTGTAAGGAAAATCTAAATCGGTTTATTAGAACACAAATGAACATGAATCGTAATAATATTAAATTAACATACATATTAGTGTGTGTTTGAGTCAAATGCTTGTATCGAGTCATAATGATGTTTTGCAGAATTTCCAGGAAGTAAGGTAAAGGTTTTTCCAGAAATTTTCCGGAAACTTAAAATGAAAATTTTTGTCAGGTCATTTCTGACGGCGTCAGGGGTTATAACCTGACGGCGTCAGATTTAATTTCCAGAAATTTTTGAAAATTTTGTTTTCATAAAAAGTTTTTATTAAAATCTCCAACTTATAATCTCCAGGAATCTGTAAAGTTATCATTCCACAAGCATTATATCCTTATATATAGATTTTATCCCGCCGATGTTATGCAGGTTTTCGTGTTTATTTTCTCAGGTTCAACAGGTTATTTTGGACAAGGAAATGTTTTGAATCAAGCTTATGGCAATGCATTAGTCATGGAGCTTCAACATTCTCTTTGGAGGAAGGTTTAACCGTGTAATTTCATTATCCAACGAGCGAATCAGGGGAGTATTTGATTTCATTCTTTTACTTTATGCTTTTACATTTGTCATTTGAACATTGGGGACAATGTTCATCTTAAGTGTAAGGGGAGGGTAAAAGTACGATTTTTGAGAATACAATTGCGCTTGATTTTTGTTTGTTTGATGGTAGATGTGTAATAAAACTGAGAGAAATACTTGTTAAGGTAATTTTAGTGCCAAATTTAAAATTTTTTACAACATATAGGAGTGAAACTTTGATCTTAATGAGCGTCTCACGGATAGGAGTTATATGACTAGCACAAAAACCGTACCACTAAAAAATTTTCCACCCCCAAATATGTGAGGTTCGCCCCTAGAATTGGTAGGAAAAGCATTTATGCTATGATGTGTGTACCGGTAGCACTTAGATTCTAGAACTTGCGTTAGGACCATTCCAAGGCCACAAGTGAGACTACATTCGTGTAGTTAGATTTACTACATGATAAGAGGCATTAGGATAAACCCATTGTTTTACACCTGTGTTTTTGTTATAATTACATTGGCTACATTGGTCAAGTAATTCTCCCACACCCTTTGCGTTGTACTCATTTTTAGTACACGATACCCCTAGTACACCCCTCAGAGCCTATCTTTTCGTTTCGACCTTTAAGCATTTTACTTAAAGGAAGAATTTGTTAAACCCCACTTAAATGTACACCCAAATCGCCTTAGCCTACCTTGTATGCACTCATCTTTAGTGCATTATTGTTACAACATTTGTTTAAACCCCAAGTTAATTATCTAATTGATTACATGGTTGCTAAGTCGAGTCATATCCTTGTACATATTGTTTTGGGACGATTGGGACTCATGGGTAAAGTACTAGTGTAACGGAGTAATGGGGAAGAACATCATTTATTACCCCCATATGTGCTAAATATTTTAAAAGTACTCCAAGTTTTTCAATTATCTTAATTCGAGTCATTAGATTAGTTAATTGTAAAGTTATGTAAAAGTTCAAGTGTAAGGGGATGCAACGCCCCTATGATGTATTATTTTGGATGGTAGGGTAAAAGTGTATGCAAAAAAAAAAAAAAAAAAAAAAAAAAAAAAAAAAAAAAAAATCAAGAAAAATACAAAAAAAAATGAGAAAAAGAAAAAAAAAAAAAAACATACGGACTACCATCCCGTTTCATTTTATGTTTATTTTATGTTTTTGTTTTTGTTATTTCGTTTTTAGCTTAAGATCGAGTCTAGTCTTGGCTTAGCAACGTTGTATAGTACATGTGATTGATCAAGATCTTTAACTAGCCACCAGTAAAATATCCCTTATCCAACAAAACCGTGTTCTCCTTTTCCCTACACCTAACGTTATAACCCATTTAAAAGCCCTCTTTGATAGTTTATCTTAGGTGCTTACGCCTAGTGGAGGAGGTTTTCGATCCTTTCCCAAGCCTATGGTAATCTATTTGCTATGACAGGTAGTGAGAGATATTTTCCGTTTTCATTTATGAGATTTATTTTGATGACACTTGAGAGATGTGAGTATCTAAACACTACTTGTGAGGTGCTAGTATGTAATCTCCGTGCTTATTATGATTGAAGTGGAACGAATATTTGTTGTAATTACTTTTATGTTTGCATTAAATGACCCCTAACTTGTATTTTGATTAGAATAAAAGCGCATTTGCTTGAGGACAAGCAAATCTCAAGTGTAAGGGTATTTGATGAGGCGAAAAGTGTACCGCTTTTAAGGGGTCATTTAAGCCCGAAATCGTATTTATTTGATCAAATATTGCCCTAAATCGTTCCTTTTGTCATTTTAGGTACTTTTGAGGAGAAATCTGGAAAAGGAGGCATTTTGGACGTTTTTGGAGCATTAAAGTGAAGAAAACGGCAAAGTCTCAAGAATCGGCTAAAAGTTACTCTTGACGGCGTCACAATTAACATGGGACGGCGTCATGCCTTGGCAAGAAAAGTTGGATGTGAAATTTACTCATGACGGGCCAGTGAGTTTGCATGAGAATTCTGACGGCGTCACGCTTTAACTAAATCAAGGGCGTCACGGCTTAAATCATAAGGGGACGGCGTCACGTTCATGATCCGACGGCGTCAAGCCTTGATAAGCCAGAATGGATTTTGGTAGAGCTAAAGAGGGACGGCGTCAAGATGGTCATCCGGGAACCCTAAAAGCGGCGAGGTGACGGCGTCACAATGCATAAGGTGACGCCGTCAGATGTCAAAGTCTATATATAGTTTTCTAATTTTTTGTCATTAGGAGAGAGCTTAGTGTGTGGAATTTTGGGATAAAACCCTAAGACGATTTTAGCTACTTTTTCAGGGCTTTTTGCCTTGAGATCTTCCATGTTTCATTGAAAGATAAGTTATCAATTAATCATTCAATATGTCTATGTGTTGTTTGATTCTATCTTATGCTTGTCTTTTGTTTAACATGTTAGGCTAATTTTATCTTGTGTTTGTTTAGATCTAATGAAACCTAGCTATTGATTATTGGTTGTTAGTGTGTTGTTAGTTGTATTGGATGATTGTTTATCTATGTTAGGCTTAAGAAAACTGGCTAACTTCCTATTCGGTAACTTGCTTGAACGTCTTAAGAAACATGAACCAAACGCGTACTAAAGGTTTTTATGGTTGTATTTAATGCACAAGCGAATTCTAGTGATCCCATGTTAGGAGCTTCCTAGCCGGCTCGACATAGGAGTGAAGTAGGAGCTTGTAGAGTTTGGGGAAGTAAGTACGCCACCCCACGAATGGTATTAAGGAATACACCCGTCATCCACGCGACTAATACACACTAATTAACCGGTAAAAGATAGTTAGGGAGTAAGGAAATCTAAGTAAACACATTTCTCTACACATAAGTTTCTCACCACTTTTCATTTTTGTCATTTTATTTTATTTGCATTTGTAGTAATTTGGGTTAGTTGACTAGCAACTAATTCCGCCCACTCCTTCAAAACCCGAGATTTTACTTGCTTTCATAAAATTATAAAAACATAAAAAGAATCTTCCTCAACCCTTAGACCTAATTAGAGTAGCCTTTCACACCTAACGAACACTATTCCCTGTGGAGAACGATCAATCCCCCGTACTTACCACTACACTATACTACATCGGTCAGGTACACTGCCTGGTGGGGTTGTAAGCCTCTTGAGATCCCTCGAGAGGTAAAACCTGTTGTAAGGTTGCAAAACCCACGCATCAGGTATTTAGCTTTGTACCAGAAAAAGTGTAAGCGACATTTTTAACGTTTTCTCCGCCGAGAAGGGAGCTTGTTGATCTAGTGAAGTAACTCTCGAGTTGGGTACTTGGGGAGTGAAGTAGGGCGGAGAGGAGCTCTGTGACCGAACCACTATAAATCATCATGTTCGGTTTGCGCTTTCTTTTACTTACTGCTTTACTTTTATACTTGCATTATATTATTGCTTGTGTTGTGACTTGATGGTTATACTTGTGTGACAACTTGTTTTAGTATATGCTAGTCATAAACTACAATTGGCATTCTTCATATTACAACAAGCTTAATTGGATATTTGATACAACAAGTTTTAAGATTTTAAAATGGTAACGTATTCACCCACCCCCTCCTCTACGTTTTCACAATTGGTATCAGAGCCTCGTGGCTCTTATTTTCAAAACAAATGGTTTTTAAAATGGAGTACGATCCATGTATCAAATTACCATTGAAGCGGAATATAATATGAAAAATGTTTCGCTAATTATTTTGTTGTTAAATGTTACTTTGTATACAAGCTTGAAGGTGTCATTGAAAAATAAAAGAAAAGATTTCTTAAAAGAATTTGTAAGTGTCAAATTATGTGCTTAAAGCAAATTTATGAAAAATACAGTTTTGATAGGAGCGTTTGGGATAACTATAAATTTAGTTAAAAAATCAACTCCGTAAATGTTTAGATAAGTCACATAAGTAGAAATCATGTTAAAATAGGTGTATTATATGTTTACTACCAAATCTAGTAAGTCCTACACATTCTTGCTATGCTAAAATACTACAGTGTGCTTCGTTTTGACATAGAAACTCAAACTTTTGAGTCGGGCAATTTAAGTTAGTATCTTTTGAACATTGATATAATTTCTTTTGAAACTAAAGAATTTTATGATATTTATATATATTGTTAATACAAATATCGTCATAAAAACGTTATTTATATTTTACGATCTTTGCTTAATTTTGTTAATGACAATTACAAAGTTTATCTTTAAAGCAAAGCATAAATATAAGATTAAGTCTTTTACATTTATAGTGACAAGTCTTTTAAAACACATTTACACATTACAAGATTACTAGGAATAACATTATATACATTTACATTTTTATTTCATAAATTAGAAATATTTAGGATGACATCATGACATGCATCATGAACATAATCTTAGAAAGATTTGTGAGATATCTTGTATAGATCTTCAAGCTAAAGAGTTGACATTTGAAGATATGGAAAGATTGTGCAAGATATGGAAAGATTTGAGAATCTCTTAGCTGTCCTGCACTGGCGGATCCAAACCAGTACAAGGGCGGATCCAATTTAAGGGATCCGCGAAATCCGCCAACTGTTTTATCAGTTTGCCTATAAATAGCAAGCTGATCATTCTGGCACATTCATCACTCATATAGCTTAAAATATATAATCATTCATTTGCATATCACTAACCCATATCATTCATTTCATTCTTGTTGATCTCACTTTTGTAGCAAAGAAGATCAAGCATACAAGCTTCAACATACTTACTGTTGCAAGTTTCATTAGTTAGGTTCTGTGTGATTTTGTATTAGTTCACACATCATTGTTATACCTTTCATTCAGTAGAGTTTGGTTAGTGTTTTAGTCCTTAAAACACAAAGAGTGTCGGGAGTGGTTGTACCATTGTGGAAGAACCAACGGGAGTGGTTGTACCCTTGTTAAAGAACCAACGGGAGTGGTTGTACCCTTGTAAAGAACTCGGTGTTTAGCTTAGTACCGGATAAAGTGTAAGCGACGTGTATAAAGGTTTTCTCCGCCAAGAAGGGAGTTTGTTTCTTAGTGAAGAAAAACTCTCGAGTTAGAGGCTCGAGGAGTGGAGTAGGGCAAGGAAGAGAGTCCTTGTAGCCGAACCACTATAAATCTCCGTGTTGTGGTTTGATTGTTCCTATCCTTACTTACTTTACTTATATTATTTGTTTGTGAGTATTTACTTTGAAATCACGTTAAGTCATAAAGCGAATTAATTTGAAAACGGTAAAAACTATTCAACCCCCCTTCTAGTTTTCCACAATTGGCATCAGAGCTACGTTACTCAAGATTTTCAAATATAATGTATTTTAAAATTTGAAACGATCAATGGATTTTGAAAACTTTAAAGAAGGGCAATCTATGCAAAGACCACCACTATTTGAACCAAATTGTTTCATATACTGGAAAAACCGCTTTGAGACATATGTGAAGTCAAAGGACTTAGATCTATGGTATATAATTGTAGAGGGTGATTACAAGCCCATAAGTAATAATATTTCAGGTGGTCGGGATGAAGGTGCTTCTCTTACTCGTCACAGTGATGAGCAAAAGAAGTTGATTGCCAAAAATAACGAAGCCAAAATGATGCTTTACAATGCTTTACCTAAGAAAGAATATGAAAGAGTTTTTATGTGTAAAACGGCTAAGGATATTTGGCAATCATTGATTATCACTCATCAAGGGAACTCACAAGTCAAAGATAACAAAATTGATCTTCTTGTTCAACAATATGAACAATTTGTTATCTCTGAAGATGAGACCATTGATAGTGCGTTTGCTAGGTTTAATACTATTATTACATCTCTTAAAGCACTTGATGAATCTTTTTCTAGTAAGAATTTTGTCAGGAACTTTCTAAGAGCACTCCATCCGAAGTGGAGAGCAAAGGTGACGGCTATTGAAGAATCTAAGGATCTTTCTAGCATGACACTGAACGAGCTCATTGGAAATCTCAAAGTTCACGAGATGGTGATGGAAAAAGACTCAGAAATAGTTAAAGGCAAGAAGGAGAAGATGAAGTCCATTGCCTTGAAAGCTAGAGTTGAGTCAAGTGATGATGAAGAGTCTTGTTCTAGTAGCGAAGACGAAGAGTATGCCATGGCCGTAAGAGATTTCAAGAAGTTCTTTAGGAGACGAGGAAAGTTCGTAAGACCACCTCGTGAAGAAAAGAAATCCTTCCGGAAAGACCGTGATGATAGAAAAGGAAAGGTAGATAGGAAGTGTTATAGGTGTGGAGATTCTAGTCACCTAATAGGAGAATGTCCAAAGCCTCCAAAGAACAAATCTCAAAGAGCGTTTGTTAGTGGAGCTTGGAGTGACAGTGAAGGTGATGACGACGAGCCTAAGAACGACGAAGTATGCTTAAAAGTTGAGTTAGAACCAGATGAGTGGATTAAAGATAGTGGGTGTTCAAGACACATGACAGGGAACAAAAGCCTTTTCTCATCCTACCAAGTGTACGACGGAGGTAATGTCACATTCGGTAGCAAGCTTAAAAGTAAAATCATCGGAAAATGTACAATTTCTCATGACTCTCTCACTATTGATGATGTTGCTCATGTAGACAACTTAGGATTTAACTTACTTAGTATTAGTCAATTATGCCGCAAAAAGTATAACGTCCTTTTCAGTGAAAATGGAAGTAAAATACTTAAAGATGGCATAACCGTAGGAAAAGGTGTTTTAAAGAATAACGTTTACGTTATGAAATTAGACAAAACACCTAAAGACAAACTTTGTCTCACCTCTCTGGACAAAAACTCAACTCTATGGCATCGACGCTTAGGTCACGCCAATATGAGGTTAATTCAATCCTTATCATTTAAGGAACTCGTTAGGAACCTGCCCAAGTTGAAATATGACCAACACTTTTGTGATGCTTGCAAAATAGGTAAACAAGTTCATAATAGCCATAAGGCTAAAAACATGGTATCTACATCTAGGTGTCTAGAATTATTTCATATGGATTTGTTTGGTCCATCCGTTATACAAAGTTACGGGGGAAACTTCTATACTTTGGTAATAGTAGATGATTACTCTAGGTATACATGGACTAAGTTTTTGAAAACTAAAAACGAAGCGTTTGATAAATTTGAAATCTTAAGTAAGAAAATTCAAAATCAAATAGGAAGTAACATAGTGTCAATAAGAACCGACCATGGTCGTGAATTTGATAACGAAATCCAATTTGGAGCTTTTTGTGATGCTAATGACAGGCATAACACATAGTTTCTCAGCTCCTCAAACTCCTCAATCTAAGGGTGTTGTAGAACGCAAAAATAGGACAATTCAAGAAATGAGTAGAACTATGTTAAATGAACAAAACATACCTCAAAAGTTTTGGTGTCACGCTGTAGATACATCCACATATATCCTAAATCGAGTTCTAATTAGACCATTATTGAAAAAGACTCCATATGAGTTATATTGAGGCAAAAAGCCTACTTTAGGATATTTTAGAGTGTTTGGAAGCAAGTGCTTCATTTTAAACACAAAGGATTATCTCACCAAGTTCGACCCAAAGTCGAATGAAGGTGTATTTCTAGGATATTCACAAACTAGTAAAGCATATATAGTTTTGAACAAAGAAACCTCAAGAGTCGAGGAATCATTGAACGTAACATTCGATGAAAGTCCACCTCCTTCTAAGACATCACTTTTGGTAGACGATGACTTAGTTGAAAGTCAAATGGTTGAAAATCAGGAAAATATTAAAAGTGACAAAGAAGATGAACCGGTAAAAAGAGAAATAGTTAATATCAAAGAAACCAAAAGTCATCCATTTGAAAACGTCATAGGAAAAATCAATGAAAGAACATTAAGGTCTAAAGCTCAAAACGAAAGTAATTTCTTTTGTTTTGTTTCAACAATTGAACCTAAAAATGTTAATGAAGCCATAAAAGATGAATCATGGGTCATTGCAATGCAAGAGGAATTAAATCAATTTGTTAGGAATGACGTTTGGACATTAGTCCCACAACCTAAAAATCAAACCATAATAGGTACAAAATAGGTTTTTAGAAACAAAATGGATGAAAATGGCATAGTATCTAGAAACAAAGCTAGGCTAGTAGCACAAGGCTACAATCAACAAGAAGGTATAGATTACGATGAAACATTTGCACCCGTCGCTAGCCTTGAGTCAATTAGGATACTACTTGCATATGCATGTGCACATGACTTTAAACTATTTCAAATGGATGTCAAAAGTGCATTTCTAAATGGTTTTATAAATGAGGAAGTGTATGTAGCACAACCTCCCAGCTTTGCCGATTTTGAAAAAACAAATCATGTCTACAAACTTAAGAAAGCTTTATACGGACTTAATCAAGCACCAAAAGCTTGGTATGATCGACTTAAGACTTTCCTAGTTGACCATAAGTATACCATGGGCCTAGTAGACAATACTCTTTTCACCAAGAAAAAGAGATCACATATTATCATTGTCCAGATATATGTGGATGACATTATATTCGGTTCAACTTGTCAAGAGTTATGCGATGAATTTTCAAAAATCATGCATGATGAGTTTGAAATGAGTATGATGGGGGAACTTAACTTTTTTTTAGGTCTCCAAATAAAACAATTAGATGATGGGATATTCTTCAACCAATCTAAGTATATCAAGGATATGCTTAAGAAATTTGGTTTTGAAGATTCAAAACCTATGAAAACTCCAATTTCTTCCGAAACCAAACTCACCAAGGATGACGAAAGTGAATCCGTAGATAGCACTAAATATAGGGGAATGATTGGTAGTTTACTTTACCTAACGGCTAGTAGACCAGACATTATGTTTAGTGTTTGTCTATGTGCACGCTTTCAAGAAGATCCCAAAATATCCCATCTTGTAGCCATTAAACGGATCTTTAGGTACATAAAAGGCACTACACATTTAGGATTATGGTATCCCAAAGGAACGGGAATGGAAACCATAGTGTATGCCGACTCAGACCATGCCGGTGATTATGTTGATAGAAAAAGTACAAGCGGTATTTGTACTTTTGTAGGACATTGTCTCACCTCATGGTTTGCTAAGAAACAAACAGCCCTCGCAATATCAACAACTGAAGCCGAGTACGTGTCAGCAGGAAAAGCTTGCCAACAAGCACTGTGGATGAAACAAGCTCTCGTCGACTATGGAATTGAACTCAACGACATTCCCATTCTTTGCGACAACAAAGGAGCTATCGACCTCAGCAAAAATCCAGTTCAACACGCTAGAACCAAACACATAGAAATACGACACCACTTCCTACGCGACAATGTTCAGAAGGGAAACATCTCAATCGAGAAAGTATCCTCAGAGGACAACATTGCCGACATCCTCACAAAACCCCTTAAGAGAGAACCTTTCAACTATCTTAGACTTGGTTTAGGATTAATGGAACCTAGTGAGTAGATGAAACCGTAGCTTGAACCTTAGATTAGCCAAACACGACAAAAACCAAAACCTGAGTTTGGACCTGCGGATCCAAACGACAACAAGGGCGGAACCCTTGTTTTGGATCCGCCGGACCCGTGGCCTGCTGAGCCAATTTTCTGTATATTAAATAAACTTCCTGTACTATTCATCACACTTCCCAAAAACATACTAGCTACTGGAACTCGACCATTATCACACCAAATTCACAATTTAGGCCATCTTTCACAACCAATTTGTGCTCTAATCATCACTGTAAGTATCCTTATCATGTCTACATTCCTGATCTGCGTCTAGGATTTCTATTTCATGCACAAAATCAAAACTTGGGGTTTATGCATAATTCTTGTAAAATCATGAAGCATATTTACTGAATTGCATAACAAATCATGTTTTTCATAGTTAGGAATTGCATATCATAAGGCATTATCATAATTCATCAAAAACCCCATGAGAAATTTTTGCTAAAATCTTCTCACGACTCAGAAAAACGGTTTTTTTTGGACATTGTTCATACAAATACTAAAACGTTATGTTTTAAAACATCACTTGCATAATGTCTCTTGAATGCTAAAGGAAATAAATAACTAATATGTATTTTCGGGTACATTCAAACGTAGCTACATTGAAGTAGGAACGTTTGGGTTATCTCTCGTTTTATCATAAAACTTGCACTAACAAAATTTTCTTGCATCAAAAGGAGTTGAGATAACCACACCTCCACATTGTCCCCATGTAGGCACACACTAGAAATTAATATACATATTTTCGATAATTTTAACTAAATTATGAAATTCTTGCGTCTAGGATAATCATGCCTCCAGCTACAAATTATGATCACAAAGAAACCGTTAAATACCTACCCAAACACTACATAACCAAAGGTCTTTCCGAAGCTCAAATCAAAATCTTCAAAGCGTTAGAAAAACGCTATGTCCACGAGGGTAGAACCGTAGACCCCTCATTCTATGAAGGTACCGTTCTCCGAGAAGAATTAGTCGCGATTCATTTTGATAGCCTTCTAGACATCGATGAGCCCATCATCCCTAGGTTCATTCTCGAGTTCTATGCTAGTGTAGGACTTAGTTCAAATGACTATTGATACATGAATGTCCACTTCAAAGTCAACGAAACCCAATTCAATATTCCTTTAGATCAATTTGGAGATGTCTTAGGAGTTCCAAATCAAGGAACATGTTTCTATTCTGACAAGTGGTCGTTGACCATTCTAGAATCCAACCTTTAACGTTCGGCACCATATGCTACACCTTTAACCACAAAAGAAGCCATTCGTGAGCATCTCTTTTTGCCTAGGAACAACCAAACTAGGTTGCATCGAGGTCGTCAAGTGGATAGGGATCCATTTGCCATGGAGCTAAATGAACTTATGCCCCAATTTAAGAAACTTGAAGAGCTTCTAAGGGCTAATGTCATAAGCACCATAGGGAATAGGGATCATGTTAACGCTAGCCTTTGTTACATGATGTATTGCGTGTCAAACCATCAACCCTTCAACCTCGCTTACTATATCGCCAAAAGAATGGCCGATATTCCAGTTCAAGGTACCACCGCAATGCCTTACGGGATGCTTTTGACCCGTCTCTATAGAGCCTTTGCACCCATTCCTCGAAATTCTTTAGGATTCGTTCCGACTACCTCGAGATTCCACACACCTTTGTTCCTCTAAGTGATCATAGGGTAGCAGTAGCAAAAGGAAAACGTCCACATCCTCCAACATCATCATCATCATCATCCATGAGTGAAGAGGATGGTTTGCCAAACTCAAGGATCTCACCACCCGAGTACTTGAGTCAACTTCCTCCAATCCTGAACGAATCAGCGGAATTTAAACAAACCAAAGGAATGGTGAAGAATTTGGGCCGTTGGATCATGAAGCTTCACAAGAAAATGAGCAAGAAGTGAAGTATTGGGAGTGTTTGGCATTAGATATTTTCAAACAATGATGTGTTGAACTTGTATGTTTCTTAGGATATTATGCTAGTACTTAACTTGTATGTGAACTAACTCAACATTGCAGGTCGATAACACTTGTTGTTATCAATTTTCCGAGATTAAGCCACTGTTTGGCTTAACCACTTTTATGGTAAGATATTATGATCGGATTAATCTATGTGTAAACGTGTGTTAGAACCTAAGTATTTAGTATTTTTCTATCACATATTAGTAGTTACATATGATTAAGAACAATTTTCAGGATTTGAACGAGTAACGAAAATTTTGACATATGTTCTGTTAAGAAACTGAATCTCCATATGGCGGATATGGCAGATACCATATTTTGGATCCGCCTGTTGTATCCTTTGGCTCCGCCAGTCATGAACCTGCGGATTCTGCGGAACCAAAAATTTGGTTCCGCCTTTGTTGTCGATTGGATCCGCAGGCTTCAACAGTAACTTTTTCAAAAATTCCCGACTAATCCCGATCCTTAGATTATTGATTCTAGTCTTTAGAATTCTTCTACTGATCATTAAACTCATTAGGATTATTTAGGAACACTTAGAATCATAAGAAATCCATTTCCCACCAAAATTTGAATATTCAAATTTTCCATGTGAGTTACCTTTCTGTAACAAGCAAGGAACCCTCAAATTGGTTCCTTGAAATCCGTGGGAACATCACATCAACTGAATTTCCACTCACTCCTTGCATTTACTGCAAATCTTCTAAAATTCACTCAACTTAAGCTCTATGGTTTGACTTAAATGATGTGACTAGCATAAATTTTTGTTCCAAATCATTAGGAACCAACATTCCTCATTGGATTCACATCAAATCCAAACACACAGATCAACAAACCTTCTATCTATAAATTAGAACCTCTGAATCATCACAAATCACACAACAACCATCACTACTAACTATCATTCCTGTACCTTAGAGCCACTATTCTCACATTTCAACAATGCCAAAATCAAATAACTCATCTACAAGCAGACCCGCACGAAGGATAGCTCGTATGAGTGTCCGTCCTTGTTGCTTCATGAACTTAGCTAATTCATCATCTGAGGAGTCATCTCCACTTAACATATCCTCACCAATTGCCAATGAGAATTTTCTCAACCTTGCTACTCCAACACCATCTAACACCATCATCAACACACCACCTCCAACAATCACTCCTGTAGCAACCACACCACCACCCGCTCCATCACAACCTATTAGATCACCTTCACCACAACATTCACCACAACTTCAGCCCCTAGAGTTGTTTAGAACTCCACCTTCATCACCTCATCCATACTTGGATGATTTGGAAGACCTTCCACCAAGGTCAACCAATCCTCCTCCCATGACCTTTGAAGGTCAAACACCTATGCTCTTCCATCCCATTTATCGGGATATCCATGGTCCACTTTACCATGAAACACCACCACCACCAAACAACCAACCACAACCACCACCACCAAACAACCAACCACCACCACCACCACAAGCCATTGAGCCCACTCTTCCTCCTAACTTTCCAAGGCATGATTGCTCACAATGCGAGAGGACCGCTCACTTGGCCCAAAGGACCAACATCTTGGTCCATGAGCTTCAAAATGAGATGAGGTTCATTTTGAACCATATTCTCGAACGCCTAAATGCAATCTCTCATCCTCCGCAATAGGCAAATTTTAGTTTCTTCCTAGTCTCCTTTTATAGGATTTCATAGGATTGTTTTAGGAATTTTCTATTTTTAGGAACTTTTTATTGTAACATCATGTTTTGTGACTTATATCACAAACAAATTTTCAAGTAATGGATGTTATATTTATGCTTATGGGTGATCACTATTTGGCATAATATCTTGGTTTGATTAATTTACTAACTTAATTGTATGGTTGGACCACTTCTACTTAGGTGCATTTTTTATCAGACACATATTTTTGACTTTTTAAAGTCAAATGGGTTGAAATATTGTGTTTGTTTGACTTATACATATGCATTATGATACTTGGTTGGATTGATTCACAACTAACCTTTGTTTTGTAGCTTTTCTCAACTTTGAATCATATACGTTGGTACCCTAGCAACGGGGAGTATAGATCAAGGGGGAGTATATCATGTACTAACTCATCATTTTATAGCATTTCTCATCCTTGAAACGTATACGTTGGTACCCTAGCAATGGGGAGTATACATCGAGGGGGAGCATATCATATTCTAACCATTTGTTTTGTAGGATTATGCATCTTAACCTTGGCACTCCAATTAGGGGGAGTATTATCCAAGGGGGAGCTTTTAAAGTTCTCAAAATCATTGAAACAAATATCGTCATAAAAACGTTATTTATATTTTACGATCTTTGCTTAATTTTGTTAATGACAATTACAAAGTTTATCTTTAAGCAAAGCATAAATATAAGATTAAGTCTTTTACATTTATAGTGATAAGTCTTTTAAAACACATTTACACATTACAAGATTACTAGGAATAACATTATATACATTTACATTTTTATTTCTTAAATTAGAAATATTTAGGATGACATCATGGCATGCATCATGAACATAATCTTAGAAAGATTTGTGAGATATCTTGTATAGATCTTCAAGCTAAAGAGTTGACATTTGAAGATATGGAAAGATTGTGCAAGATATGGAAAGATTTGAGAATCTCTTAGCTGTCCTGCACTGGCGGATCCAAACCAGTACAAGGGCGGATCCAATTTAAGGGATCCGCCAAATCCGCCAACTGTTTTATCAGTTTGCCTATAATAGCAAGCTGGTCATTCTGGCACATTCATCACTCATATAGCTTAAAATATATAATCATTCATTTACATATCACTAACCCATATCATTCATTTCATTCTTGTTGATCTCACTTTTGTAGCAAAGAAGATCAAGCATACAAGCTTCAACATACTTACTGTTGCAAGTTTCATTAGTTAGGTTCTGTGTGATTTTGTATTAGTTCACACATCATTGTTATACCTTTCATTCAGTAGAGTTTGGTTAGTGTTTTAGTCCTTAAAACACAAAGAGTTTCGGGAGTGGTTGTACCCTTGTGAAAGAACCAACGGGAGTGGTTGTACCCATGTTAAAGAACCAACGGGAGTGGTTGTACCCTTGTAAAGAACCCGGTGTTTAGCTTAGTAACGGATAAAGTGTAAGCGACGTGTATAAAGGTTTTCTCTGCCAAGAAGGGAGTTTGTTTTTTAGTGAAGAAAAACTCTCGAGTTAGAGGCTCGAGGAGTGGAGTAGGGCAAGGAAGAGAGTCCTTGTAGCCGAACCACTATAAATCTCCGTGTTGTGGTTTTGATTGTTCCTATCCTTACTTACTTTACTTATATTATTTGTTTGTGAGTATTTACTTTGAAATCACGTTAAGTCATAAAGCGAATTAATTTGAAAACGGTAAAAACTATTCAACCCCCTTCTAGTTTTCCACATATATAAAGGAAACTAATCAAGCTTGGTATACATCATCATATTTAAACGCAAAGTGACGAAAAGTATATTTCTTTTTATGTTATATGACTACTTGTTTTAGTTTATGTTGGTTGCATATATGTTATTTACTTATTGCATAATTCTCTTAGAAATGAGAACTAAGTAAAACTAGTCAAGTACTTTGAAAAATGTTGTTTTACACAAACTCCCACCTAATAGTTCAAGTGTTAAAATGTGTCACTACTTTCAATGATTATCGAAGCATTCAGTATCTTTGAAAAAGGTGTGTGAAACAATGATGTATGAACCATTATATGCCTTGTAGGATGTTAACCTGTTATTTAACGCTTTGTGAACTAACCAAGTGCCGTGCAGGTGGATAACATCATTATGTTATCAATTTTTATTTTTCACGTTTTAGTGAAATCTCTAGCCCTTGCATGATCTATACCCATACATGTGTTTATAGCTATTTTATTGTTGTTTTCTAATCACAACTAATTAATTACACATGTTTCAAGAGAAATTACGGGATTTGAACAGGTTTCGGGGATTGAAAAATGCCCACTGTTAAGTTTTTTGGTTTGGCGGATGGGGCGGAACCAAATAATTGGTTCCGCCTGTGTAATTTTTTGGTACCGCCAAAATCTTACCCACGGATGGGGCGGCACCAAAATATGGGTTCCGCCCGTTATATGTTTTGGTGCCGCCAGCCTGCAATAACACATTTTCATTTTCGTTTAAATCCCGCACTCTAGATCACTCACTTTTGTTACTAGGACACTTTTCACTGATATTTACTCATATTAGGATCATGTCATCTCACTTGCACCAATAGGATAACCATCTCTGATCATACTTTCAAATTTCATGAAAATGCTCCGAGGTACCTTTCTCTATAAAGGAAGGAACCCTGAAATTGGTTCCTTGCAATCCGTGGACCACTGAGATTTTGTAATCATTACGCACATTCACTGCATTCTTCCGTCCTTCACTCATCCTTTATCCATTAGCTTGATTTGTTTTATGAATTGACAACTTCCTAACAAATCCGGACTCATTGTTTACAAAGATAACATATAATATCAAAAATCACAAGTCCAACTTATGACTGCAGATATTGTCTTGTATCCAAATATGTTGCCTCACTTAGTTAACATGAAAATAATGTGTCATCCTTCAAGACGATAAGGATTTACATCGAGTCATAACTCACACTCAGGTTAAAGATGTATTATCAAGTCTTGCTATCCTTGAGTGCGATCTAATCTCAACAAAGTAGGATTGACAACTTAAGTATTTTGTCCAAAATATTCAAGTAAAATTGACTTACGATTGTAGTCATTAAAAGTCATATCCGAAAAATCAAAGTATTTTAACAACATATGTTGAAACACTTATCCTAACACTCTCCCAATCAATAGGAATAAAACAAATGTCAATAGGTCTTCATCCTTGAACATTTAGCACTTAAGTTCACTTGTTCTTTCACCATCATCCCATCACATTCACCTCTGTGATATGTCTCAGCCCCTAAGCTTCACAAACATGACCAAAACTTCAAAGAACTTCACCCACTAGTTGTACCAACCAATGGACCACAAGAATTAGTATCCATCCTTGTTGTCTTCTACATCTATGAAACCTAAGTACTCCCATAGTACAACAAACCTCCACATCACCACATCCTTATTTAGACACACTAGAAGACTTACTATCTAAATCAACCAATCCACAATCCTTACCATCATTTGAATCTGTTGAGTGCATTGCTCAAAAAGTTCTTTGTCCAACAATCGTACCGAATCAAATGCACGTTGAACTAACTCAAACATTCTTTGCCACCTATAGGGACTTAGATGATTCATTATGGCTAGAACCTCCACTATCAAATGAGCATGATGCTCGCGTTCATTTTTATCAATTTCCACTAGGTATAAGTAGTACTACTTTCACAAGTTATCAAAGTATTAGTAATACTTTGTCGCTAAACTTCTGCATAAGTTTCGTTAAACCTTAAATCAACATTTTAACAACATATGTTAAAATGCAATCTCAAAGCCAACCTCATGCACCCCGAGCGACAATGACTCTTGAGGAGTATACATAAGAAACTCGAGTGAATTCCTCTTGTCATCATCTAGTGAATATAATCTTGAGACCAAGTATATTTAGGAAAACATTATGCCTAAGAAATCATGCGTTTAGTTTTCATCTTGTTAAAAGGATAATGTATATCCTATGCATCATTCTCTCCTTGCGACATGAACGGTTGTGTTACAAGAGATTTCATTACACCTCATTGGCTAAATGATCTTGAACAAACATCTACAAGTTCTATGAACTAGCGTATCTCCTTCATCTTGTCATACTTGTTTTCATAAGCATGATAACTTTATCCCATGGGATAATCTTACTTATTGAAAGATACTATTTGTATCTATTTCCTTTCAAGCGTACATCATAACCAAACCTTGCTCAAAATCTAGTTTAAACCTTGTGCACATCCAAGGTTAATGTAGGATCGAGTACTTCGAGCTTGATTGAGCTTGGTATAAACAAGAACCTCTGTATGCTATACAAGCGTTTATGCGGAAACTAAACAACAAGTATAATAAAGAAGAAAACTCTAAACGACAATGATCCTCTATGGATCAAACTATGAACTAAGAATTGTTTATTGAATATCAGAAACGTTAAAGGTGTCCATAAACTCATAGACGGGTTTATCTTTTATACTAACAAGATGACTTAACCCTAACCCGTTCTACAAGAAAACGTGTAAAGAGATAAACGAGATCTCTTCTAAAAATAAATCTTAACAAACATTCTAAATATACGGATAACTAACAATACTATCCGCAGCAACAACACTATCGGTAGGAACGAGATAACACTGTCAGCAGCAATGAGATTTCAGCAGGAACCAAAGCTATCGGCAGGAACCAGCTTAACACAATCGGCAGCAACAATGAAACTCTCATTTCCCAGAGATCCTAACAATCCTCCCCTAATCTTGAGGTTGACTAGGTTAACCTGCAAGATTCCAACGTGATAGAGCTTTGAACTTCTCAGGCTTGAGGACTGCGACTTAGCAGCAGCAATAAGTAGTAACCAGCAAAATCCTTAACTTGCAAGATTCCAGCCTCTATAGCATCCAGCAGCAACTTCAATAGTTCAGCAGGAATAGGAAATCTTCTTCAAAACATATTGACTGGTCACCATGACATTCACTTGAACTTGACTGCTACTTTGACAATATGTACATCAAATCACTTAAGTTTCATACTATTCTCATCACATCCAGGTGTGTTAACTCCTGTGAGAGGTGAATCATTGAAAATTAATGGATTTGATGTCTCTTTACCAATAGCCATCACTACTGGAGTAGCCAATGTTTAGGTGTATTAGACCATGGTACATTGATAACCATCTGATTTATTAGCAAATCAGCAACTATAAACGGATTTAACTTGTCTTTACCTGTAGCCGTTTGCTCAGGACTAGTCAATTCTTTGGTTACAGCAAACCTTGGTGAATTGAATACCAAATATGGATACCAATTGTCTTTACCACAAACCATACTTTTGTGGACTAGCCAATCCTTTGGATCCCATAAAGGGTTACATCCATGGTGAATTGAGAACCATGTTCAACTCTCAGGAATGAACCATGGGTGAGTTGAAGTACCCTATAGCTTTGAGCAAGCTATTACAGCTATCAACTGATTTGATAATCACACTAGAGCCGTACCCTCATGGTGAGCCAACTCTTTCTTGTCTGCAAGACATGGTGAGTTGAGCACCATTTATTGTGCAGGTGTAAACACCAACACTGTACCTGCAAGGTGTTGCTCAAAACCACTTATTAGCACACAAAATATATATATATATATATATATATATATATATATATATATATATATATATATATATATATATATATATAGTGATGTATTCTATGCAGTACCAATATTAGATACAGTACTTTACAGTACCATTAAAATGAATCTAGGCCATTGGATGAGTTTAATTAATGGTTAGGATTAAAAGTGCCAAAATTGTAATTAAACAAAAGATGAAGGTTTCTTTATCAATTAAATTAAAGGCTGGAAGGGTATTATTGGTACTACACTTTAAATCCTAAAAAAATGCTAAAACCTACCATAAAACATAACCGCCGCCTATTCTTCTTATCCAGATATATTATTTTGCAAAAATAAAATAAACATCACAACTTCTTTTCCAGATCTCCTATTTTGCTAAAACCTACCAACACAATTACCCTACCCCGATTCCTTTCCTTTCCTTCCTTGATTGTATATATAATTTATATATACAGAACAGATTCACCTTATGACGAGAAGGCTTAATTTATTCAATTGACTGATTGTTTCGATGTATTCAACGGAAGGAAAGCTTAATTTGTTTCTTTGCTATAGTTGAATAATAATGATTGACTGATTGTTTCGATTGACTGATTGTTTCGATGTATTCAACGTTTTCGAGTGCTGCGCATTGTCGCAGTTGTATTCTCAAGCCCTCAGTCATTAGAAGCTTTCCTTCCTTTCCGGTGAACGGAGTGCTCTGGTTTATATTTTTCTATAATCCCTTTTTTAAACTCATTATTATCTTTATATATTTCTATTTGTTTATTATGCGATGGTTAATTCATTAGGATGATACTAATTTAATTCCTTCTTTATATTATATTATATTTGGAGGATCATAATTTATACAAGTCGTGTAAATTATGGAAATTTATTAGATACTAGAGAGACCATAAACAACTTTTGTTGCATACTTTTAGTAGCCGAATGTAAAACGAGATGGTGCAAAAGTGCAACCATCAACGAAGACCATTTTGTAATATTATTGTTATATATGTTTAAGTAAATTGGGTTAGAGTGCTTGGTATAATTTGTCATTGTTTAAGAAGGTGCATAAATGTTTTGTGGCCGATACAATATCAATGAAAGTCGTATGCATATATGTTTTAATTTGTGCGTATGTGTTTAGATTTTGCATATGTGTTTGTTAGTCGTTCATAATAAAAATAATAATAATTTTTTGTAATGTCAAGTATTGAACATGTTTGATAAAGATTGTGCATTTGTGTTATGCATAGCAAACAAAGGTATGACGACTATCAAATGCTTATGCACCCTTGGCCTTAAGCTGAATATGTACTCCGTATAAATAATGTGCATGGTTGGTCAATTGGTTTTGGTCATATTCACACTAGATAAATATTTAAGTTGTTTTAAGTTAAAATGAATATATTATAATAATACGTGTCCTTGTTTACTTGGTAAACTCTACCTGACCATATAATGTGTAAATTAGTAAATATAAAATGTAGGCCAACACTGGTTTCTTTATAAATTATGACATAATGACAATTTCACAATATTTGATTATTGATACTTGATACAACGCGAGCATCCTTTTAAGTTTTATGGTAGTAATGTTCTATTTCTTTTTACATTAATTCAAAGAATGTGCATATGTGTTTTATAGTTGGTATAGCATCAACGAAAGTGATGTGCATATGTGTACATATAAATTCAAAAAAAGAAGTTTGCATATATGTTTTAGATTGTGCATATGTGTTTCTCAGTTGTTTTATGATAAAATAAAAGTAACAATTGTTTGTAATTTCAGGTATTGATAAGACAAAGTGTTCATCATTTGATGAAGATGAGGAGCAATACCATAAAGAGTGCACATGTGTTTTCAACAAGTACATCATTTCTAATGAATTTGATGTGAAAGTGAAGCGTGCACATATGTTTTTGGAAGGGTACTCATATGTTCTAATGAATTTGATGAGAAAATGAAGCGTGCACATATTTTCATGGAAGAGTGCATACATGTTTTTGAATGACGTGCACATCTATATTTAACAAGATACATTTGTATTTAAATTTTATTTCATTTGATATCAAATTTTGTGTATACTATTTATGTTTTTGGTTTGTTATAAATTTAGATGTTACATGTATATATTCATGTTTTTGGCGATAAATATCGAAGATTGGAGAATGTACACTATAAACATATATGCAATTGTAATTTTAAGCAAAATAAGTTTGACGAAAAAAACATATGCAAATTTACAATATTAAAAAAAATAAAAAACACATGCATTTCATTTTCCTGAAAACATGTATACTAAAATTAAAAAAAAAAAAAAAAATTCGAAAATTAATTGAATCTAAAAACGTTTTTTAATTAAAAAAAATTCAAAAAGAAACTAAAATTGTGTTTGACAATTATGCCCTTTTCAATTAAATAAAAATGTTTATTAATACTAAATTCCTATTGGTCTAAATGAGTACTGTAAAGTACTGCATCTAATATTGGTACTGCATAGAACGCGACCCTATATATTATATATATATATATATATATATATATATATATATATATATATATATATATATATATATATATATATATATATATATTTTTTTTTTTTTTTAAACTAAGAAACACACCAAAATAAAAGAAAGAAAAATAAGAAAAGAAACCAAAAGAAAGAAAGAAAGATAGAAAATATACAACAACAACAAGAATCATCCTCCCCTTAAGCTTCAATCCTCCCCTTAAACTGATGATCCCTTAGCTTCAAGTTGAGCCTTAATGAATTTAACCAATTGTTCAGCAGTGGTTAAATCATTTCCAATTGTATGCTTGGGTACTCTGACCTTCTGTGTTAGCATTCTTTTTAACACACCCTCAGATAAAGGATAAATGACATCCACAAACATAGTCAAGAACTTCCCAGAGATGAGTTCTACAACATGAACATTGGAAGATGGATATAACCTCCAAGAAAAGACTCTCCAGGTAGATTGATTTCCCCACACCAATTTAGCCTTGTCTCCATCCAAGGTATTCATCAAGACTTGTAAATCTCCCCAAAGCAGTAGACCAATCCCAGTAGGAGTATGAGATTGATAATGATTATCCACTATCTTATAAAGATGCTCCAAATCTTTTCTTTCAACCCTATTCAAGATCTCCCTCAGAAATGTAAAGAATTTGACTGTCCCATCAAGAGAAAACCAAACATTCACTTCACCATCAGTAGTAGATCTAAGCTCCTAATGAGCAATATGTCCCCAAGAATGAATGGAATCACCCTCTGAATCACTTTCAGAATCAACCCTAATCAAATCATGATCATCCACTTCAGAAATATCAACAGAAGAAGAGTAGTGAGAATGACTCTTCTGCCTTGTTCTTAGTCCATATTGAAGGATAGGAACAGAGAAAGATGGTTCAGCAGGAATAGAAACATTAGCAGCAGGAATATCAGCAGAAACAAGACCTTCTTGTGATGCTTTAGATGCATCAACATTAGGATTTGGTGAAATGAATGTGGCATCCTGAGAACCTTCAGCAGGTATAAAAGAAGATGCACCAGACAATGACTCTCCACACTTCATTTTCTTTGCATCATCAGACTCTAAAGATGAAGATGCTCTTTTCCTGCTTTGTGGAATATCAGTCTCTACCAAAGAGTTGAGCTTTGCATAAGTATCAAGGAACAGCTTTTGAATGGCAGCATCAGTCCAACCTTTGAAGTAACTGATCTTGTAGTTAGCTTCATTCTTCAGATACACCTTCATAAAATTGATATTATCTCTGTTTGTGGGCATCTTAAATCCTGACCTTTGTCTTTCCCTGATCCTGTGCATCAATTTATTCCAAGTGGATGCTCTTTGTTTCTTTAAGATGAATGCCTTGAGCAGATCTGACCTTTCATCTGAGTCCAATTCTGACTTTTGTAGAACCATAAACCCATGAGCTCTAATAATCATGTCAGTATTCAATAAGTATTCAACTTGTGCACTAAACTCTTCTGAAGTAGGATCTTCTGAGCTTGGGTTATTCATAATCCCAGCAACATTCTGCTCATCAATAGACAATTGTCTTGCAAGCTCCTCATCTTGAGCAACCTGAGCTAGTCTAGCTTCTTCAGCAGCAATTTCCTGTTCATGCACCTTTGCAGCTATCTCTGCATCATTTTTAGTTGCTTCAGGAGGAATGATGTTACTATCAGCAACAACAGATGAACTACCAACAGTAGTAACAGGAACCTTAGACTCAGAAGAAACACTAACAACTTCAGCAGGAACACCAGAGACATCAGCAGCAATGGTCCTTGTTTCAGTGGAGACCTGAGCTTGAGTAGTGATGGTGTGCTCAGAAGTGGTAGGTACTTCAGTATTTGCACCATCAAGAGAAACAGATGCTAGCACATTAAGCCCATCAAATATCATATCATCCTGATCTTCCTCAGACTCAGAAAGAATAACCCTTCTTTTCTTTTAAGGATGTTGAGCTTCCAAAGAACTGATTCTCTCATTTAGTTTTTGAATAATGTCACCAAAAATATCTTTAGTGTCCTTGAGCTCCCTTTCCAAATTTTCAACTTTCTCACTAAAAACCCTTTTTGTCTCTTGAAGTTCTGACTCCAATTCCTCAATTCTCTTCACAGATCTGTCAAGCAACTGGGTGAGATCAGTAGCATCCTCAGCTCCACTAGTAGGAATATCTGAGGTGTTAGGAGCTTCATTGGATCTAGGAGGAGATATATGAAATTCTTCCCTTATATGTGTGTCTTCACTGAATATCTGCCTAGTAGGACTAGGAGATGAAAGCCTTGAGGAAGAGGGTAAGTCCACAGAAGGAGTTGGCTGAACAACAGGTGTATCGTCTGAAATGGACTGATCATTGGGCTCAACAGGGTTATTAGTTTCAGGTGTGGGTGACACTGGTCTAGGTGATGGAGGTAATAGTACATCAGCAGCAACTGAATTCCCTTCATCAGCTGCATTAGGTGATGGTGGGATACTGGCAATATCAGCAGGATCAGGGTTGTCAGCAGGATCAGGGTTGTGCAACATAGGGGGCAACAAAGGCAAATGTTGGCCAGTAAAGTTCATCTTCATCAGGGCAAACATTTTGGCAGTCAACCGATTGATAATCTTAGGGGATGTATTAATGGTCTGTACACCTAAGATGATTTGAAGAAATCTAGGGTACATCAAAAAGCTGTTTTTACCATTACTGAGATTCTCAATCATTCCCTCAAAAATATATTTTGCCCAATTAAAGATCCTACCCTGAGATAAACAAACTAGACCAGATGCAATAGGACTTGGACATTGATCCCAACCACCTGTCTTAACACTCAGACACTGGAGTAAAGTATGCATTAGAAATCTCCATTGAGGAGACAACTTGCTTTTCAAGAAAGTACAACTCCCAGTAACAGGATAACCTATAGCTGCCATACCATCAGTAATATCTTGCCTTGAAAGATCATATTCTCCTTGCTCCTCAGGAAATTGAAGCTGTACCCGAATCAACTCCTCAGAAATAATCACTTCTTGGTTATCAATGGTAGCAACAATATCATCTTCCCTTCCCACGATGTGTCTTGCCTTAGCTGTCCTCCAAAACTGTTTGACCAATGAATCATACACCGTCACTGGACAATAAGTGAGGGCATAACAAATAGATGACCCACGAAGAAATGCCAGAATTTCATCATAACCTACACTTCTTGAAAAAGACTCCAAATAAGCAACCTTGTTATGATCATCCTTGTAACGAAGAGTTGTCATTGTGTTGAAGGAATGATTTAGGGTTTGAAATGGGAAGATTAGGGTTCGATAGGTTTTTGAGAAATTGAGATGAGAGATGTGCAATTATATGTTGAGTTGCCAAAAATATCACTTTGAATTGCTGCAATTCTTTGCACGTAACATTGACCAATTAAATTAAGAAGGTTTGACCAATCGGCAGAAACACTTGGTCAATCGGCAGCAATAAGAGGTTTGACCAATCGGCAGGAATGAGGTGGTTTGACCAAAGTCAACCTTCCGAACTTAGTCATTAAGAATAACTTACTCGAATTAACTCTCAATACCAACCACCAATAAATTTGCACTAATCTCCATATCATTATATAACCCTCAAATCACATAACTAAACCAAAAATCTTCAAAATCAAGCAAAAACATGAGTTCATCCAAACATCCAATCATCGAAATCTCATCAGATTCTTCCTCCTCGAGTGACTCAGGATGGAACAACTACTTTCCCAAAACAGCATCATCCTCTAAAACCAAAGGTAAGGCCAAGGTTGAGGAGGATTCATCTGATCCTCTTCCATCTACCCCTTCTTCATTTGAGTACTTTAGCTCTGATGATGAAGATTCATCAGAGTTGAAGTCTTTGGTTTATTGTCAGGGTGAATGGGAGACTTTCCCTCCCAATTTTCCCATTACAGATGAGCTCAGGAAACAGATGAAGGCAACTGAAGCTCTGCTAGCTGAAGAGATGGAAAGGACAACTGCAGCTTTCTATAAAGTACCGGTACCAAAAGGCAAGGCTAAACATCAAGAAAGCTCTAGCCGAGAAAAACCAAACCCTCGAAGTCGAGACAATCGACATCATGAAGGCCAAGATCCAAGACAAAGGAAGAATCCCACCAGACCCACTCCTAAGCCAGCCCATCCAGCTCCACAATCAAGCAAGCCTATTCCACAATCAAGCCATTCAGTTCCACAATCAAGCAACCCTATTCCACAACCAAGCCATCCAACTGCAAGGACACGCTCCAGAACACATCAAAGGCCAACTACCTCAAGCTCTTCAAAGCCACCCCCTGAACCAAGACAACCACTGCCAGTGATATTGGCACTTCCAGTCCCCCATATTTATGAAGAGATCTGTCGCCAGAGAGGAAGGAGGTTCATGCCTGATAATATGGGTAAGGGTAAAGGGAAAATGGAATAGGTGGTAGGGTTTAGATAGATTGATGTATGAAGGTTGGTATGATGTTTTGAATGATGTTGATAGGTAGCTTTTGAAACCCGTAATCTTTTGTAACCAACAACTGAATGTGCTAAATTTTCTTATGATGAATGAAAATTGCTGTGTTTAGCTTTAAGACCAAGCATTAAGAAGCTGCAAAACAAAGTTAACTAACAAAAGACACTAAAAAAAAAAACCTGCAAAACAAAATTAGAGAAACACAAACCATAGTCATAAACGAAAGAAAACAAGATAAAACTACAAGCATACAAGCATTAGCCTCCCCTTAGGCTAATGCCACCACTTAAATCAGCAAACACAATTATAACAACATAATAAACCAAACAGAACAATTACCAAGGATACCATGGAGAATAAGCCATTCCCCCTCCAAAGATGTGATTATTATAGACAGGTCTGAAATCCCTTTGAATATATGAAGAAGTACCAGCAGGAATGGTTCCCTGAAAATCAGCAGGAACAGAGGAACCAGCAGGAACATGTCTATCAGCAGGAAAGGGACTCCTATAAAAATTCATTCCTGCTGTTTGTGGAACATATGGTGGTATTTGTTTAACATTTTTCCACAATGATCTGTTCTGTTGTTGCCCACCATTCATCCTTTTGTCATGATAATCACAATCTTTAATTAGATGATATTGACTACCACACACAAAACATGTCTTCTTCCTAACAGCCTTATTTTTACAACAACTTTTCTTAATATAGACACCATTATCACTAGTGGAACTAGAGACACATTTGTTTTTAAATGAATTAATTGAGCTGTTGTCTGTAAAGACTGATTTAGAAGTAGATTTATCATTAGTTGAACTTGAGGGCTTCTTGTATTTGGGTGTGGTTGACTTTTCACTTGAGTCACATGAAACAAAGTCTTTAGACCCTGCTTCTGATGACTTGTCACATGAGGAACAGGAGACAAAGCCATCAGGTTTAGGCAAGTCTTTTGACTTTTTGCCATAGGTCATGTGTGACTTATCTGAGTCAAGGTCAAGGTCTGAATGAATAGGGACAGGCTTAAAGACTCCTCTGATAGGTGGAGGAACAACATTCATTCCTCCTTCTTTCACATATTTAACAGGCATTTGGTAGTCTACAGGTTCAGGGTTTAAAGACACTATACTCATTAGGGTCATAGAATTGATTTTCCCCTATCAGATTACCATATCCTAAACCTCTTTTAGTTTTTGTAGACATAGAGCTATCAACTAACTTGTTTAGGTTTTTAGATGAATCTTTCCATTTATCAAACCTAGCCAAGGTATTGTCAAGCTGAGTCTGCAATTCCTGTTTCTCTAACACCACCTTAGCTTTTTGAGACTCGGAATATTTAAGTTCATTAGTGGTGTTTTTCAAGTTCCTTTCTAAAACTCTTATCTTTTCTTCATAAGCTAACTGATTACTTTGGTACCAAGTTTTTTGATTTTCTAATGATTTAACTGTTTTGTCATAAGCTTGTACCTTAATAATGTATTCATTATACTTGGATTTCATGTCATCATATTCATTATTAAGAGATGAGTACAATTCTTGACATGCTGAATTACATCTTTGTACCTGAGATGGGAATCCTAACAGAGCATATTCTTCCATATTTTCTTTTTCTTCATAGGACTTATTGTGGAACAAGCTCCTAATCTTCCTTGCGCACATTTCAAAACCATCTCCTGATAGTGACATTGTGACAAGGTTCAAGAGAGAAGTTTTAACAATGTTTCCTTCTTTATCAGAGATCCTCACCAGGCTCTGATACCACTTGTAGGATCGAGTACTTCGAGCTTGATTGAGCTTGGTATAAACAAGAACCTCTGTATGCTATACAAGCGTTTATGCGGAAACTAAACAACAAGTATAATAAAGAAGAAAACTCTAAACGACAATGATCCTCTATGGATCAAACTATGAACTAAGAATTGTTTATTGAATATCAGAAACGTTAAAGGTGTCCATAAACTCATAGACGGGTTTATCTTTTATACTAACAAGATGACCTAACCCTAACCCGTTCTACAAGAAAATGTGTAAAGAGATAAACGAGATCTCTTCTAAAAATAAATCTTAACAAACATTCTAAATATACGGATAACTAACAATACTATCCGCAGCAACAACACTATCGGTAGGAACGAGATAACACTGTCAGCAGCAATGAGATTTCAGCAGGAACCAAAGCTATCGGCAGGAACCAGCTTAACACAATCGGCAGCAACAATGAAACTCTCATTTCCCAGAGATCCTAACAGTTAAAACTACACATCTCCAGAGCATATTGAAGTTGGTAACCTTACTTAGATTCTTGTTGAATAAAATTCCAAAAAGCTTTCTTGAGAACGCTCTTAATTCAACATATTTCATTATCACGCACAAACACATTTCTTAGTCTTAGATGATCAAATCACATTCATAGTACACACTTCAACTCAACATAAAAGATGTCATCCATCAGATCATACAATAAGCTTAAATTCTAAACATAAGATTGAAACATATTGTTTGTTGACACACCATTATTAAAATTAATGTGTATAACTTGACATCTTCATCACCTTAGTTTTAATGGTTTTAGTTGAGTCACGTTAAGCCAAGTATTGGTAAACTATCATCTTTTATATACTTCAATAGGCAAAAATAGGAATTCCTATCTTTCTAACATGAGAATGACTACTGGAGAACCTATTGCACTAGAAACTCAATTTGACCTACCGGTGAAATTGCTTCCAGGAGAGAAATTGGGTATGTGGAATCACCCGTAAAAATGGTCGTGTTTAGCCTTAATTGAGCACCGCTAGTAATAGTCTCATATTCATTCTCCAACTTGAAAAATCTTTATTCCTATACTTGCCTAAAGTAAGTATTAAAATAAGATATTTTGTCTCGCCTTAGGAATATTAATCAAACAAGTAGTAGATATGACTCTTCTTTCTTTAGTTTATTATAATCACTTGCATTACACATACATGTGTTGATTACATGTTTATATATATATATATATATATATAGGGTCGCGTTCTATGCAGTACCATTCTTATATACAGTACTTTACAGTACCATTTGGACCAATCAGAATTGAGTATTATTAAATCTTTTTAATTAATTCAAAAGGGTAAAATAGTCAAACACATTTTCACTTTCTTTTTGAATTTTTTTTAATAAAAAACATTTTTTAATTCACTTTATTTTCGGATTTTTTTTTTTTTGGTTGCAGACGTGTTTTCAAAAAAATGAGGTGCATATGTGTTTTTTTTTAATATTGTATACTTACATATATTTCTTGCGTTTAATTGTTTCGACGTCAAACTTCTTTTGCTTAAAATGGTAATTGCACATATGCTTCTAGTGTATTTCTTTGATCTATGATATTTATGACCAAAAACAAAACATATACATATAATCTTTAAAAATTAAATAGAAAACCAAGAACATAAATAATTAAATAGTATACACAAACTTCAAAATCAAATAAAATACAATACATGTACAAGTATCTTGTTAAATATAAATGTGAACGCCATTTAAAAACATGTGTGCACTCTTCAATTTCTCATCAAATCCATTAGAACATATGTGCACGCTTTCCAAGGATGTATGTGCACGCGTGTCTTTCTCATCAAATTTATTAGAACATATGCGCACGCCTTCCAAAAACATGTATGTTTGCGATGTCCACGTTGTACACGCCTTCCAAAAACATGTATGTACTCTTCACTTTATCGTCTAATTCATCGAATTTATTAGAACATAGGTGCACGCCTTCAAAAAAACATGTATGTTTCCTATGGCCACATAAACTTCAATCAAGTGTGTATTTATAAAGCACCAAAAACACAATACTTGTTTCGAAACAAAATATAAAAATTAAATATTCAATCATATTAGAAGTTTAAACTACTATCACCGCTAATAAACTAGCATATATATCAACGTTTTCTGTCATAAAAATAAACTTAACAATACAAGATCCTACCATTTCATGGGCTGCAAGCATAATAACCAAATCAATCACTATCAAGTATTTTAGTTAGTATCCAGATACATGTATGCACATATATAAAGTATACACCCATCACTATCAAGTATTTTAGTTAGTATCATACATGTATGCACTTATATAAAATATACACCCATCACTATCATGCTTTAAAAAAGAGCAGATTCAATAACTCATGTTTTTAAAAATACCATTTGTTGTACACAAACACCCCATTTACGGGTACTACTACTAAAAAAAAAAAAAAAAAAACCACATTATTTAAATAAACCATACCATTTTTAAACCAAACCCATATAAAAATGCAGACTAACAATACCTTCACATGGATTGAAGGATCTTGGAAACAGTTAATGGGTTGTGTCAACTAATTTTTTAAACATAACAACATGGTAACATTATGAGTAACACATATGTATTAAACTTACACAACTAAAAGAATTATAAAATAAAGAACCATTCCAAATACATACCTCGCTTTTCATTCTTACCCACAAGAAACTAAGCCATTGTATCTCTTTTGTTTCTCTTCAAGTTCAATGATATAAAGGAACTTTCACAAAAGTCTGTTTTCGTCTTCAAAATCATAGAAGAATCATAAACCAAAACATCCATGTTCGTTTTTCTAATATTAGAAATCAGAAATCCAGAATCAGAATATGTATCTTCATTTTCTTGAATTTATTCTTGAAGGTTTGTTGATTTTGATGTAGGTTTCTTGAAGGATGTGATGTTTATTTATATTGACCGTATAATAGATCTAAAGAGAGGCGGCAATTGGTTTTGATGTAGGTTCTTAGCACATTTTTAGGATGAATATAACATACTAACCCAGATCTGCAAACTAGAACATAAGAACCCATCGAAAATAAAAACATTCACGGGGCGAAGATAATTCTTGCTGGTGACAGCGGTTTTTTGGTGGGGGCGGAAGTGTAGGATTAGGGTTATGGTAGAGGGTAGAGATGATGAAGGTTAGAAGTGTGAAAGAGATCTAATATACGGTTTAGAAATCAATTAAAAGTATAATACCAATAATACCCTTTCAGCCTTTTGTTTAATTAAAAAAGAAATCCTCATCTTTTGTTTAATTACATTTTTGGCACTTTTAATCATAACCTTTGATCAAACTCATCCAATGGCCTAGATTCATTTTAGTGGTACTGTAAAGTACTGTATATAAGAATGGTACTGCATAGAATACATCACTATATATATATATATATATATATATATATATATATATATATATATATATATATATATGATTAAGTATATTGACGTTATCATGATAACTATTTGATATGATTAAGTATCTTGACTTTCAAATGTGTAAACCTTGAAAAGGTTTTGTCTGCATGCTTATATGTTTCATGCTACTAAATGTTAACAAATTTGGTATGATATTTTCTTTCTTTCTTTATATGATGTTTCACAAGATTAACATGTTATACATGATGTTTTTTTAATATGATGTATCTATGTTTGAAAGCTCTTGTCTTTTGTTGACATTCATTAAATCTTTTCGTAGGATAGTCTAAATGATACATGCTCCAAAATGTTATAATGGTTTGCATGAATCTTTCGACTTGCCTCCTTTGTGACTTTGTCACACTACTTGTTTGGTATTTGTGCACTTATAATTTATCAAAGTGATTTTAGTATGAAAAACATTTAGAAGTCTTTTTATTCTAAAAATTAATCACATAGATCATTGTGTTAATTAATGGATAAGTATGCTTAAGTGTCTAAGTCTAACAACAAAACAATTTCACAATGAAGTATCTCAGACAATGTCATGCTCTCTCGTAATATGATTGTTTGTCTTGATGCTATCTTGCTATGTGGTAACTTTATGTCTAGCAGTCTAATGTGTTGTTTATATAAGATATTATCTTATGATCTCTATCTTTTTGACATCTTTAGTCACTAATTCACTTGTTTTGTAGGTTGATAACAAATCTTTTGTTATCTCACTTCGTTCTAACTTTTATATGCTCATTTCGCATAATTGTAATCCCTTTATTGCTACGTAAATTAGTAATATGTTTTAGGGACCCCTGCACTCGTATATAGTTTTAAAGCATATAGAATTAAGTTTTAGAGACTTGGCATTTCACTTGTGAATCTTTCAAACGACCTCTTTCCAAATCTCATTATTGCTTCCGCTTTCCAAAAATCACCTTCATTACTATTTAGCTATAACAAATCTCTAAATCCTTTCCACCTCCTATGAGAAAACCACATGCCTCGTCATGCGATCATCTCGCATTGATAGAGAAGAGCTACATAACTTCAAGGTTGAAGTTCTTTGTATGCTAACCAACATCCGTAAAAACATTACTAAGCTCATCGCTTTCATTAACCTACAACCTCCTAAACACTTTATCGTCATTCTTTATCCGATGCATTACACATTATGTTGGATGTCCACCGATTAAGGCGGAGAGAAATTCATTCACATAATTGTCTTTTGTCAATTTGTATTAAAGAACACTTACTCATGTTTCTTACACCCTCAAATACCAACACATAGGTTCACACCATTCAGTTAAAATCAGTTCACAAAATCACAAGTGTTTCAAACCTTCTTAACCCAACATCACATGTTTGCACCAATACCTCATCAAGTGAAAAACACATCATGTGTTTGACAAACCTCTTAAACGAGAACCATTGAATCTCCTTAGACTTGGACTAGGACTAATGGAACCAAATCCGTAGTTATAAGTAATTAGATCTTAGCTTGAACCTTCGTTTGATCAAAAACGAAAAAAATGTGAACAAGTCAAATTCTGGTCCCAAGGTACCCTTCGATAAGACGGACGAAACCAAAAATTTGGTTCCGCCCAATCCGTGGGTACCTGGGTCAGTCTTTAACTGCTTAAAACAAACAACCCTTTCACAACCAACGAGTCTAGGATTTTATTTTTAACCTGAATCTTACAACTTCATTGTCTAGAACACCATTATAGGATCTCATCCTTTTCTTCCTTGATACATATCAGGCACGTCATTGTCAGTCCAAACGATATATTAATCAAAACCGTCATTCCAACACTTTCTCAACACGTTGGTCTATCCAACTGTCTCCCATCATATGATGTTATTCTCATCCTCATATAGGTATTTAGTATTTTCTTTTCATATGGAATTTTTGTTCCTAGGTGCTTATTGTCTTCACTTCCTTTTAATTCCATTCAAGCGTATATCATGGCATGAGATATCATCTTTGGTAGATGATAATGTCATAAAAGATCATGTCGGTCAAAACCATGTTAATACTCGCTCTCCCAATATCACCTAGAATAGGTCATTTTTATAAATATCAATCAGTTAACAAATTTTGTTCTTGTTAGCATCAAATGATATCGGTCAAATCATAACCTTAACCGTCTTTAATATTCTTATAGCATTTGCTATACATAAGAGTTTCTAAATTCATTAATAATTGCATGCATTATAACCACCACCTTCCATCACCTCTTTCACTAATCATCACTACCATGGATTAGCGAAAAACCTACTTCTATCAATCTTGAATCATCTACCGAGTTATCACCACATGAATCCTACTAGTAAATCGACACCAACACTAGCACCACTCACTTTAATATTCCAACTTCACTTCATATCTTCTTTCTAGGCATTATTTTGTAGGCTCTTATCATATTATATTCTCGATTTTCTTATGATTGTAATTCTTATTAGAAGACTACACTTCATGAGATCTTTGATTTCATAATCATGGTTCTCTACTTTGAGTTGCTTGTGATTATATCATTTATATATTGCATATATATACATTGTTTTTCATTGTCAAAAAGATGAAATATATTGCACTAATTCTTTTATTGTAGGTTCATCATCATATACACTCGATTGTATATAACTTACTCATCTAAGGATGAAGTTTGCATAAATTAGTTTCCTTATTTTAGGTGCTTCTTGACACCCTCGAACAAGGAGGAATATCCATCAAGCACTCATATTGCATCGTCTATACACTTGGTTGTATATGACATATTTGTCTAAAGACAAAGCTTCTATTATACTAATATTTGTTTTGTAGGTTCATCTTGACGCCCTAGAGCAAGGGGGAGCTTCCCTCAAGCATTTATAGAATGCATCTTATACACACTTTGTTGTATATCACATACTCATCCAAGGACGAATATTGTTTTGCACTAATATTTGTTTTGTAGCTTTTTAATCATACCTTGACGCCTCGATCAAGGGGGAGCAACCGTCAAGGGGGAGCATGCACGCATTCATAATCACTCTCATTCTTCGACACACCTTTGTGTTTCGACAAAATGGAGGAGATAGTCCAACATAGCTTACCCACGTGTATCGTTTGCTATGTGCATTTTCTTCATCTTGCATTTCTCATATATTTTTTATGTTGCACAAAACTAACATTGATGTAGGTTAAGAGTCTAAATTTGATTCATGGATCCGCTACCAAATAAGGACAAGAACCTAGGAGACGTAACAACCATAGGGGATTAGAGTAGACAATTTAACTTCACTAGGGATGATGCAAGCTCGCCTTTTCGGGGAGAAATGAATTTTAAAACTCCAAGGACACACCCTTTTTGTTTCGACAAAAGGGGGAGAAGAGTGTAAACAAAGAAGATAATGTAGAAGGTAATACGGACGCAAGTAACTTTTTACATTTTACTATCTATCACGTTTATATATTTCGTCATCATCAAAAAGGGGGAGATTGTTAGTGCAAATATTACGATATTTAATCTATACAGTCTCGTTTGTTTTGATTGATGACAAACATGTAACTTGATACATAACTTAAAATGTACAAGTTACTCGTAATCATATTTTGTCTCAACATACATTCAACACCTCTCGACGTCTCATGTCCTCATATGCTACAACACAGGTTCGTACATGTTTGTTATGTGGCATTATGATCAAACCCCTTAACAAATCATTTAGAATGTTTAAAATACGTTTAGAGTCATTAAGTATTTTAAAAGGTTAACCATTCTATTTCGAACCTCATTTTATATTTTGCATATACAAGTATTTTTACTTGTACATCATGCTTCCTAAGTTGTATTCATGTCAAAATAGAATAAGTGCCACATTAGGTGTAAAAGTGCACTTTAGGTGTCAAAATAGGATAAGTGCACTTTAGGTGTCAAACTAAGACAAATGTGTTTACATACTTATAAAAATGATGTTAATGACATAATAACTTAAGTCCTATAATAGCATAAGTAGTTTAACATTTTTAGTAACACATAAACTAACATGGTACAACTTGGTAAACATATATTAGCTAGCTAGTATATACATTTTACAAGTTTACTTTCATAAACATTTTAATCTAAATGGAATTGTATTTTTACCTCATAGCATGCATCATCCTATTCTAGATAATCTAAGATTGCATATCTCTTTAGGATCTTTGGAAGATATGGTGAATATTTTGTTTAGATTGTCAATCTAGAATCCTTGAAAGATATGGTGTATATTTTGGTTAGATTTGATAAAAGATTTTGAAGATTTTCTGTCAGGTCCCCACGGAACCAAATGCATACACGGACGGAACCTTAGTTTTGGTTTCGTCTGATCCGTGGGTTGCTGAGCTTGTTGGCTATAAATAGCAGCCCATTGTTTACTCATTTCCATATCACTTGAACATACATTCTCTCTACCCTTTTGCATACATTTAGATCAGTAGATAACAATGTAGTAACATACATTGATCACCCTTATCATCATGATCATAATGCTTCTAACTTTCATTATGTTGTAAGCATACTCCCGAAATGATCCTGTGAAGCAAGCTCAGAGATCTTGAGTCATCATCCACCACAAGCATACATATATGAAGATCTATCATAACAAGCATAGGGAACTTGTGATCTTCATCCATTGAAGGCTTTCTATCAATGGAAGTTCATTTAGATTAGTCATTCATATCCATTAGACATTTGTGTCATGGATCGTCATTGTAAACATCATTGTATCATCACAATCTATTCACCAAACTAGATTAGATGGTTTATGTGTTTGTGCCATAAAACACAAGGTTTTTATGTTGGGCCATAAAACATAACGGGAGTGGTTGTACCATTGTAAAAGAACTCGACATTTAGCTTAGTGTCAGAAATATTGTATAGGCGACGTTAGGTTGGTTCTACCTCGAACTAGAACCCGGTATTTAGCTTTGTACGGGAAAAAGTGTAAGCGACGTTTGTAAGGTTTTCTCCGCCGAGAAGGGAGCTTGTTGATCTAGTGAAGTAACTCTCGAGTTGGGTACTCGGGGAGTGGAGTAGGGCGAAGAGGAGCTCCGTGACCGAACCACTATAAATCATCGTGTTCGGTTTGCACTTTCTTTTACTTACTACTTTACTTTTATACTTGCATTATATTATTACTTGTGTTGTGACTTGATGGTTATATTTGTGTGACAACTTTTTTTAGTATATGCTAGTCATAGACTACAATTGGCATTCTTCATATTATAACAAGCTTAATTGAATATTTGATACAACAAGTTTTAATATTTTAAAACGGTAACGTATTAACCCTCCTCTACGTTGTTACATTTTTTTTCTCCAGTTTTCTTTTTGTTCTCGAACCTTCCATATCGAACCGAAAATCCATTCACCTTTGCATATTTTTTTTAGAAAAGAAAAGCTTCTTCTTCACCTAGAAAACATTGACCAGTAAAAGGTGTGTCAAAAATATCTTTATTGCTTTCAACTTCTTCTTCGATTGGTGTTTCATTTAAATCAAAAGTTAATTCCTCCCTCATCTAAAAAGAGTATAAAAAGTTAACTAAAATTTAAAAAGTAACTAGTCTAAGTTTTGGAAGAATTTATAGCAAGTTAAAATTTGGAGGGAAGTAAAAATGGAGGGAGTGTCTTTCAAAAAAAAATGGAGGGAATGTATATTTTGTATGGAACTGAATATTTGTGAGTGTGTGATTTTGTTAAGACTTGGTAGAAATGTATATTTGGAAGTAAGTGCATATTTGGAGAGAAATGAATATTTGTGAGTTAAGTAATTTTGGAAGTGTTGGTGTTAAAAATGACCCATGGCCCCAACCTTTCACTATTTATTTAGTTCAATTAATTAATTGCAAGGGTTATGTTATAGATACCCCCTATTAGGGGAATATACAACTCGCGAAGCAGACAGTATAACCACCTGCTGAATCCAATCATTGCATACCCCCTATAGGGGGGTCCAGATAACTTGTCCCTTAATTAATTGCAAGGGTAGTTTTGGTATGATATAAAAAGTATAAGTGATAAATAATTATTTTAGTATTTCAAGAAGAATCTTGATGTAATTAATGCTTCTTAACTTGTGTCCTCCCGGAAAAAGTTAGAAATACCACAAAAAAAAAAAAAAAAAAAAAAAAATTATCATGTTGGCAAGAATCGAATAAAAAAAAGGCAAAAGTTAAGAAGAAAGTAGGCATAAAAAGCAAAAAAGAAAAGTAAAAAATGCACGGAAATGTAGCTAACTTGTTACTTTTTGCTTTGTTGAGTAACAATTTTATTTTTTGTTCTTATATGCATTCAGTGGCGGATACAGGATTTTAAACTGTGTGTGGCACAAAGGTTAGCTCGCCACGTTGCATATATTTTTGAATTTTAGGTGCTCGTTGATTAGGATAAAACTAGTGTTTTTTTTTTTTTTTTTTAGTTACCCGACCCAACTAATTATAGACATAATAAAAAAAATAACGTAAGTATTTGGGTTATATACAAAGTTAGTTGTTTAAACCGTTATAACAAGGGTACAACGTTTCTACAAAATATAAAAAGCAATAGGAGTTTCTGAAAGCCATACCAAACAAATCAAAACACTTCCTGACTACCCCATCCTATCCTATATTAAAGAATGCACAAATAATCAACTAAAGGACAAACACTAATAACCAACTAAAAGACAAATTATATTATAATATATGCTAACCACCAAAATAAAACGGGGTCCAAAGCAATTTTTTACGGACCCCGTTTCATGTTAATTCGCAACATGATTGGTCCATCTAAAACGAAACAGTATGATTCGTTTTAAAACGTATATATCAAAAATACCAGGCAAGTGATTACCCGGGTCGTGTGATTACACGGGCCGTGTCCCAGCGAGGTGTGAATCGAGGATTTCGTGTAAGGTTTGGAATTAAAGTGCTTGAAGTGTAGATTTTGGATTTTTGGTTTTTTTAATTCTAATGAGATATGGAAAGCAAATTTACAAAGAAAAATTAAGCATAAATCAATTTACACTAAAAACGCAAATCGGAAATTCTAAAAACGAACTTTAAAAAGTGAAATCTATAAAATTAACCCTACGAGTGCAAATTTAATTTTTCTAATTCCTAAATGATAAAAGAAAATTTAAAAAAAAGAATTATATTTTTTTGACTTTTATATTTTTTGTTATGAATTAAAAACTAGTTTTAAAAGAAAAATTAATTAAAAATAATAAATGAAAATGAAAAAATGTGAAAAAATACAGAAAAGTCCTAACTGGTGTACTGATTCTAGGAAAAATAAGCTTGGGGTGATAGCTTATCCAGATAAGCTGGAATAAGCTCGACAGTTGAAATAAGCTTAAATTGGAAAACTTGGTTAAGTAAAATGTTGTGCAAGGACTAACCAGAGAAAGTCTCTAGGGCAGTTGGTGCTTGTGTGTGTTGTTGTGTGCTTTGGAAGGCTGAGGTCTCAGGTTCGAATCCTGGCCTCAGCTTTTTTTTCTTAACAATTTTTTTTTTAAGAAACCTAATAAGCACAAAATAATAAGCATTTTATATAACTACAACTATTTGTGAAAACCTTCAATAAGCTCACAAATAAGCCAATTAGGCTGATCAGTGCACTTTTCAAAGAAATAAGCTAAAACTAGGTTCTATTAGGCTGAATAAGCCAAAAATAAGCTAAAAGGCAACTGAGATAAGCAAATGAACTATCAATAAGCTAAAAGAACCTACAATTAAGCACTGGACAATCACTAAATAAACAATAATGAACACTGATGCACAGAACAAGAACAGTCCAACAAGGCAACTTTTGGGCTTAAAAATTAAACTCTAAACTAATAAGCAATACCACAAAAACTGAGAATTCCTAAAGTTCACATACCAAGGATCACCTAGGACCAAAAATCAGACCATGTGGAGCTTATTTACTACTTAAAGATAAGCTGAGAAATAGCTCAGTTCTCTCAAATGAGCACTGATCACTCAGTGTAAGTTTGAGTGAATGAGTACTTTTGAGCTTATTTTAAAGCTCGAATAAGCTATACTAAGGGCTGGAATTGAGAATTAAGCAAAGATCCAATAGCAAACTACTTGGAACTCAAAAAATTTAGCACTAAACATCACAAATAAGCACATGAATGGTCCCACAAAACTGATGCAGACTGCTGCAGATTCTGATGTGCAGACTTGCACAAAACTTGACCAAAATACAACACTTAATGGGATAAAACCCACAACTGAAAATCAACTTAAGGAACTATTTTAGACACAAAATCACCAAAACAAGAGCTGATTTTAGCTTATGGCTTAACCAGCTCATAAGCTCAGAATTTATCCTTTGTTTTATAATACCCAACTCAATTTCTCAAATCCTACAAAAACAGATTGACAACTCCTACTAACAGCTAATTTGGACTAAGATAAACAAAATCAAAAGTCATCCACATGCATATGAACAGTAGACTCCTTTTTGACCCGTTTTCACTACTGAACCAAACACTCCCTTTTAGAAAGGTGTTTTGAGATTTTATGAAGCAAATGTTGTAATTAAGCCTTGAGATCTACTATTATGCTATTACTAACTTATATTAAGCTGATTTAAGCATAAATAAGCTATGTCTAACACCAAATATCCAATCTATCACAAATAAGCAAGTGATGACAAAATGTGAGAGAGATGATGAAATATGATGCAATAAACTAAGGTATGATTAAATAAGCTATAATGAACTAAATTAAGCAGAATTATACTAATGAAACAGTAACAAAGCTATTATTAAAGTAAATGCAATAAAAAGCTAGAAATTTGTAGGGTATTCACTAACAAAGAAACACAAGATTAGGGCTTATAATATGGATCGAATAGAAGGATTCTAGAGAGAGGTAGGAGAGTTTGGGAGCCTTTGTAGAGAGAGAAATAAGATGAGATTAGATTAGCTTGAAAGGTCTAACCCTTCCCATGGGTGGGAAGGGTGTATTTATAGTACTACATAATATGTCCCTAGTGGACTGTGGAGCGAGCTGACAGTGGGTAAAGACCCGACCCATTCCACAATATTAATAATAACTAGACTACTAATAATATTACTAATGATCCTACGAGCTATGATGTGCTACTAAGTACTCGGGGTGACCGAGTCTTCAACTGAATATTTATATTCCTAACAATCTCCCCCTAAGGGAGGTCACCCCGGAAGTAATGTTCTGAATTCTAGCACTTCATCCTTGAATCTTGACTTCATAGCTCGTAGACCTTGATTCTTCAACGTCTAGAATCTTTATGCCTTTAGCAGTGAACTTGCGATGACTGTTCTTTGTTTTGGATGATCTTTGAGTATTCTTTGAAGTTATCATCCAACATGCGTCTTCAAGTCATCTTGTGGCTTCGTCATCGTGAGAAGTTGTGATCTTGGAGCCTTCTTTGAGATCATCAGCCACCGAAAATCTCTGAGCTCATCCATTGTAGTAATGCCTCCATGTGATTTGTTGTGACCGTTGGGCCCGCATGCTCACACTTTTCTGGATCATGATAGCTATCATCAGAGTTGCGGAAGCTGTGTTGAAGGTCTTTTAGCTATCATGATGTCTTTAATAATGAGTTGGAAGTGTGAGCATGGAGTGTGGATTGACAAGTCTCATACTGGAATCAGGAACCACCATCACCATCTTTATATGTACCTGAAATAAAACAGTTAGCAATAAAGTTGGAGAACGAATATGGCTTTGTCATTCGTTCGGTGTGGTTGGATTAACCTTCGGATCCGTGAGGACCGACCTGTGATCAGGTAGAATTCCCTTTAAAGAGAATTCTCCTTGACAGGAATTTCCAGCTTGTTGTAAAGACTCATTCAATGAACTAACATTGGACTCGTCTTACAAGCATGTTCTCATACCGGAACGTCTCAAAGCAGACAACACGGTTGAGTGAATCAGTGAATTGAATACCCACTGATTGATGAGAAATTGATTAGAAAAATCACTCGCGTGTTACTAGATAAACAATTTTTATGTAACACGACGAGGGTTTTACACATTAAATCACATTTCTGTCATAAATACTTTTGTTTGAAAATTTTCATAATCAATGCGCTCGAAATTCATTTGATGAGCACATTGAAGGGTTTTCCAAAAGCATCCGTCAATCCATTTCCTGGAACAAGTTTGATTCAAATGTGAATCGCCCCATTGTTTCATTCCAGTTGTCACAGGTTTGATCCATGAAGGATCTCACATGTCACCCACCAAGAGCTCATTTGATGTTGGCTCTAGAAGGATTTCCATCTTCATTGTGATTACTTTAAGTATCACTCGGATGTTCTGGCAATACCACAAGGATAATGCGTAGGACTCTTCATATATATTTTCTCGCTTTTCACGGTGTATGAAACAGCAAGCATATTGGAAATGTGTCCTAATGAGATTAATTGATGATCTCTTGGCTCTAGACTCAATAGTGCATTTTGATTTAGTGATCGGAGGCTGGAGAGGACTGCCACCTTTTCAATATCATCTAACTCGGAGTGAGAGAGACGATAGCAATGTATTGATCTCCGTGACAAGTGAAACAAGAGTCCTTTGAGGGACCTTGAGTGGCTAGGGAGGGTTGTGCAGCGTATCACTGGGTCCATGATACTTTCTCTTCAATGTCAGCAATCAACTAAGTGATTCTGACAGCATATGTATTGACCCGGTTTCTGCCTAAAGTGTAAGGAGGGCTTCTTTCTTTTCACCCTTTACCTTTACATTTCTTTTTCATTCTTCAACCCCTTCAGTGCTTACCGAGACTTCCTTACTAGTACCTTGTTGGGTTTGTTCCAGTACTAGCTCCATCTCAGTCGGCACTCTTCCCTTATTCACTTTTCTCCTTCTTTTTTTTAATCATACCTAAGGACTTCTACACTAACTAGTGGATTGTCCCTGGGTAGATCCCTCCGGCTCTGGCGGGATCGTGGGAACTTGAGCCTAACCTAACCATCCTTATAACTCCATGCATTAATTAAAATGGTAGGTCTTTGGTATTCATCCACGATAGCCATAAACCAAATCTTTGAACAATCTCTCAAAGTGTTCATGATTCTGAAACACATTTTTGTAAACACTTGAGAGTTTTATATTTTTCAAATGCTCCCCCTCAACATGTGCTCGGTTGATTATTTTATAAATTTGCACATGTTAGGTAGAGCACGCACTTTTTGAATTGATCAACTTTCAGTGAACATGACCGATTCGAGACACGCTTACATCACTAGTTAGACTAGCTTGAAATTATTACCCGGCCTGGTCAAGTCCACAGAAAGTTTCTCGAAACAGTACACTCTACTCAGACACATCCTTTTCGAGACACGCTTACATCACTGGTTAGACCAGCTTGAAATTATTACCCGGCCAGGATATGTCCTTTCGATCAATGACAGTATAGGTTTCGTCAATTCATTGGTTAAGTCTGAGTCACGATCTCATGCTATGCCAAATCCTTTTTGTTCATTTGCTCCCCCTCAATATGTGCATCGATATACGAAAGAGTTTAGCACATATGGGAGAGCCTAACGTTTAAGTCCAAAACATCACATTTTCATCAGGTTTCATATTTAAATCACATTCTCTCCCCCGATCAAAAATTTCAAACCTTTTGAGATTTGTGATCCCAATTGATTTAAATAAGTTAGAAAATGTGGGAGAAAATGTGTCCGATTTAATATATTCTGATGATAAGAACATACTGAGCTCCCCCTTAATCTAAGAGGGAGATTCACTGCTTTATATGCACAAGATATTTATGACACAAATGATATTGACCTTTTTGCGCAGATGATGTAATCACCCACTTTTCTGAGTGAGTCAGTGGTCAACATCGATTATCCATCCACCAACAAATCTTCTCAAGTATTGTCGATCCCCACTTGGCGAGATCTGAGTAAGTACTTCTTTGTTGAAATGATGGTGGTGGAGGTGAAGGTGGTGTTGTTGTTGTTGCTGCCGATGTTGTTGTCGTGGTGAATTCCGAGCCAATCAATAGAGTTTGAACGTCTGATCAAATGGTTAGAATGGGAACTGGCACATTCATTTTGGCCATGGAATCTGCATAAGAATATCAACACAGATATACATACATACAGATACACTATTCCTTAATAGCTACCCTTCAGCAGCTTGCCACATTATAATACCAAGTTCATCTTATAATCAAACCATAATCAGGAACTACGTCAAACCACTATCTAGCATGAAGAGCAAATAGCAATCATGAACATGGCAATTCACACGGATTTCAATATTCAATTCAGGATCTTAGGAACATGATTCTAACATAATAGCAATCTACCTAAGCGAATCCTGAGAACATATGCACAATATCAACAACAATTAAGCAGCAATCGACCAACAAAAGTCAAACGACATTTGAAACTCATTCATTTAGATCATACAAATGCCAGTGGAGTATTCAAGAACATCAAACACAACTGGTTTTCTAACTTCTTTCAGATTTTGAGTTTTAATGTATCTAGGGGATTAAACGAGGATTCCAAAGAGATACAAATGAACCTTCTAGTTATATGAAGCTAGGATACTACAAGCAAATTGCACATAATGTCCTAAACTTTCTAGCAACTAACACACTTGGTCATTTGATATATTTAAGCAATATCCTCTTCAACTAATACCCCATTAACTGCAAAACCTTTTCTAAGAGTCATGAATTAATCAAGAAACCCGTTTGATGATATAAAATTTGAATTCACTCTCCCCCTCAATCAATGTCCCGTATTCAAGTTAAAGATTTGTGGTCGTTGATTGAGTGACAAATTTTTATGCATAATCCAAGTATAAACAAATTTCATACAACACATATTCACCAAGTGTCTCACAAATAATTTTCAGAAGAATCATAGAATGAAAACTATTTGTTATACTAAGAAGATTTCTCTTCTTTTACAAGAAATGATGCACTGAAACGTACATCAAATCAGGAAACATGGATATAAAGTAATCCATGCCCAGGTGAACATCACCCAGTTGGAGGAACAGCCGTCTTTTTGGCGACGTGCTTTCCCCATTTTGAAGCGCGGGTTGCTATCTGAAGTAATTGCAAGCCATTTAGACATGTTTTAACAATCCATTTTAACTTCTGCTCGAGCTTCATTTAAAGACCCGTGCCATTATTGAATGACATTTCTAAGTCCGTAAATGTTATCGATAAACAGAAGACATGCCTAGGTGAAACTATTTATACAATTTTCTGGTTCTATAATTTTCTATTTACAGTATGTTTTAAGATATGTACAAACTATATTATTCAGTTTAAGACGATGATGAAATGAATACCGAAATGAGGATACGTTCAGTATGTTGTAGAAATCTGTGGTCAATCATCTCTTAAACTTTCACCACCAAAGCTTTCAAGGCTCCAAAATAATCGTCTGAGCTCGAGCCTTCTCAATGTGAAGCTTTGATAGCTTCCCCCCAGACCAACAATCTTCCTTTTGAGCAGTTTCAAAGCTCTCTTTCAAGCTTACGAAAGGTAAGTGTACAGCGAAAACCGTAGCAAACCCCATTAAATATTGCTGCTCCTTTTAAGAATAACCGTCGAGATTCTTCGATCGGGGGATCCTCAAATAAATCAGCCACGAATCATCTCACGCTTGAATGATACTTCTCACATTTCTTCCCGCTGAAGTCTGAAGCAACGCATACCAACAGTATCCAGAGACCACTTCCCCCAAGTGATTGAAGAGATGCAGACAGTCTCGATATATGAAGCCCAAAAACCCGAAGTACACACTCAATCCCATTAATGAAGTCGATAAAGCATCATCAAGATCAATTAAGACCCGAAAATCCCCTTATCTCCTTTCAGGACATTGCAGATGAGAATTGTTACACCAAAGTCAACTAAGTCCCGAGTGTAAGCAATTTATCCCGTGTGTAGTCGAAATGATAACACCAAGACAGTACCGTGAAAACCAAGTAAGTCCCGGATGAACACATTTCCTTCTGTAGGATACCGACTAACCAGAAGTCATCATACAATTGTGAACCTCTTTAATTATCAGAAACTGTTTCATACATATCTTCCCCCACGTAGTTGGAATAATACATCAAGACTCACGAGTTAACACACTGATTTTCTCTGCGGTTATGACATTTGTCTTCCCGAAATAATCTTCAATTGAGAAGAAGTATAAAGCTCATCATGTGTACTCGTTGTGCATTCAGATGTATGTCTCCTTCCCCCTTGCTGGTTTTGATACCTCAGAATCAGCAACACATTTTACGAACATATTCTTGAAATCTTGTGAGAAGAACAACTTAGGCTCAAGTAGATCAAGTGAGAATTAACCGCTGCCGAAACCATCTCTGACTATCTTTATCAACCCTTAAGTAGGCTATTCGAAGTGATAACTGATGGAGCAAACCCGATATACCAAATTTGAACCTAAAGATAGAATTCCCCATTCTTGTGACTTACGCTTGCACTAATGTTGGAAGAACAGTGTAATCTCTAAGTACTCAATACCCAACCAAGGTATGAGACATTAACACCTCTTACGATTATCCACAACGTCATCGGCGTGTGACACTGAGTACTACAATGTAACTCCTTTAAGTGATAATTACCCCGACTGCTGGTAACTAGATAACCTAAGTCTTCAACTTAAATCTTAAGCACGAGCAAGTTATCATAGAAAGTCATGCATCCAACCAACCCCGACTTCAAGATAGGATAAGATCACGCCTTTGAGGAAGTCAACTTCAATCTTGAATAAGTGATACCTGATCAACTCCATGGTCACAATTAGATGCCCAGCTCAAGTGAGTGAACCAACAACCAAATGTACATCGAATCACTTGTTCACACTTCTCCCCCTCAAAGATTGCATACGAGGGTGCCATCTTTGATTGAACAAGTGCATACGAGGTTGATCCACTGTTCACACTTCTCCCCCTCAAAGATTGCATACGAGGATGCCATTTTTGATTGAACAAGTGCATATGAGGTTGATCCACTGTTCACACTTCTCCCCCTCAAAAATTGCATTTGAAATCGCATCTGATGGAAGTAGATCCACTTGATGTCTGAATGCGCATGGAGCAAGTATGAAGCCTTTAGATAAGAGTAGTCAGAAACAAGAATATTCGTATGACCATTTCTCAACTCTCAATCACCATGTAGTTTATTCACCCTTCTCCCCCTCAAAAATTACGTATGACGACCAACTGCCATTTTTGATAGACCAGGTGAATAAGAATATACTCCAATGTACGTTTATCCCCTTTGGTGACTGAATGAGCATTTGAAGAACATGAAGCTTGATGAGAATGGTCATAAATAAGAAGATTCCTCTTCTTCTGAAGATAAAGCGCACTCAAGCGTACGCCTTTCTTTTCTTTGATGAACGGGGCCTGAAGAGATGTCAGCAGACGCCATTATGAAAACATTGAGACCCGAGGCTTGAACTGCATTGTTCAAACGTCATAGTCATTGAAGAACGAGGCCTGAACTGATTTGAACAGACGTCATTATGATGAAGAACGAGGCCTGCACTGAAGTGTACAGACGTCATATGATGAAGAGCGAGGCCTGCACTGACTTGTACAGACGTCATCATGATTCCCCTCATATGTTGTGAGCAGCCTGTGTCCAAATGTCAAAGGACGATCCGTACGACCTGCATTTGAAAACAGACGAAACGAGAGAATTTGGAGAGCCGGATCCCCAATTTAGGTTGGGTTCCAGTTGGTTAGTGCAAACAATCTTTGGGGCTGCTGAAACCATAGGTGCCTTGGTTTTAACAATAGGGGCAACACTAGTAGATGCAATGGACCTAGTTAAGGGACATTGTGTATCTAAAGGGATAACTCTACCAGTAGGCTTCCATTCCTTAACAGGCACTACTCTAGGAATTGTAATCCTTGTTAAAGGGCAATGTTCCCCTAGTGTGAATGTTCGGCCCGTGGGCTTCCACTGAAAGCCCACATTGGTAAACATTTTCCCTGTAGGTTTCCAAGATTGCTTAATTTGTCTAGCTCTCCAAACTTTCCTAACTGGGGTTTTGTTGGACGACTTCAGAAATTTCTTAACACATTTATCATGATTACACAAAATTATGCATTCATTACATGTTTTGCAAAGTGAATTTGGATTCGAATTATGATTCCTTTTGTTCAAATCTGACTTGTTGTTTCTCATGTGGTCTTCTACTTTCCTTTTAGGAACACTTTTAGCTGGTGAAATCCTAGAATTCTTTCTGTTTCTCTTAGGTTTTGACTCGCTAGCTTTAGTGTCACTATTAACTCCTGTAGAAGGACTGATGGGAATCTTAGTCTTCTTCACTTCTAGTTGCTGAACATGTTTTGATGTGTTGGGATCTGAAGTTTCCAAAGATACCTCAAAGGTTACATGCTTGTTCTTAATTGTGGATGACGATGCAACTATTCTATCTCTTTGGTTGTGAGACTTAGGGCCCGTGCCAATGGCATATTCTAACTGTTCCTAGATCCTTTTTGTGAGGACGCAGGCATAACCTACTGCCTTATCGAGTGGTTTTCCTATTCTGTCCTCTTCCACAACCTCACGAAGAGTGTCAAGTCCATCCCTAAGGTGACAGAGGTACATTTGATGGACAGGTCTGTTGTTTCTCATGGGAAATGGAATAGGCCTCACATCAACATCGTACATTTTACAAGCAGAGACCTTTGATGCAACACAATTACAAGTGGTACATGGCATTTTTCCTTTCACCTGAGTCTTAAGATTCTCAATTTCATTTAACAAAGAGGTTATTTGATCATTGTGATTGTTTCTTGTAACTTTAATAGAATCATATAACTCTTTGAAATGTTGTTTGACCTTTGAATTTTCTTCTCGATAACACTCATTTTCATGATGTAACTTATTTATGGTGTTTTGATATTGAAAATTCTGAGAATCTGAAGACGAAGGTTTATTGGTGCCATACACCTCACATTTGTTGGATTTCAATTGGGCAACTTGGGCCCTCAACAGTCGAATCATGTTTGTGTGAGCTTGAATTTTTTCATCACGTTTGTTTAATTCAAAATATGTATCAAACTCAGGAGCATCCGAGGATGTCTTGACATTTGATATTTTGCATTTTTCTTCTAAGTGTTGATGTTTGAGTTGCAAGTTCAGATAATCAACTTCTAGTTTTGAAAAACGTTTAACCATGTTATCATGGTCATCATTTTGAATTTTTTCAAGCAATTTCAAATTCTCCCCCTCAAGCTCAACAACACGATTCCGGGTAACATTCAAAGCAATAGAATACTTATGAAATTGACAAGCAGATAATGCAGAATCAGTAGCAGTATAAAATACATCTTGTGCAATACATCTAGCAATCAAATTCTCATTTGTGATGAGAATGTTTTTTCTTTCAATCTCACGAGTCTTAAGTTCTATCACATTTTGAGTTACCTCATTTTCCATATCTTTAAACACTACTTTCATTTCATTTATTTCGGTTTTAAGGGCAGTTTGCATCCCTTCAAAATGTTATTTGAGTAGTTTAAAGAATGACATGACCTCAGTTAAGTAACACCTTTTTGCATGTTCAAAACACCTTTCCCCCTCAGTAATGCCGGTTGGTGTGATTCTCTTCTTACATGTTTTATCGAAATCAGCAAACAGTTGCCAAAGCACATATAAGCTAATAAAGGTTTTGCATTCAGTGGGAAGAGACAAAGGCACCAAATTCCTAGGTGTATTGGGAGGATACACCGTTATGGACGCAACTTTTCTAATGAGAGGGGTGTTGGCCTTAAGTTTTTCTTCCTTAAGTTTTTCAATATCTTGAGACCAAAATATTTGTTCAGGTGTTAACTTCTTTTGAGGGGCAAACACAGTCAAACGATTCTCCTCATAATAATCATGGGGCTTGACTATTATTCGTTTGGCTATGCATTTGGGATCCTTCATTTTCTCATTCATTCTTTCCCTAGTTCTCTCACTTATCTCATCCTCCTTCTTAGTGTAGATATGCTCAGGCGGGTCATGAATAGGCATAAGCATCACATTACCATCATATAGGGCAGGTTGAGCTGCTTTCATGTCCCTAAGGATGGTTGACTTGGGTTCACCTATCATGATTTTACTATGCTTATCACTCAACTTTTTGTGCTTATGAATCATTTGAGCAGTTTGTATGGTTTGATCTTGTGTGTACAACTTATCTTCAAGCTTATTTTTTAACGTCTTGAGTCTAGAGAAATCATTTAAAAGTGTTGTTTCTTTTTGTTTGAATTCTAGCTTAAGTGTAGTTATACACTTTTGTACTTCCTGTTTCTGTTTGACAGACTGTTCTAGCTGACTTTTCAAAGAACTCAACTCTAATTTTAATGTTTCTTCTCTTACTCTAGACTCTTTAATAAGTGTACTCATTTGACCTTCTAATTTCTGCTCACGTTCATTAAGCTCAAACTTAGCACGCTGTTCATACATAGCCACTTGTTCTTTATAAATGTTTAGTCTAGTGATCAAGTTATCATCAGGGACAAACACAGAGTTCTCATGCAGCACATAATCATCATTTAGAACAGAAGATGCACAACTAGGTACAACAGACGCTTCGTTGTGATTCACATATTGTTCATATGGGATAACATCGCTATTTCCCATATTAGCAATATCTGACTCAACAACGTTTGTCTGTTGTACTTTGACGGGAATCTTTTGTTCATGCAACACATTATCATTATTAATGACAGAAGATACCCCATTAGGTTCATCCGACGCTTCGTTGTGTTTCTCATGTTGCACGTTGTTCCTAGCAGTATCTGACTCAACAACGTTTGTCTGTGGCTGATGAAGCTTGTTTTCTTGAGAATTCAGGCACACAAAGTCTCTATTGGCACCAACATAGTCAAACACGTTTATCTGTCGAACATCTTTGGGAATCTTTTGTTTGTCAATCATGTTGTACAATTTGAGTATCTCTGATATAGCAGAATCTGAAGTATTTGACATGATATTAACGTGCACGGGATTTTACAATTCTATGATTTAAACCGAGAGATAGATTCTTTCGCGGGGTTTTACAAAATCAAGAATAAACCGTGGAATGATGCTTGATATGTGTTATGATGAAGGTCTGGTAGACTTGTTGATCTGATTGGTATGGTGGTTGCAAGTTATTATGGCAAAATTTTGGTCTGAAAACTTAGAAACTCAATAACTTCATTCTGGAGCGATTTCAGGCTTCAAAAGTTGGGTTGAATGAATATATTATTTAACGTGTCCTTCTCCTCGGTCTCACGGTCGTTTTGACAGGTGTTTCGCTGAAAAAGGAGTTACGGTTCAAAAGTTATGGCCGTTTGAAGTTTTGACGTAAAAAGTCAACTTTGGATACAAACCGCCTAGACAAACCGCATACACGCCGCAGAGACAAACCGCGTAGACACAAACCGCATACACGCCTCAGAGACAAACCGCGTAGACACAAACCGCATACACGCCTCAGAGACAAACCGCGTAGACACAAACCGCATACACGCTGCAGAGACAAACCGCGTAGACACAAACCGCATGCACGCCTCAGAGACAAACCGCGTAGACACAAACCGAATACACTCCTCAGAGACAAACCGCGTAGACACAAACCGAGTACACGCTATAGAGACAAACCGCGTACGCGCCTTAGAGACAAACCGCGTAGACACAAACTGCCAAACACGTCGCTTTCAATGCTTTTTGTCCTTTTGCCTAAACTAGTAATAAGACAAACCGCGTTCTCGAAGTGACACAAACCGCGTTCAAGAACTTGTCCAAAGCACACAAACCGCAGCCAAGAACACTTGGATAAACACTCACGAATCACCCAAAAACACCACACAAATCTTAAATCTGTGAATTCAAGCACCAAATACTACTCTTATACTGTTCCTAAGCTAGAAAGTACAAGGTATAACAACTTCTAATCACTAAACAAGGCACAAAATGAAATTTATGTAACTTATCAATTCGAACTAAAAAGCCTCAAAAACTAGACAAATCCGTGAATACCAACTCTCATGGACCTAACCATGGCTCTTGATACCAATTGTAGGGTATTCACTAACAAAGAAACACAAGATTAGGGCGTATAATATGGATCGAATAGAAGGATTCTAGAGAGAGGTAGGAGAGTTTGGGAGCCTTTGTAGAGAGAGAAATAAGATGAGATTAGATTAGCTTGAAAGGTCCAACCCTTCCCATGGGTGGGAAGGGTGTATTTATAGTACTACATAATATGTCCCTAGTGGACTGTGGAGCGAGCTGACAGTGGGTAAAGACCCGACCCACTCCACAATATTAATAATAACTAGACTACTAATAATATTACTAATGATCCTACGAGCTATGATGTGCTACTAAGTACTCGGGGTGACCGAGTCTTCAACTGAATATTTATATTCCTAACAAAATTAAACACCTTGGACCCTAGCTTAACAATGGTTCCAACTAAATGGCAGCTACAAGCTAGTAAAGTCCATCTTGCCATTCCACAACTGGCAACTTCCAAAAAGCTTTCCACATTTTCATGCTCAGGTAAACCTGTGAAGTTTTGTGATTTTTCTGTTTATATATATATATATATATATATATATATATATATATATATATATATATATATATATATATATATATATATATATTTTTTTTTTTTTTTTGGTTTTTATCTTTGAAACTGAGAGATTGCTGTGGAATTAAACTAATAACACATTAATATCAAGAGAACTATTAATTAGCTTATAAGAAAAATGGCAGACTTGAGCTTTGAAACTGGAAATTCGTATTAATTTAAAAACTGAGTACAAGCTTAAAATTACAAGAGAAACTTAAATTAAAACTGATTTAAATTAAATTTAAGCTAAAAAAACTACTAACTAACTAACTCTCTTAATGGCTTACAAGAGTGTCCTATTTATACTAAAAATAAGAAACTAAGGGTCTTCAGCCTTGCGCTTCTTCTGTGTGTAAATAGCAGCTTCAAATCGACATTGTGCTTTCTCTGATCAATTCCCACCATTGGATTGGCTTAAACTCATCTCAGCCATTAAAATTGATTTTGGCGCCCATTTGTTATGGATTGCCAAGCTGGCATTGGTATCTCGTGAAGGGGATATCTTGGAGCTGGTGAAGAGGGGTGCTTTTGAGGAGGGAATATGGAGTAGCAGGTTAAAGCAAGGGGAAGGCTAAGGTATGGCGGGTAAAAAGGGGAAGGGAGAAAGAGTTGACTGTGGTTTGACTTGGTTAGCTAAAACAGACGGGGTTAGGTTTTATTATATTTTGGGGTTTGGTAAATATGGGCTGGGTTAAAAGTTGTTTATGGATAAAAGGGTTTTGGTATTGGATTTATTTAGTATAGATTTGGATTTGGTAAATATGGGCTGACTTGGCCCATAAAAATGGGTCGGGTCGGCCCATAAAAAATGATTTCGGTTTCAGTTTTCCAATCTTGATCCAAAACTATATCCCGGGGTTGACTTTGATTCCGTCTCGGTATGACCAAATGCACAGTTGTTATCAAGTCGATCCAAAAATGCTCGTATTTGCTCCGTTTTCAATCCTTTGTCCCTGAAACACATAAAAACACAAACCAAGGATATCTGCAGTATAATTTGGTATATTTGGCCGTTTTTAGCTTTTTTTATGTATTATATGGGCATAAAATGATGAGTAAATAGGCACTCATCATCCCCCCACACTATCAATTGCTAGTCCCTAGCAATCCGATCATATGAAGTAATGAAAGGATCAAAAGAATACCAAGCATACCCGTTTCGACTTTTTATTCAATGCAAGAAATTTAAACTAGAACAAAAATAGATAAAATGCTTGATTTCCAAAAATGGTATCATGGAACTGGATTCACACAAAATGGGTGTCTCCAGGGAATTGTAATCGTCATCCTCTTTTTTATACTCCCAACTAAGCTCAAACTCAATGTGCAAATGTTTTTGTAAAATGCTAACACTACTTATACTAATAATCTATGTAAGCCGAGACTTAACTTTTCACTCCCATATTTATTCAAGTTAGGTGAATGTGCTTGATTTTCAAAATTTTGATCACAAAAATCGACGTTTTTATAAGATTTTGACTAATACTAGTTGAAAGATAGATTTAAAATTTACAACAAGCAAGTTTCAAAACTTTATTCAACACATCAAAACTTATTGCATTTTGCAATATCACTCCATTTTTTTTTCTTTTCATTTTTTCATTTTTTTTTCTTGTGCAACATAAACTAACGGAGTTTCACGGGAACCAAGACCTTTCACCTTCCGGAATAAAGGATCCAAGGGCCGTTAAAACGGAGAGTTCCAAGACTCTAAACATTCCTGAAATGAGGATCCAAGGGTGTTAGACCAAGACCTCACACATTCCTGAATTAGAGGTCCAAGGGCCGGTGTAAGAGGGTAGCCAAGACCTAAACGCCTTCCGGAAATAAGGATCCAAGGGCCGATCTTGAACCGTAGCCTTTTTTGCACATACATTTATTAATTAACTTTTGCAACTATGACATATGCTTGTTCCGAAGTTTAAATAAATCTTTGAACTAGTATTTTTCAAAATCGTATAAAAAAATGATTTTGTATGTTCAAATGTTTGAAAATAAGCACTTATTAAGTCAGATTAGTTATCTCCTGGGAGGAAAAGACATAGATTACTTATATAAGCTCTAAAGAAAACCAACTATTCTACGCTTAGCATTTTCATTTGCACATATCGTAAAACCTTAGTCTAATCGTTAAGGAAGCAGCCAGATCAACACTCTGGCAGAGTCGGGATTCCCTTTGTTCTAACCTAATCAAGACTAAACACTTTTATTATTACTATTATATATATATATATATATATATATATATATATATATATATATATATATATATATATTCGCGACAAAAATTTTAAAATTTTGGTCAAAAACGGGGGTACTAGGGACTAGAAGGTACGCATGTGACAAAATTCGCGAGAATTCCCCCCCCACACTTAGAATTGAATATTGCCCTCAATATTCAAAGTACCGGCAATTATGCCGCCACTTAAAACGTAAAAAGGTAATACTAATAGCTAAGTGTGTGACAAAAATCTCCATTTTTCACAAACAGGATTAATAAGATATCCCTAGATAATCATTAGTAAAAAGATCGGATATTGGGCGGCTGGATTGAAAACAGGCGCATCAATCATCACGATCTAAGGGAAACCTGCAAACAAGAGCAAACCACACACAAAGAAAGCACAGTAGAGGAAATCCCCCACACTTAGTTGTTAGAAAGTAGAAAGAAGTCAGAAACATGGGTTGTCACCCATGAAATGCTAATGATTTTGTTAACCGAGTCACTAGCTTGACTCGACCCCGAATTCATTGGTCCATGGGGAAATTTTGGAGATCCGGGACAACCATGGATGGTATGTCCCCTCCAAAATAATGCTTCAACCTATGACCGTTCACCTTGAAGTTTGGTCCGTCATTTTGAGATAACTCGACGGTACCATAAGGAAAAACTTTGGCAACGGTGAATGGTCCGGTCCAACGGGTTTTAAACTTTCCCGAGAATATCTTCAATCGAGAATTGAAAAGAAGGACTCGGTCACCAACGTTGAAAACGCGGTTCTTGATTTTGGAGTCATGGATCTTCTTTGTTTTCTCTTTGTAGATTAAAGAGTTCTCGTAGGCTTGATCACGAACTTCATTTAATTCATTTAGTTGAACTTTACGGCGATCACCCGCGGATTTTAGGTCGAAGTTGGCATGTTTTAAGGCCCAATAAGCTTTGTGCTCGAGGTCGATCGGTAGATGGCACGCCTTTCCGTACACGAGCTTGTAAGGAGTACACCCGATGGGTGTTTTATAAGCTGTACGGAAGGCCCAAAGTGCATCATCTAGTTTATCCGACCAAGATGCACGGTTTTCACCTACGGTCCTTTCCAATATTCTTTTAAGACCACGGTTTGAAACCTCCACTTGTCCACTTGTTTGTGGATGATACGCGGTAGAAAGACGGTGAGTAATACCGTACTTAAGCATGACCTTTGCAAATTGGTCATTGCAAAAGTGCGTACCGCGATCACTAATGATAGCACGGGGAGTTCCAAACCGAGAAAAGAGAGATTTCAAAAATTTACAAACTACTCGGGCGTCGTTGGTGGGGAGTGCTTTCGCTTCGACCCATTTAGACAAATAATCGATAGCCACGAGTATATACTTGTTCCCTCGTGAAGACGGGAACGGCCCCATAAAGTCAATGCCCCAAACGTCAAAAATTTCACAAACTTGAACGACGTTTTGTGGCATTTCATCTTTTTGCGAAATCTTCCCGTGACGTTGACAAGAGTCACAAGATTTGACTAAGTCATGGGCATCACGGTAGATTGTGGGCCAATAGAAACCGGAATCAAACACCTTCTTGGCGGTGTAGTTGGCACCATGATGTCCCCCCGTGGGTCCATTGTGGCAAGCCTTAAGAATTTCAACGGCTTCTTGGCCGTGAACACACCGCCGGATGACTTGATCCGCACACACTTTAAACAAGTAGGGGTCGTCCCAAAAGTAATGCTTCACATATTTGAAGAATTTGTTCTTTTGTTGGGACGACATCCCTTTAACAACAAAGTTACCCGCATGGTAATTTGCAAAATCGGCAAACCATGGGGTACTAGAATCACCACGAAAAGATACCACGTTAAGTGTCTCGAGAGAAAATGTTTCATTTGTTACCTTTTTCTCGAGCAGAATTTGGTGAGGATTCTCTAATCGGGACAAATGATCAGCAGCAAGGTTCTCCGCTCCTTTTTTTATCACGGATGATGATATCAAATTCTTGCAGGAGGAGAACCCCATCGGAGCAATCTCGGCTTTGCATCTTGTTTTGCAAAGAGATATTTGAGAGCCGAGTGATCCGTATACACTATGCTTTTTGGCAAGATTAAGTATGGCCGAAACTTTTCGAAAGCATACACCACGGCTAATAATTCTTTTTCCGTCGTGGTGTAATGAGCTTGAGCTTCGGTCATAGTTTTGCTAGCATAGTGTATAAGTTGAAAATGTTTTGTTTTTCGTTTCCCCAAGACCGCACTTTTGGCAAAATCACTTGCATCACACATAAGTTCAAAAGGTAGGTCCCAATCGGGGGCAACTAAGATAGGTGCTTCAGTAAGCTTTTTCCTAAGAGTTTGAAAAGCTTCAATGCACTCTTGTGAGAAAATGAACGGAGTTTCCTTTTCAAGGAGACGAGTCATCGGCCGGGCGATTTTTGAAAAATCTTGAATGAATCTACGATAGAACCCGGCGTGACCAAGAAAACTCCGTATGCCTTTGACGGTTGTGGGATGAGGAAGCTTAGCAATAACATCAACTTTAGCTCTATCCACCTCAATCCCGTTCTTAGAAATCTTATGGCCGAGGACAATGCCCTCTTTGACCATGAAATGACTCTTCTCCCAATTTAGACAAAGATTAGTGTCTTCACAACGTTGAAGCATTTTGTCCAAATGGGAGAGACATGTCTTGAAAGATTCCCCAAAGACCGAGAAATCATCCATAAAGACCTCCATAGTTTTCTCGATCATGTCGTGAAATAGGGCCATCATACACCTTTGGAACGTGCCTGGAGCATTACATAAGCCAAAAGGCATGCATCGGTAGGCAAACGTTCCATACGGGCACGTGAAAGTGGTCTTTTCTTGATCTTGCGAATCAATGGGAATTTGGAAGTAACCCGAGAAACCGTCGAGAAAACAATGGTACTCGTTTCCCGCTAGTCTTTCGAGCATTTGGTCCATGAAGGGTAAAAGGAAAGTGGTCTTTACGGGTGGCGTCATTTAACTTTCGGTAGTCAATGCATACACGCCATCCCGTCACCAATCGAGTAGGAATCAACTCGTTTTCATCATTTGTAACAACGGTAATGCCACCCTTTTTGGGTACACAATGCACGGGGCTCACCCAAGGACTATCCGAGATAAGGTAAATCAAGCCGGCATCAAGGAGTTTAAGAACTTCCTTTTTGATAACCTCATGAATTTTTGGATTAACCCTTCTTTGATGTTGAACCGCCGGTTTAAAATCATCTTCCATTAAAATCTTGTGTGTACAAAATTCCGGGTTAACACCCTTAATATCGGAAAGTTTCCAAGCGATGGCTCGCTTGTGTGACTTTAAAACCTTTATGAGAGCGGTTTTCTCCTCATCATTTAAATCTTTAGCAATTATGACGGGTAATTTATCGGTACCCTCCAAAAATGCATATTCAAGATGAGGTGGTAAGTCCTTGAGTTCGACCTCCGGAGGATCATTAGAATTTTCACTAGGTTTGATTTCCTCATTATGAAGTTCTTGTGGAGGGAGAGATGATGGATCATCATTAAGCAACTTCTCAATGAGAAGAATATCTCCCTCCGGGTCAAATACACCATTATCAATTCCCGATGGAATCGAATCACAAGACAAACAAGCTTCAATCTCTTCCAAAATGAAGTCACCTCCCTCAAACGGAGTGAGAGAGGGGGAAGAGAGAGCAACGGTATGGTCTAAAGAAGTGGGATTGCCACTTAGTACTTCATGAAAATATTCCTCGCATGTAGCATCAATGATATCAATTTGGTTAATTGACTCGCTATCATGCTTGAGACGATATTTTGAAGTACTCTCAATATTTATGACCAACTTTTCATCACCGACTCTAAGAGTCATTTCACCTTCGTAGACGTCGATTAATGCACGAGCCGTTTTCAATAATGGTCTTCCCAAGATAAGGGGGACACGAGGATCGGCATCAAAATCGACCACTACGAAGTCAGCAGGAAAATGGAACTTGCCCACCTTCACGAAGACATCTTCGGCAATACCTTTCGGAATAGTAACCGATCGGTTTGCAAGTTCGAGAGTCATTCGTGTAGAAGTAAGTTCCGGGAGAGAAAGCTTTGCCCATACGGAAAGAGGCATTAGATTGATGCTTGCGCCAAGATCGGCCAAGGCTAAGCATTCATCAAGCTTTTGGAAGTCACAAGGAATGAGAAATTTGCCGGGGTCTCCTAGTTTTTCGGGTAACTTTTAAGAATTACCGCCGAACAATTCTGATTCAATGGAGTTTTTGTTAATTCAAGCAACTTTTCCTTATTGCTAAGGAGACTCTTGAATGTAGAAGCAAACATTGGCATGTAGAAAAGGGCATCCGCAAAACTAATATCGAAGTGTAACTTTTGAAAGATTTCAAGAAACTTCATCATTTGACTATTAGTTTTGTCACGGAGCTTTTGTTCATTAAGCCTCGAAGGATATGGAATCGAGGGCTTAGGATTGGTCTTCGGAACATCGGGTTTCGGAATTGGAGTTTGGACGACCGAAGGTTGGACGTGTGCGGTACTTTGTGGGCTAGTAATTTGCACTTTGTCCTTTGTCACCTTGGTTTCTCGTTCCACTTCCTTCACCAGAGAAGGAGTAGAAATCGAGGGTCCATCATATGCTTTACCACTTCGGGTGGTAATAGCTTTCAACTCACCCTTCGGGTTTGGAATGGTATTTCCCGGGAGGGTTCCCGAAGTTGAAGGTTGATTCAATTGACACATGAGACTAGCAAACATGTTCTCAATTTTACTTTGAGATTGATCAATTTTTTTATTTGTATTTCTAAGCTCATTTTTAAGCTCATGACCCTGTTTTGAAATTGAAGTTTGAAAATCATTTTTCAAGGTGGTGATTTGATTTTGCATTGACCTCATATTTGCCTCATTTTACTTGATGTAATTAGCAAGTTCGTTTGAGGAAGCAATTGGGGCTTGGTAATTCGAAGCTTGAAAGCCTTGATTGAATTACCACCTTGATTTGGGTATTGATTGATCGGGGCATGAAATTGATTTTGAACATTTTGCCCTCTTGGTTGATTTTGATTGAATTTATTTGGATTGTTGGGTTGAGAAAATCCGGGTGGTCCATTTTGATTGCTAGCACGATAATTCGGGTCAACTTGAGGACGATATTGGTTACCTGCTTGGTTGTAAGCCCCGACTACCACATTAACTTCACAACGATTACCATCGGTGGCAGTACAATTGTAGTATGCATGAGGACCACCACAAGTGACACAAGTTTCTTCCATCGCTTTGACTTGAGTGGGTGAAGAAGTTTGTGGGGAAGATTGTTTCTTTTGCTTGGAAAGAACCAAAGCTTGGATAGCCTCTGTGAGTTTGTCAATCTTAGCATCGGTGCTAGAAGAACTCACGGGAGATGAAGTAGAAGGTGAAGCATTCACTTGTGAAACAACTTGCTTGCTTCGTGTAGTGCGAACCTTAGACTTATTCTCAATGGTAGCTAAAGCATCTTTAGGAGTCCGATACAAGAGATTACCACCGGCGGCGGCATTAAGAGAGTCTTGATCGGAGTGGTTCAAACCATTATAGAAAGTATCGAGTTGATGCAACTCGGAGAAACCATGGTGAGGACATTTGCGAAGTAATTCTTTAAAACGGTCCCACGCTTCACTAAAGGATTCATCAAATTTTTGAGTGAATTTGGTGATTTCATTTTTAAGGCTTGTGGTTTTGGATGGAAGAAAGAATTCATTCACAAATTTTGACACCAAATCTTCCCATGTTTCAATAGAACGGGGGGGTTGTTTTTCTAGCCAAATTCGGGCCGACCCCTCGAGAGAAAAAGGAAAAAGAAGCAATTTGATTGCCTCGTGAGGAACATTTTGGTATTTGATGGTAGAGGTGATCTTGTTAAACCATCGAATGTGGGAATGAGGATCGTCCCTATCAAATCCGAAATATTAACTCGAAGTTACTAAGGATAGCAACCCGGTCTTAAGCTCAAAGCTATCGGCAACGATTGCCGGAACAACAATAGTGTAACACCCCGAAAATCGTAATGAAGCAGCGGAAGACTTAAACGGGGTATTACCAACTAGATCACAGTCATAAGTATAGATTTTTGATAAAAAGGGAAATTTTATGTCATTCAATGAAAACTCAATATTCAGAAATTACATATTTGTTAATAAAAGGGGTAGTAGTTCACAAAAGTGATGATGAGTTTAAAAAGAATGATATAGTTATTTGGAACATAGGTGGGTCTTTTCTCCATGCCCGTGCCAACTCCGTGCTTGAGATTTCTTTAATTACCTGAGATAAACATGCTTAAAATGTCAACACAAAGGTTGAGTGAATTCACAGTGTTTTATTTATAATAGTTTGAACACAAATGAGATAGTCATAAAAACAATGATATTGAAGTGTGATATAAATATTGCCCTAAGCCTCATGACACGCAAACCTTAACATCGGGTGTAATAATAAATAATATAAATAGCCCACATCATAGCAATGATGTAGGTGATAATGCCCTCGTCGTAGGAGTTTGCCAAACTCTTGATAATTCGAATAAAGTGCACTTGGTTACCATTCCAGGCTAACTTCAAGTGGGTCGTCAACTTCCAATAGATCTATTCACTGAATTCGCGTTCACTCGCAAGTGATTAATGGTTCATGATATAAGGGACTTTTTGGCAGGGTGGTAACTTAGGCAATATTAACTTAGCAATATCAATCAGGATAGCATACAAAAATATTTGTGTTCAGATTTATAGCATGTATCCTCCCACGGGATTTGAAAACATAGTAAAAGTGGGACTATGAACTCACCTTAGCTTGCAGCAACGCAAAAACATCACATTGGTCATAACTGGCATCAAGAGCTAAATACAACGATATCGAGGGTACAGGCACAACGATGCCGGATCGGCACAACCTAATATATATATATAGTTATTTCAGAATACGTCTCGTGAAGTAAAAGAGTTTTCAAAAGACAAGCGTCTTAGTTTTCGTGGATTACTCGAATCAAAGTTTGTAAAAAGTTCAGTGTTAACGTTTCATGTGGTGGTAAGACAGCATAGACTCAAGAATACTCACGCCAAATATGAATAGAAAATCGACACAGTCGAGAAAAGTACGGACGAGAACTTGAGTCGAGAAAGGAATGACAAACGAGGTTAAGGAAAATAGTGACCAAAGAAAATGTCAACAAAATGAGTCAATTAATACGTTTTCGGTATTTTCTCAATAACCACAAATAGTTCGGCAATAATCAATAAAGTTTTGGAAAGGTAATTTAAGTTTTAAAAGAAAACTTAAATCACGATACATTAATAGACTAACTAAATTGTTTATTAGTTATTGGGTTTTACAATTCGTTACTATTTTAATAAGTATTGATTGCATATTTAGGTCCGTTACGAGTTTAATTAAATTCGTCTCAAGCCCAAAAGGTTCAATATGTCCAATATCAATTATAAATCCCCAAGAGTCCGACGGGTACCAATCAGAACACCAATGTCAAATGTTTCGTATTCTTAAAATGTTAACACCACTGATTAATACTAAAATGATTTATAACAAATTTAATAACTCAAAACATTTTTACTAAATGGTTGGGCTCAATTCATTTTAAAAGACAAACACACTCTAAGTGGGCTGTTGAGCCCAAACTGATTTGTAATACAACCCAGTCCACAAATAAAATCTAATTGCAACACAAGTGCACCCTATTTTGACTGAAAACAGCTTGACAACCTCTTGGACAATACAAGCTTGTCATGTGCACATTGCACATCAGTGTATAGCAACTTGAGCATAAAGTTAAAGGTGGCTATTTGATGCGCGTGATGTGTCGTTGCGGTTTAGCAGTTTTAATGCCTACTCAAGTTTTAAATTTATATTTAGCCGACTTATCAATAACACACACACTTAACGAGCAGTGTACCCGGTCAGTATGAAGATAATGGTAAGTAGAGTGTCGATCACTAAGAGTGGAACGTATTATCTAGTTATTCTAATCAGTATTTTAATATCCTAACGCAAGGGGGTTTCAGCCTGAGAGACTGGCACGATTTGTTGCAATTAAAATAATAAAATAAACCAATAGGCACGAATCAGCAAGTAGCACACACGTACACAGATAGATACTCGAGACAATAAGAGGGTTGTCCTTATAATTAAGTAGATTGTCACTTGTTTTATTGATAGCTTTATATGAAGTGTATGTAGTTAATCCTTTCTCGTTGGTCCTATTCTTATCGGCGAGTAAACCCTTAATGATTACTTATGTCTAAAAGTTATTCCTAAGTGATCAATTTAGAAACAACCGTGGGAGCCACATTATGTCCCGCAGTCAAATGCCCGCAAGCCACTAATAAACACAGAGGTTATCAATGCACTAATAAGTAGTAACCAAAGACATCAACATATAAACTTTAATTAATGAGAAAGCAGTTTTAAGGGAGTGCAATCTTTCCGTTGCCACATTACACAAGCCACCAATCTTGATGAATTAAAGTTTACTAACACAATAAAACAAAACTACTTAATGAATTAAACATATGCAGCACCTTCTTACAGCTCTTGTATCTTTGATTTGGGTGTGTCTTGTGCTGCCTCCTTGACTGAATTCGTCCTTTGTTCCTACTGTTCGGTCTTCGGTGTTAGGGTTTTTGGAACTTTTTAATTCGTCTGGTCTACGGGGTATTTATAGTTTCTGTCTGAGGGAAGATGCGGCGTATCTAAGGAGTAGATGCGGCGCATGTACTTAACTTCGCGTGGGGTCCAAGATTATAATATTCAGGAATATTCGTACACCGCCAGAAGATGCGGCGTAACTCTTTATTAGATGCGGCGCATGTCCTCTTGTATCTTGGATCGTATCTGGTGATATCTTGATAGAGATGCGGCGCATGTTGAGAGTGAGATGCGGCGCATCTGGAGCAGAATTGACTTGATCTTGTCCATGTCAGTAGACTTTCACTTTATGCACGTTTTGCTCCATTATTAGTCCAAAATAGCTAAGTTTCACCAAATGCTTGTTTTTACCTGAGAATTACAAAAGTAAACAATTAAGTATCAATCCTCATACATAATATAGTAAAACAAGTCAAATTAATAGGATAAATGATAGTAATAAAATGTACTTATTTGAGTTCATCACTATTAACGAAGAAGGGTAACACATTTGGTGCAAATTTTATAATGTACTTTACATTACTTAGAAATGTAACATTTTCTTGCAACAACTTTGTTTAGACAAACATATAGCAAACTTAACACAAATCGAATTAACATATATCGGTTTTATAAGCTTCAAACCGAGACTAAAACCAAGCGAGCACACCTTATGTAGTTGTTTCGTTGAATCGAGAGTAAACCACATCGCACACCCTTGCGGGTTTTGACCGAATCCGAGAACAACAAGGAGATTTGGACGCACCCTACTTGGGTGACGCAGCCGAGACATATACTAGTGTTCGCATCGAGTTTTTATTGACCAATATTAACAACCAATAACTTGGTCACAGCCTCATTTTCAAGCCGAGACCAAGAGAATTCAACATAAGTGCATAAGAGCTTTTTAGACCCCAAATAAGCCATAGGCTTCAATAAGCAACTCCAACATTTTGACTCTATACACGAACTGATTTAAACCGAAATAAAGAGATACATAATCAATCAATTCGGCAAGAATAACGGCAACAGGAACAACAGCAATTTCTCAAAACCACATTATCAAATTACTAGCAACAATGGCGAGAGCCAAATAGCACACAACAAAGACGATTCGCGAGTGACTCACTCACTGAGTCGAATCAGTTCATTTAACAAACAAACACCACATTTTAATCCATTGTACCACACGAAAAGGGATAATCAAAACAGATTTAGTCGAGTCATTTTATCCACGAAAACTTTTTAATCAAGATCAATCGGTTTCATCACAAAAACCAAATTTAAGATTTCATTGTAATAACAAAACTAATAAAATGAATCAAGAGTGAATTCGAATAAGCCTTACAGTAGTAGGGTTCGGTCGACAAGAAGAGACAAAAAAAAAAGGAATTGAGTACGAGAAATCCCAGTCCGATCCAAGCAGGAGAACCACACATCTTATCCCTTTCGATTTTTGATATCCAATTTAAGTTGTGGTTTCCTGTGAATCGTGGGGATAGATTAAATAGAGAAGAAGAGCAAGTAAATTAAAAATGCCTTTCTTTGCTTCGATAATAGAGAGGCTGTTTTGAGCAATGGTCACTATCCTTAGACAGACGCGTGCTCTTGCTTGGGAAGAAGAGAGGATGGATAAAAGATATGAGCGTGATGGGTCGATGGCCGAATCGAGAGAGAGTCAGGGAGATACACAGAAAAAGAAATAAAAGGAAGAGGATAGGAAAAGTAGTAGGTGGTAGGGTTATTAATTTGATGTTTAGGTTAAATTTATTGATGCTTATGTACCCCGTGTCCCGTTGAGCTAAATATAGTCGTGGCAATCTGGTTTGGTAAAAATCGCGAGTAATACATTTTTCTGAGGACGTTTTTATAACGCTGGTATAAAAACAACGTTATCGATTCCGGAAGTTAACTATAAAATTCAAGCCATTATTAATGTGGTGTCGGTAATGCGTGCGAGCTATTCATGGTGAGTTCGAATTCGTTGGGGTGACTTGGTGATCGTTGCCATATATAAAAAAAAATGTAGTCCGCACAAAAGGTTATTTAACATAAATTGGTATTATTCGGTGATTAACATTATTAATGACATGGGATTTTTACGAGGTATTACAGTACCTACCCGTTAGACTGGATTCGTCCCGAATCCAAAGATGTGATAGTTGTCAGGATTGTCTTATCGAATAGTTGAGAATAATTAGCACGAATTTGGCCTTCGTGTTCCCAGGTGTAGTTTGATCCTCTATTAGAGTTCCATTTATCTTTGATAATGGGAATACGGCCTTGTTTCAATCGCTTTACATCTCTATCTGATATTTCCATTGGTTCTTCGATAAAATTTAGCTTGTCGTCTAGTCCAATTTCCGTTAAGGGAATTATAAGGGTTTCATCCGCTAGGCATCTCTTTAGGTTCGATACATGAAGGTGTCGTGTACTCTGTTGAGTCGTTCTACTAGTGAGATACCTTGTGGTGGTGGGAGTATTTTGATTAATGTCAAATGGTTATCCTAGCCATTACAAAATCATTCGCTCTATCTATTAATATGTCTCCTAGAGCCTGATTGGTACTCATCTTTCGAGGGAGGTAAGTGTAGTTGTCGACATTGAAATGGGAGGGGTGGATCCCATTTGAACTAGAACAATGAGGCTAGATATCGCTATTATTCTCATGGCGACTATAGAGAATTTAAGGGAATAAGTCATTTGGTGTGAATAACAAAGAATAACATGTCCGTAGGCTTACATGGCTAGTCAAGAGTGAGGCCCATGAGTCAGGGATACTAAGGGAAAATTCGGATGCCCATGATTGGGAACGCTCAAAAGTTATTATCGGATACTGCTCGGGATTTCAAGTGCTTATCTTGTTAAGGTGGAGCTATGGTGTATTTTGACTAGAGATTCGCGGTATAGCGGTCTGAGTCAGGGGGTACTTTGTCAAGGGTTTTGTCCCGTTATAGAAGGAAGCTAGAAGTCTTACGGTCAGATGTGATTTCTTATTATCCTAAGTGAAAGTGATGCCACGTGCTAGAGTGATTGTGCTATTTAAAACTTTGAAAATGGCACTTCGCCCCTTGAGTAACTGCTTAACCAATTTCACGCGCTTCTACCAGGGTGAAAATTTTATCTTACGGATGAGTGGGAAGGTTGCACTTCGATGAAATAGTTTTAAGGTATGGTATATCGCTATTGTCAATCTTAGGTATTTCAAGGTTTGATCCTAATATTTGTTCTGAGTCTACGCGTTTTCTCGCTTAGAGGAAAGAAAAAAAAATATTATTCGAAATTTTTATTTGAGTATGCGTTCACACGATTCCGACCAAATCATAAATTTTAAAAGACACAATTTTCTTTGTTTGAGGTTAATAGTCGAGTAATTTATGCGACCCTGAAAAATTTAAAGTTTAGCGAAACGATTTTTTTTTTTTTTTTTTTTTTTTTTTTTTTTGTGGTTTAGATAAGACAATTTCACATAAATCAAATTTGTTAACATACAAAGGCTTGATAAGGTCTAAAATAAAGGTTTAATTTTTCGTCGTGTGGGTTTTTAAGCATGGTGTAAATAAAATAACTTCACAAAATTGACACTTGGTCGCTCTTCAAAATGTAAAAGATTTGGTATAGTTTGACCAGAGAAAACTTTTAACTTATAAAATAAGTATCTTAGAGAAATTTTTTTTTTTTTTTTTTTTTTTTTTTTTTGTAATTGTTATAAACGCGTTTTTAAAGAAAGATTCCCGAAAGTGAGATCATTACATCTGGCGGTATAGTTGGGTATGGAATTTATACAAGTTTCAAAAATTTTAAGGGCATAGTCTATTTTCCAATGTTTGATAGTGTTTGGTGGTTAAATGTCGGGTAAAGTTTCATAGATATGGTACTTAATTCACTAGGACGGTATTGGAATGTATCACGACTTATGGGTGAGTCGGATATTGTGTCATAGGGCATTTTCCTTGGCTACAAGTGTAAGTCGTGTATCAATGGCCGTTCGGTACGTTAAGACCGCTTGGTATTTCAGCGTGGGAGTGAGGTCAACACAAAACGGATTTTTGAGGCTGCATAATCTAGAACTCCTAGAGGGAACGTTGTAAGGGTGATTGTATATTGATTGTCCATTACAAGGTGTCCATTACTTATAAGGGAATTCTCATTATACAATGTGGATAGGGTGAATTGTACATTGACCGCACAGTGTCAATCATGGTATCTTGTTATTCCTCATCGCGGACAAAGATCCTTGATCTACCTCTAAGATTTGATTTAGTGAACAGGGGTGTTTTGGATCATTCTTACGTCCTAGTCAAGCTAATTCTCTCAAAGAATTAGTGAAAGATTTGGCAATTTCCCAAAATAGTGGTTTGGTTTGATCTGTAAGGTCTTAAGACTTTCGTCAGGTTATAAGTCATCCCGTTGTGTATTCACATTCCCTAGTCAAGAGTTTCATTTACTTCCCTCGAGGGGTCCTCATCGTATTGTTAAGATCCTATTATCATAAGGTATGCGGACGAGTTTCTCAAAGTGGGTAATTCAGTAAATAGACCAAAAATGTCTAGGCCTGAAGTTATGTGGACACTAAGTCGATGTCTTATGGGTGTCTAGTAGGTTTATGGTGCAACCTTAAGTGATGACGTTGGTTCTATTAGTAGTCAAATGGCTAGTTTGGTAGTGCGCTTAACACGAATGGTAAAGTCTTGAAGAATGGTGTTGATTGCTACCAGCAATCAGTTGGTTGGTCCGTTAGTGTACTTAGTGTTTAACACAGAAAGCATGGTTTCGGTTTAGGGGCTAAATGTAATCATCATCATGATTGTTATCGAGTACAGAAAGGTAAGCCTCAGTCATCCTTGGGGTTATGAGTCATTTGGTAGTTATCGATTTTACAGGTTGTCTGCTTGACGGTGGGATCCTTCGAAATCGGATGATGTGAAGTAAAGTGAGATGTCATAAGGTTAAGCTTCGTACAAATTCTTAGGGTAGTGGTCGTAGGTAATCCCGTTGATTGTGGCTATGTTCGTTGGAAGGTTGTTTCTATGATGGCTAATGATGTAACTGGTCCTTGTAGAATAGAATATGCGGCGAGACTAGACTGATTTCATGTGATAAGATGGTGTCGAAGTCTATTTGTGTTTATTAGTACGGATGCCCAGGACTTGCAAAATTTTTATGTAAGTTTGTGACTTTTCAAAAATAGTAGTAGAAAGTTTGACCCTTGGCAAAAGTTTTAGACAACTATTTCCAGTATAACATGGTCCTACTTGAATTATGCATAGGTGATCAGGCTTTGCATAATTAAAGTTCAACGATGCAATGTTGGATTTAGTTTAAAGGAAAATATCGGTAACTCTGTTCATAAAGTGGTAGCTTAAAATACTTTTTCAAAGAGGACTTAGAATAGGTTGTAAAACGGTGTGTAGAAGAGTTTATAAAATGGTAGCGGAAATTTTTGAATAAATGTGCCTTAGTTTACAAAATGTTGGCGAAACTGTTTGTTGGTCTATGGAATAGTATTAAAGTAGCAAATCGATTTATTGCATAAAATAAGGTAGTTCATAATATGTGAAATAGTTTATAGAACAATAGGGATGACCCTTTATTATTATTGGCAGTAAGGCCGCAATTTTTGATTTTTTTTTTTTTTTTTTTTTTTTTTTTTTTTTTTTTTTTGTAGTAAAACGTTTTGTAGGGTAACGAAAAATTGGTTTGTGACGCATTGCGATATAGTTTGTTGTTTTATCAGCGGTTAATGTGGTGCTCAGAGGGGCAAAATAATTTATGAGTCAATAATAAAACTTGTAGGGTGTTTGCAACATAGTCTGCAGGGTGTCAGTATAAACATTTGTTGGTTTATAGATTTGTAGTAGGGTAGCAAATTTTGTTTATTGTGTTTATATCAAATAGTCTGTGGGATGATTCGTAAAATAGCTTGTATGTCGATAGTGACACCGTTTATTATTTTATAAGAGGGTAGTAAGGTAGTCAAATAGTCGAAAAATGGAAGCAAAGTGGTGGTTTATTGATATGTGTCGTTTTACACATATCTTTTCGTCCAATTTTCGAGTCAAAATAACCAAAAACACTTTAAAACGATCAAATAATGTTAAATATCTTTGAAATGTGTTTTTGTGTTTTCCATATGCAAAATGATTGAAAAAGATTGAAAAACAAACAAAATTTGCATAAATGGCAAGTCTAGTCCCTCAAGCTTGAAAAAAAATATATATAAAAAAATAATAAAAAATAAATAAATTTTTGGTCTTTGGGAATTTAAGATATGGCAGATTTGGTCCTTGATTTTGACAACTTTTCACAATTGGTCCTTGATTTTTATCCTAAACTAACCAAAAAAAAAAAAAAAAAAACCGGATCCACAACATTTACTTAAACCCATTTAAACTAAAATCCTCACCAACCCATTCACCCTTTGGCCCAACCCCATCTATCTCAAAAAAAACCCAACCCACACCACCTTGACCCGACCCATCCACAACTACTAATAATACGGGTTCCAAGTATTAGTCAAATCCCCAAATCATATGGTCAAAATCCCTAACCCACACCAACCTTGTCTTTTTCCTTGATCCCGCCAAGAACACAAGCAGCCAACACCATCACTATCACCACTACTCCCCAAAACTTTCATCCTTTTACCTCCCTCTCTTCTCCCCAACACTGAAACCCTTCCCCATTAAACCTCCCCATCATCCACCTCATCAATCCGTGTGAGTTAGTGGGCACCAAGACCAAAACAAAGGGCTGTGATCATCTATCTTTAATCCTACGGCTGGGAAAGTATCCAAAGAAGCACAAATGGAAGTTATCAAAGCCTTCTCTCACAGAAGAAACACAAAAGGAGGACCGGAGTTATTTATTATTCTTTTTTTTTAGTAGTATAAATAGAGTAGGGATGTCATTGTTGTACGGAGGATTATTTTAGCTTTAAATTCGGTATGTTTTTATTTTTAGTTTTCGTTAAGCAGGAAGGTTTAATTTAGCTAAGTAATTTAAGGTAATTTGTATTTCTTTATTTCGGTTGTAACTTTTACTTTTTATTTTTAATATAAGTCAAGTTTATTGTTTAGTTATTTACTGTGTCGATTCTGCTTATTTAATTCGTGTGGTTGCTTATTTTGATGGTTTAAGTTGTTCTTAGTTTAATGTGTTCTTGTTACTGCGTATCTTGTTACTTTACTTTTTATGGATAATTTTTGCTTATTACTAAAATGGTTAGTTACTGCTTATGTTAATGGTTCTTAGTTTATGTTACTGCTTATGTTAATGGTCTGTGTTTGCTGGTTACTGAATATTTTAGTTTGAGTTGGATTTGGATCGGTTAATGTTTATTGAATGTGTTTGTATTTATCAATGTTGGATTTTGCATATTGTTAATGTTTACTGCTTGTGTTTGTGTTTGATTTAGTAAGATTTAGTGTAGCTATCTTGCCTGCTTTAGTATAGTTTAAGATGTTGATTTTTGTTTTGAGTTCAATACTCTTGTTGCTTATTTAGTGTAGCTATCTTGTTGCTTGTGTTTGTTGATTTAATGTTTATTGAATGTGTTTGAGTTATTTGCAAAAGAAAGTCAAAGAAAAAAATCAAATAGCAAAAAGTGTCAGTCCTGGGGTTCGAACCCAGGACAGTTAGAACACAAACTCAACAACCTTACCACTGGACTCTTGTTTTCTTTGTTTAAACTTTACAAAATTTTATTTAAAACCCCTTTTACTTTTTATCTTTTTCTTTTTAGCTTATTGTGAGCTATTTGCTTATTTTCGGCTTATTTAAAAAGCATTTTCACTTTTTATATTTTTCATAGCACAAGTTTAGTATTAAGTATTTTAGAAAAAAATTTCAGATTTTTAAAATTAGTTTTAGTATTTTTAGAAATTTAAAATAGTTTAAATAGTTTTTAATTTATAAAAAATTATTAAAAAGTCAAAAAAATATTTTTTTTTTTCCAAAATTTTCTTTTTATATTTAAGTCGTAGGAAAATTAATTCGGTACTCGTAGGGCTAATATTTTTTAGAGTTCACCTTTATTTTTGCGCGTTAACGTTAATTTTAATTAAAACGTGCGTTTTTTAGTTTTAAATACCTTTTGCGTTTCATTGCTTTGTGTAATATTACCACAACACCAAATAATCTCTAAATCAAATCATCAAGCATTTTAATTCCGAACCTAAAACGAAATCCTCGATTCACACCTCGCTGGGACACGACCCGGGTGATCACTTGCCCGGTATCACACACATCACATTCACGGGTTTTGCAAGTTTTACTTTTCCTAAGGTTTGACTTGTCATTTCCCAAAGTATCACGTGTGCACGATACTATATTTATTTATATATACTACACACGGATCATTTATTGGGTGGTAAAGTAGAGTAACGAAATGACTAATGGGATAGTGATAAACAATAAAGTTTTAGCGAAATGTTTTATAAAGTGATAGTAAATGATTTCACCAGATAGTAGCAAAACGGTCTGTAGGGTGTTTACAAAATGGTTTATATGAAACTAACAAAACAATTCGTAAGTTGATAGCAAGTCTAGAAATTTCTTTAGAGGATGAAAAGTTCGTTTGTTCACAGTGTAAGATAATAAAGAGGTGTTAGTGAACTGTTTTGGTTGATAGTGGTAGGATATCAAATTTGTCTTTTACATGGTAATAGTTTGTAAAATGGCATAATAATAGTTTGTAAAATATGGAGTGCAATGGGCGACTGTTGGCACATCTAGTTGATATGAGATTGTACACAAATTCTAGGTAATATGACAAGGTTCGCTTAAACATGATAAAGTCGGAATAAAGCACTACTGCCATGATATCATAACATGAGTAGATACAATCACCACCTATATGATGGAAAATCTCGGCTCTTATAGACCGATATCAATACATAGCATAACCGAACCACATGTCCAAATGATAACTTGTCTCACATGTGTAAAACAACAAAGAGGTACTACAAGCGTCACTAATTTGGCCACACATCCCGTGGCTAGGATAAAAGCTACTTATGATAATAGTGTAGTCTAAGAACTACGTGGTGCTCTTCTGGGTGGATCTTCGGTGGTGGTATGAAGTAGTGGTCGTGGCACTATCCATAGTGAGGTATCCAAATCTACATAGGTAAACATGCCAGCGGTCCATGATGGTGGTAGTGGTATGAGTGGGCGTACTAGGCGACTCCTGGTGTGTACCATCTTGGGTCCATTGGGGTAATATCGGAAAATGTAATGGGGTGGAACATCCCTCCCGGGCCTGATAAGTATGGCGAGTCTAATAAGTGGTGTAGAAATCTGACTACTCTACGCCGGAGAACCGGTGCAGGTGGTGGTGGTACGGGTGAAGCCAAGTCGGAAGAGTCGGAGTCAGACGACTCGTCATCCGCCTCTGACCCAGAGGAATGGTGAGGGGTCAAGGCTCTGGGTGGTGGTGGTGAAGGACAATCATCAGCAGCTAGGAACTGCTGTGACTCATAGTACTGGTCGAGAGTCAAAGGACCAAAGACGAGAGGAGATGAAAGTGGGATAGTGGGTGACATAACCGGTGTCGAGGCGACTTCACCCTCCTCAAAGGGCTCTGTCTCTCCAGATGCGTTCCCAGACGGAACAACAGATGGGATAACGGGTGAAACGGGTAAGGTGCTATCGGTGTCAAGGTCGGACAAGATGATAGTGGGGATAGAGGGTGATGCTAGTAGTGCGTCATCACTGTCAGAAAGTATGATGATGGGGGGGGGGGCTGACATGGTACTGTAATATCCCAATAATAATAAGTGTAAGTCATTAATAATATAAACATGCATTAGTCATAATAACATTCGTAGGTGATAAAACTATTTCGTTACGCATAATCTGCCAAGCAAATCTCAATGCTAATATTCTATAGTGATAAAATTTGTTCGTCATGCATAATCTGCCAAGCAAATCTCAATGCAAATATTCGTAAGTGATAAAATTCATTCGCTATGCATAATCTGCCAAGCAAATCTCAATGCAAAAGTGTAGCAAAGTGTTGGCACGGAGGGCATAGGGTGGTAAGGTTTAAAATGGTCCTTTTAGGAATCGCGGTTATAGTCCAATGTTTTTGAAAAAGCATTTGGTTCTCTATAACCTAGGCTCTGATGCCAATCTGTAACACCCCGAAAATCGTAATGAAGCAGCGGAAGACTTAAACGGGGTATTACCAACTAGATCACAGTCATAAGTATAGATTTTTGATAAAAAGGGAAATTTTATGTCATTCAATGAAAACTCAATATTCAGAAATTACATATTTGTTAATAAAAGGGGTAGTAGTTCACAAAAGTGATGATGAGTTTGAAAAGAATGATATAGTTATTTGGAACATAGGTGGGTCTTTTCTCCATGCCCGTGCCAACTCCGTGCTTGAGATTTCTTTAATTACCTGAGATAAACATGCTTAAAATGTCAACACAAAGGTTGAGTGAATTCACAGTGTTTTATTTATAATAGTTTGAACACAAATGAGATAGTCATAAAAACAATGATATTGAAGTGTGATATAAATATTGCCCTAAGCCTCATGACACGCAAACCTTAACATCGGGTGTAATAATAAATAATATAAATAGCCCACATCATAGCAATGATGTAGGTGATAATGCCCTCGTCGTAGGAGTTTGCCAAACTCTTGATAATTCGAATAAAGTGCACTTGGTTACCATTCCAGGCTAACTTCAAGTGGGTCGTCAACTTCCAATAGATCTATTCACTGAATTCGCGTTCACTCGCAAGTGATTAATGGTTCATGATATAAGGGACTTTTTGGCAGGGTGGTAACTTAGGCAATATTAACTTAGCAATATCAATCAGGATAGCATACAAAAATATTTGTGTTCAGATTTATAGCATGTATCTCCCCACGGGATTTGAAAACATAGTAAAAGTGGGACTATGAACTCACCTTAGCTTGCAGCAACGCAAAAACATCACATTGGTCATAACTGGCATCAAGAGCTAAATACAACGATATCGAGGGTACAGGCACAACGGTGCCGGATCGGCACAACCTAATATATATATATAGTTATTTCAGAATACGTCTCGTGAAGTAAAAGAGTTTTCAAAAGACAAGCGTCTTAGTTTTCGTGGATTACTCGAATCAAAGTTTGTAAAAAGTTCAGTGTTAACGTTTCATGTGGTGGTAAGACAGCATAGACTCAAGAATACTCACGCCAAATATGAATAGAAAATCGACACAGTCGAGAAAAGTACGGACGAGAACTTGAGTCGAGAAAGGAATGACAAACGAGGTTAAGGAAAATATTGACCAAAGAAAATGTCAACAAAATGAGTCAATTAATACGTTTTCGGTATTTTCTCAATAACCACAAATAGTTCGGCAATAATCAATAAAGTTTTGGAAAGGTAATTTAAGTTTTAAAAGAAAACTTAAATCATGATACATTAATAGACTAACTAAATTGTTTATTAGTTATTGGGTTTTACAATTCGTTACTATTTTAATAAGTATTGATTGCATATTTAGGTCCGTTACGAGTTTAATTAAATTCGTCTCAAGCCCAAAAGGTTCAATATGTCCAATATCAATTATAAATCCCCAAGAGTCCGACGGGTACCAATCAGAACACCAATGTCAAATGTTTCGTATTCTTAAAATGTTAACACCACTGATTAATACTAAAATGATTTATAACAAATTTAATAACTCAAAACATTTTTACTAAATGGTTGGGCTCAATTCATTTTAAAAGACAAACACACTCTAAGTGGGCTGTTGAGCCCAAACTGATTTGTAATACAACCCAGTCCACAAATAAAATCTAATTGCAACACAAGTGCACCCTATTTTGACTGAAAACAGCTTGACAACCTCTTGGACAATACAAGCTTGTCATGTGCACATTGCACATCAGTGTATAGCAACTTGAGCATAAAGTTAAAGGTGGCTATTAACGAAGAAGGGTAACACATTTGGTGCAAATTTTATAATGTACTTTACATTACTTAGAAATGTAACATTTTCTTGCAACAACTTTGTTTAGACAAACATATAGCAAACTTAACACAAATCGAATTAACATATATCGGTTTTATAAGCTTCAAACCGAGACTAAAACCAAGCGAGCACACCTTACGTAGGTGTTTCGTTGAACCGAGAGTAAACCACATCGCACACCCTTGCGGGTTTTGACCGAATCCGAGAACAACAAGGAGATTTGGACGCACCCTACTTGGGTGCGCAGCCGAGACATATACTAGTGTTCGCATCGAGTTTTTATTGACCAATAATAACAACCAATAACTTGGTCACAGCCTCATTTTCTGTAACACCCCCTAATTTGGTTTGTGGCAGCGGAAAAAATAATTAGGGTGTTACGGTGAGGATCGAGTTAAAATTTCAGAAAAACGGCCCGGAAGGGGCGTTTGAAAGTTATATGTCATTCAAAATAATATCATTGATACAAAGTGAAATATTTGATTTGGAAATCCCATAAAAAGATGTGATAATTTGAAAGGAATGACATATTCGATTTTACACCCTTTAAGTTATCAGAGTAAAAGATGCCCGCTCCGTGTCTTGTCCTACTCCATTAATTACCTGAGATAAACATGCTTAAAATGTCAACACAATGGTTGGTGAGTTCGTGGAGTTTGATAAAAATATCTCTCTTTGAAAGGTGTATAGTGATAATAGTTCTTCATGAAATAAATAAAGAGTTGTGTTGTATAAAAATCCACAAATAAATAATGTATGATCTTCAAATTCATAAGTTTCAAGTTATGAATGCAGATGAGCTACGTTGTTATATGCTCGAAATGGGATGTTGAGTCAGCTTTTAAATGTAATGATATACCTAGCATTATGAGTTGCCTTGCAGAATTCTTATTTAAGTCACATATGGTAACAGTTTAAAGTTCAAGTACAAGATTTACAATCATATCATATAATGGGAATGATAATCTAGAATCTGAAGTCTATCAGTGTAAAGTGGTGGTCTTCTAAATACAGCTGTATCCTAGGATATATATGAAACATTCATATATTCATAAAGTTATATTGCCCTAAGCCTCATGACACGCAAAACGTTAACAATTGGGTGTCCCACCAGGGTTACCTGATGGGTGATTTATGGCCCTCAGTGAATAGGTGACTTGCCAATTCCTATTTTTCTCAAATATAGTGCACCACGACTAATACGACTAACCATTAGGCATTTCGTTGATGCGCGTGATGTGTCGTTGCGGTTTAGCAGTTTTAATGCCTACTCAAGTTTTAAATTTATATTTAGCCGACTTATCAATGACACACACACTTAACGAGCAGTGTACCCGGTCAGTATGAAGATAATGGTAAGTAGAGTGTCGATCACTAAGAGTGGAACGTATTATCTAGTTATTCTAATCAGTATTTTAATATCCTAACGCAAGGGGGTTTCAGCCTGAGAGACTGGCACGATTTGTTGCAATTAAAATAATAAAATAAACCAATAGGCACGAATCAGCAAGTAGCACACACGTACACAGATAGATACTCGAGACAATAAGAGGGCTGTCCTTATAATTAAGTAGATTGTCACTTGTTTTATTGATAGCTTTATATGAAGTGTATGTAGTTAATCCTTTCTCGTTGGTCCTATTCTTATCGGCGAGTAAACCCTTAATGATTACTTATGTCTAAAAGTTATTCCTAAGTGATCAATTTAGAAACAACCGTGGGAGCCACATTATGTCCCGCAGTCAAATGCCCGCAAGCCACTAATAAACACAGAGGTTATCAATGCACTAATAAGTAGTAACCAAAGACATCAACATATAAACTTTAATTAATGAGAAAGCAGTTTTAAGGGAGTGCAATCTTTCCGTTGCCACATTACACAAGCCACCAATCTTGATGAATTAAAGTTTACTAACACAATAAAACAAAACTACTTAATGAATTAAACATATGCAGCACCTTCTTACAGCTCTTGTATCTTTGATTTGGGTGTGTCTTGTGCTGCCTCCTTGACTGAATTCGTCCTTTGTTCCTACTGTTCGGTCTTTGGTGTTAGGGTTTTTGGAACTTTTTAATTCGTCTGGTCTACGGGGTATTTATAGTTTCTGTCTGAGGGAAGATGCGGCGTATCTAAGGAATAGATGCGGCGCATGTACTTAACTTCGCGTGGGGTCCAAGATTATAATATTCAGGAATATTCGTACACCGCCAGAAGATGCGGCGTAACTCCATGATCAGATGCGGCGCATGTCCTCTTGTATCTTGGATCGTATCTGGTGATATCTTGATAGAGATGCGGCGCATGTCGAGAGTGAGATGCGGCGCATCTGGAGCAGAATTGACTTGATCATGCCCATGTCAGTAGATTTTCACTTTATGCACGTTTTGCTCCATTATTAGTCCAAAATCATTAAGTTTCACCAAATGCTTGTTTTTACCTGAGAATTACAAAAGTAAACAATTAAGTATCAATCCTCATACATAATAAAGTAAAACAAGTCAAATTAATAGGATAAATGATAGTAATAAAATGTACTTATTTGAGTTCATCATCCGTCAAAGTATTAGTGGGGTAGGTCGTCAGCCTCTAACAGGTTTCGAAGCTGTTCACTATATTCGCGCTCACCGCAGTGATTAATGGCTCATGATCGAGGGACTTTATGGCAATAAAGTGTGCTTAGGCAATATAGGTGAATCATGCGTAATTTTAGTCTTGGCAATTATTTATAGTGAAATATAGAAATATCATATTAAAGTAGCAGTACATTCATTTGTCACATGAATGCATACAATGAGTTTCAGTATCATGTTACATCAAGTAGCTTAAAAATGTTATCTTCCAAGTTTCGTGTTTAAGCTAAACAGACAAGTTGCACATATAATGAGCATGTATTCCTTTAACGTATGATTCAAACATGTAAAGCATAGTGGATGATTTTGAGTAAATCATAAGATATTTCAAGTAATATAAAACAGTTAAAGCATGTATCTCCCCCAAAAGAGTTATTAAAACAAGTGTGAAAAGTAGGGGCCACGACTCACGGTGAGTCATAAGAGTTTTCATAGTGCTTATAGAAGTATTGTATCGCAAAATAAATCATGTAGTTGATAAATGAGAAAAGTATTTCGAAGCATGTATCTCCCCCAAAAATAGTTAGAAAATCGGTAAAAGTAGGGGCCATGAACTCACCTGGAGCATATCTGGCAAGACGAAATTATAAGACCAAGTAAACGATCACGAAAACTTCTTCAATACGAGACCTGAGTATAAACGAAGTCTAAGATTCTAACTTACGACTAATAACGAATGTGGAAGGGATAAATCGTATAACGATTTGATCGGTGATGTGAGTGTGTGATATGCTTAAAATGCCTCAGTTAAAATATAATATATCTATAATATTATCTCGGTTCTTATCTCAGATGACCCAAAATATTACTTTCTCGAAATATGCTGAAATAATATGCAAGTGAAGTTGCTAATATTCCTAATATCGAAACCTTAAATAATGCATAACTAAAAATGTAAAATGCATATGAAATGAAGGGTGTAAAATGAAAATAAATAAGAATGTCAAGTAAAGTTAAATAGGTCCTTGTCCTTTTCAGTTTTTGTACTTTTTAGTCTAACTGCGATCGCGTTACGTCGTTAGTCCTCGGTTAAGTTCAAAGTCCCTAATAGTCCAAATCTTGTCCATATGTCCATATAAGGCTCGGAGTTCAATGGTATGTCAATTTAAGTCCTTTATAAACTGTTTTCACAGCTTCAGTCCATGGGTTTCATGGTTTGGCAGTTTTGGTCCTTCCGGTTAGATCGCGTTACATTTTTAGTCCTTTTTTGCATAAAAATGACGGGAAAAATATTCTGAAAATTTCTATAACTTTATTAGGTTCATTTTAAACTTATTTCAATTGATTATTCTAGAAAATACCTTATTTTTAGCTTATTGGACTTATTAACGAAATATACATAGGCCCGTTAAGAAATCGAGAGGCGAGGGTATGAAAATAGTTTTGGGCTTGGGCTTGGGCTATTTTTATGATTCTAAAAATATATCTCATGGGCCTATTGTGATGTCCAATCGCAAAAGCTTATTGGGCTCAAGTTTTAGCCCAATTGGAAATTAAATAGTTTCTGAAAAAGATTATGAAACTTAGAACTAGCGACATCGATATAGTTTGAGAAATTGCGACTGCCTAAATGAGATTATGAGGACAAACTTAAAATACGAAACATGTAGCTAGCTAGGTTGACATTTGACTTGTGAAAAAAAAAACATTGACATCTTATGTGTACGAATACGAAATAACTTGGCGGTTTTGTGAGCTGGTCGAACAGGTTTAATACAAACAAAACACCTAATTTTATTTCTAAGTGTTCTACCCGGTTTGACTTTCATTGCGTTTTAGTTCGAATTGACTTAGACCAAGTTAGTATACGTTATGTTGTGGTGGTATTGAGTATCTCTAGTCTACCATCAAAGAGTTTACCATTTATCTTGTAATATATTCATCTTATATACGTATGAAATAACAAGAATAAAATAAAATAAGAAACCGATCGTATATGAAAAGAAAACGTGCATGAGTGACTTTTAATTGTTAAAGATGTTATGGAGCTGAGTTTAGAAGACATACCACACCGAGAGTGGTGATGAGGGATCAAGCGAAACGGAACGAATGACAAGCAAAGCAAAGCAAGATCCAACGTTTTCCATACTTCTAGTATACGACCCATAATAGATTCCATAACCTCGAAACTATAATCAACACCTTTTGAGATGGTATATTGATCAAGAACAAGGAAAGAAAGTTGTAGCTCCTGTGTTCGATCACCAAGAAGCTAAGGTGGTTCGTTACGTGTGAGAGATGGCTTCAAAAGCTTGTGAAAGGTCCTAACTCCTTTAACGATTTGAACAGGAGGGTTTGAAGGCAAGCGATTTACAGGTGAGGGAGAGTGAAAGTTATGAAGTTGATACGTGAGTGTGTTTGTATATATATAATAGAATCATATATTAGTTTGCTATGGTAGTTATTTAATACACGTCTCATAGTAAGTTACAATACACGTTCTCATTTTGTTTATTGAATTTTATGGTATAAAGATACTACACGTTTAAGTATATGTTACAAGTTAAGGTTGCATGCATGGTTATACATCTACATTGTACACGTTATACATATATGTATGTAAAAGAGATGGTGCACGTAAGTGCTTATCTAGAAAGATTGCATGCATGGCCAAAATCTCTTACACGTATATATAGTGATTTATATTACACGTGATATGGCATGGAAAATGGTTTTGGTGGCACAATTTAAGACACATAATATTAGTTTAGAATATGGTTTGATCCTGGTAATTACTAATGTTAAGTCCTTAAGTCACGAAACTTAAAACCGGGTAACGTAAAAATATAACGTTTATAAAAATATCAAAGTTTATTAATATATTCCAACTAATTATATTAGACGTGTGATAATTTTATTAGAGAGCGTATACGTTAATAAAATCTAATAGGTTTGAGTATTCGTATTACGTAAAGAGTTTAGTGTAAAATATAAAATAATAAGGTGAAAATAGTTCATATAAAATATGTAGGCTTATCCAAATCTTATGTTGGTCGTGAGTATAGTACATTAAAGAAAAATTTGAATTTCTCCATAAAAATGGGCTTTGTTAAATGATAAGTCAAGGGTATTATTAATTAACAAAGATTATCATGACGGATTTTTGTAGGATCTTACAGTATCTACCCCTCAATTTTGAACTTCGTCCCGAAGTTCAGTCCGTGATAGGTGTTGAAAAATATGGCGCTCTGAGGTGAGAGTTTAAGAAAATGTTGTCGAGAGATTTGTTATTTGACTATCCAGCGGCGAGATTTCAACTAAATTTATTAATACTAGACTGAATAAATTCGAATGTTTGATCAATAATTCGATTTATGGGCTACAAGTAGTGAAAATAACGGCCGAGAGTAGGAAGTATTTAGCACTTAATGTTTAGTGCTCTAACGGTCGAGACTAGGGGATTTTTAGTGGTAGTGATTTAAAATTTAATGATCGTGAATAGTAAAATAACGGGTATTTTCTCCACTTATATTCCCTCTTTAAATTCTATCCACTCTCTTTCCTTTTTCACTTTTCTGCTCCATCCCTTTCATTTATCTTCATCTCCTCCGAAAGATTTCACCATGCCGTCGATTGTCATCATTGCAGCCACCGTATACATTGTCCTTGTCGCCATATATTTAGCTTTCTTTCCTGATGAAAACTTCGACTATTACGTCGCATCCTTGGTGTTCATCGTACCTCTCACGGTTTTAGCGATTAACGTGGACAAGATTTTGGGGTGAGGATCTCGGGCTAGTGTGGTTTAGAATGTAGTTTTGTTGTGTGTCGATGTAACCTTTAATGATTGTGAAATAAAATTTTGTTTATGTTTAGTTATAAATCTCGATATAGCTTTTAATATTTTGTTGTATTTTATGGCGCAGAATAATTAAGGTGCTTCATCCTATGGTGGCTCTTGCTATCGTTGGATTGGTGGGGGTCATTATTTCTATGGTGGGTCAACCGATTGAAGATTGTATGCCTTATATTGTGTTTATTGTACTGTTAGCACTTCCGATGTTAATCATTTCGCTATGTATTAACTTCCGTGGTTTCAAATAAAGTTTATGTTATTTGTGTTTTCCATAGATTGTTGTGAATTCTTATAGTTTCTAGTTTCGTATTTTTCTCGACTTTGTATAATAGGGCAGTGAGTAATGGGTAATGAGTGTAGATCTGACTGAGGTTGGCTAAAAGTGAGTTTTATAATTAAATTATTTTGTCTCGAGATCTTGTTTTCGGAATGAAAATTGTTATTCTATCGTGTTTTGAAAAATAAACCTGACTCATAATTTTTGAGAATCAAAAATTTATGGGGTAACCTATTCGTTACACAAAGAGTTCGTAATAATAGATTTTAACAATGATGATTTCGGATAAGAACTTGCTGAATTGTAAAAATAGTTGTTGAACTTTAGTTTTTGTAAAGAAAAGCTTGTTAGATAAAGTCTTAAGTGATAACACAAAATTAGTTTGCTTTATATATATAATAAACCGTGTCTTACGTTAATAGCTTGTTTGTATTAAATTTTCAAAGTATCCAAGTTGTTAGTTAAGTATGGAAGTTAGGCGGGGAAATTAATATGTTATAAGATGGGATGTGTTGTAGTAAAAAAAATTCATTTGTTTCTTTGTTAACCGTTGTTGGGGCAACGAGAAACACGAAAGTTGGTTTGTTTTGATGGTAGTTGAGTTCACAAAATGAAATATGGCCCAATAGCTAGACAGGGTTTCGTTTGAGTTTGCTGAGGTTGTTGGGAACTTAAACAAAGTATTTAGGCAATATATGATTTTTGTTGAAGTCATTTGAGAACATGACAGTCGGGCTGGGCTTTGATTGTCACATGCTCGAGTATTGGAAAAGATTTGTTATGTATGATTTATTGGTAAGTGCCTAATTGAGACTTATGAAAATATTGGTAGGTTGTTAAGTGAATGATTCAAAGTAAACGGGTATGAGTCGATTAGCTTAGAAATAAATCTCAAGTTCTTAAGTTTAATTAGAGTTGAGTTCGAGTATTAATGATAAACAAGGGTGCGTTGGGTTGTTGTTAGCAATGGGTCGAGGATAAATGTTTCAAGGATAATTTTAGTTTGGCGATTGTTGAACACATGTTCCATGACGTATTTGGTTACTAGATAGTTTCGAGATTATCGAAATTTCGTATAATGCCTAAGAGTTTCGAGAGAACGTTAGGAGGTCCACTATTTCCTAGAGGATGTGTAGTCAAATCGTATGAAAGGTGTTACTTGTATGTGGCGTGTTCAGGATTTTTAAATCATAGTGGGGCGTGTTTAACGCGATTTGTTCCTGCCTCTTGCGTTGAATTGCGAAAACCAAAGTAAATATTTTATTTACCACGTATCTCAGAGCTAGTTGCTAGTTTTACTAGACATAGATTTTGAAAGTTTTACCGTTTGAATACAAACGATTATATTTCTTAATTGAAAGATATTTTTCAAACCCTTATAAATACCATTGGCATGGTTGGGTTACCTATACACACACAATCAATGGCTTGTAAGCTACCACATACCGCTGAACAAATTCAACTGTACATCAAAGCAAAAACGGAGGGTAGTGACGTGGATCATCAAAATGCTATTGTGAAGGTCATTCTGCAGTTTGAAGCTACGAAACAATTGAAACGACGACTTAGAGAAAGCTATGCTAAGTGCACAGACATCTCAGATGGTAGGAAGCATGTGATCGACAAGTTTTTGTATGATGAATCTTGTAAGGATGCTGCTGTCATCGAATCGCTGTGGTCTTGTGTTCATCAAATAGATGACCAGATTTCTAGCAAGGTTCGTTGGAGTTTGGAAGAGAACGTTGAAGCTGCTAGGGTTGAACATCAACAACAACAACAACAACAACAAAATTCACCACCACTACAACAGCAACAACAACCACAACTACAACAAGGTGCATCAAGTTCTTCTACACCAAGGGTGGTTGTGCAACAACAACATTTGCCTCATCTGGATCATTTCCAGCCAAGTTTCGAGGAAAATATGGCAGTTGGTGATGGTAGTTGGACTCCTGCCATGGATTGGGAGCTGAGCAGGTTGGAAGCTCAATGGGAAGAAGAGAAATTGGCGAGCTTCGATCCTTATGATGACGGCTATGATTCCAACAATTCTCAGACCTGGGATCATCCGGACTACCTTTGAAGTTTAGGTTTAGGTTTATGTGATGTTTTGATTCAGTATCGTTTGTAATGTTTAAGTATTTCCGTCAAGTTCATTTGAATAATATGGTGTTTGGGTGTTTATGCTATGAATACAACTTGGAAAAGAACTCATTACTCTGCTAGATTTAGATATTTTACAGAAATCTTGTGCGGGTAACCTACTTGTTAAACAAGAGTTTTGTCGATAATAGATTTTTACATAGAGATATTTGAATGAAGATTCGGTGCATGTAGAGAAAGTTGCTGAATTTCGGCTTTTAGGGTATGGAAGATCTTGTTTGTCTTGGTGTGAAGAATAGTTATTGCAAGTGGCTAGAATAGTAAGAGACAGTATTACGATAGGAGTGTTGCTTTGAATTCGTATACTAACACTATGTATTACTATTTAGGGGTTCTAATGAGAGTTATGCTGTGTGTTTGATGAATTTTTATGGTTATTAGTTTCATACTAGTGCCCTTACAGATATAAATAAGCCCACTTATTTATAATTCGTTATTTACATAGAGAGGCGTCCCAAACAATGTAAATAAGGAAATATAAACTTATGGTTCAGCGCTTTACAATTTCTTTAATTAAACAAAAGGCATCCCAATCATTCAAATAAGGACATTGTAAACCATCTTACTTAAGAATTTCTGATTTAACACTCATACCAATCCACACAATATCCCTGTGCGGATTTTCCGGAAATACAGTAAAGTTTATTTTACATGCACCTATAAAGATACGGATAAGATAATTAAAGATGGTTGGTACGGTACTTGAAATAGTTGTTGAATATATACATATAACCTTGAGTGTGAAATAGTATAGTGTGTAATGTGTAAGGAATAAACATCAAGCATGTAAAGATTAGTACAAAATAATCTTAATAGGTAATGTATTGAGCACGGCAGTCTGCAGACACGGAAGGCATAAGATGATAAGGTGTAAAATCATTTATTTTGAAAGTGTGGTTATAGTTTGATGTTTTAAAACGTTTGATTCTCTATAACCATAGGCTCTGATACCAAACTGTAACACCCCCTAATTTGGTTTGTGGCAGCGGAAAAATAATTAGGGTGTTACGGTGAGGATCGAGTTAAAATTTCAGAAAAACGGCCCGGAAGGGGCGTTTGAAAGTTATATGTCATTCAAAATAATATCATTGATACAAAGTGAAATATTTGATTTGGAAATCCCATAAAAAGATGTGATAATTTGAAAGGAATGACATATTCGATTTTACACCCTTTAAGTTATCAGAGTAAAAGATGCCCGCTCCGTGTCTTGTCCTGCTCCATTAATTACCTGAGATAAACATGCTTAAAATGTCAACACAATGGTTGGTGAGTTCGTGGAGTTTGATAAAAATATCTCTCTTTGAAAGGTGTATAGTGATAATAGTTCTTCATGAAATAAATAAAGAGTTGTGTTGTATAAAAATCCACAAATAAATAATGTATGATCTTCAAATTCATAAGTTTCAAGTTATGAATGCAGATGAGCTACGTTGTTATATGCTCGAAATGGGATGTTGAGTCAGCTTTTAAATGTAATGATATACCTAGCATTTTGAGTTGCCTTGCAGAATTCTTATTTAAGTCACATATGGTAACAGTTTAAAGTTCAAGTACAAGATTTACAATCATATCATTTAATGGGAATGATAATCTAGAATCTGAAGTCTATCAGTGTAAAGTGGTGGTCTTCTAAATACAGCTGTATCCTAGGATATATATGAAACATTCATATATTCATAAAGTTATATTGCCCTAAGCCTCATGACACGCAAAACGTTAACAATTGGGTGTCCCACCAGGGTTACCTGATGGGTGATTTATGGCCCTCAGTGAATAGGTGAATTGCCAATTCCTATTTTTCTCAAATATAGTGCACCACGACTAATACGACTAACCATTAGGCATTCCGTCAAAGTATTAGTGGGGTAGGTCGTCAGCCTCTAACAGGTTTCGAAGCTGTTCACTATATTCGCGCTCACCGCAGTGATTAATGGCTCATGATCGAGGGACTTTATGGCAATAAAGTGTGCTTAGGCAATATAGGTGAATCATGCGTAATTTTAGTCTTGGCAATTATTTATAGTGAAATATAGAAATATCATATTAAAGTAGCAGTACATTCATTTGTCACATGAATGCATACAATGAGTTTCAGTATCATGTTACATCAAGTAGCTTAAAAATGTTATCTTCCAAGTTTCGTGTTTAAGCTAAACAGACAAGTTGCACATATAATGAGCATGTATTCCTTTAACATATGATTCAAACATGTAAAGCATAGTGGATGATTTTGAGTAAATCATAAGATATTTCAAGTAATATAAAACAGTTAAAGCATGTATCTCCCCCAAAAGAGTTATTAAAACAAATGTGAAAAGTAGGGGCCACGACTCACGGTGAGTCATAAGAGTTTTCATAGTGCTTATAGAAGTATTGTATTGCAAAATAAATCATGTAGTTGATAAACGAGAAAAGTATTTCGAAGCATGTATCTTCCCCAAAAATAGTTAGAAAATCGATAAAAGTAGGGGCCATGAACTCACCTGGAGCGTATCTGGCAAGACGAAATTATAAGACCAAGTAAACGATCACGAAAACTTCTTCAATACGAGACCTGAGTATAAACGAAGTCTAAGATTCTAACTTACGACTAATAACGAATGTGGAAGGGATAAATCGTATAACGATTTGATCGGTGATGTGAGTGTGTGATATGCTTAAAATGCCTCAGTTAAAATATAATATATCTATAATATTATCTCGGTTCTTATCTCAGATGACCCAAAATATTACTTTCTCGAAATATGCTGAAATAATATGCAAGTGAAGTTGCTAATATTCCTAATATCGAAACCTTAAATAATGCATAACTAAAAATGTAAAATGCATATGAAATGAAGGGTGTAAAATGAAAATAAATAAGAATGTCAAGTAAAGTTAAATAGGTCCTTGTCCTTTTCAGTTTTTGTACTTTTTAGTCTAACTGCGATCGCGTTACGTCGTTAGTCCTCGGTTAAGTTCAAAGTCCCTAATAGTCCAAATCTTGTCCATATGTCCATATAAGGCTCGGAGTTCAATGGTATGTCAATTTAAGTCCTTTATAAACTGTTTTCACAGCTTCAGTCCATGGGTTTCATAGTTTGGCAGTTTTGGTCCTTCCGGTTAGATCGCGTTACATTTTTAGTCCTTTTTTGCATAAAAATGACGGGAAAAATATTCTGAAAATTTCTATAACTTTATTAGGTTCATTTTAAACTTATTTCAATTGATTATTCTAGAAAATACCTTATTTTTAGCTTATTGGACTTATTAACGAAATATACATAGGCCCGTTAAGAAATCGAGAGGCGAGGGTATGAAAATAGTTTTGGGCTTGGGCTTGGGCTATTTTTATGATTCTAAAAATATATCTCATGGGCCTATTGTGATGTCCAATCGCAAAAGCTTATTGGGCTCAAGTTTTAGCCCAATTGGAAATTAAATAGTTTCTGAAAAAGATTATGAAACTTAGAACTAGCGACATCGATATAGTTTGAGAAATTGCGACTGCCTAAATGAGATTATGAGGACAAACTTAAAATACGAAACATGTAGCTAGCTAGGTTGACATTTGACTTGTGAAAAAAAAAACATTGACATCTTATGTGTACGAATACGAAATAACTTGGCGGTTTTGTGAGCTGGTCGAACAGGTTTAATACAAACAAAACACCTAATTTTATTTCTAAGTGTTCTACCCGGTTTGACTTTCATTGCGTTTTAGTTCGAATTGACTTAGACCAAGTTAGTATACGTTATGTTGTGGTGGTATTGAGTATCTCTAGTCTACCATCAAAGAGTTTACCATTTATCTTGTAATATATTCATCTTATATACGTATGAAATAACAAGAATAAAATAAAATAAGAAACCGATCGTATATGAAAAGAAAACGTGCATGAGTGACTTTTAATTGTTAAAGATGTTATGGAGCTGAGTTTAGAAGACATACCACACCGAGAGTGGTGATGAGGGATCAAGCGAAACGGAACGAATGACAAGCAAAGCAAAGCAAGATCCAACGTTTTCCATACTTCTAGTATACGACCCATAATAGATTCCATAACCTCGAAACTATAATCAACACCTTTTGAGATGGTATATTGATCAAGAACAAGGAAAGAAAGTTGTAGCTCCTGTGTTCGATCACCAAGAAGCTAAGGTGGTTCGTTACGTGTGAGAGATGGCTTCAAAAGCTTGTGAAAGGTCCTAACTCCTTTAACGATTTGAACAGGAGGGTTTGAAGGCAAGCGATTTACAGGTGAGGGAGAGTGAAAGTTATGAAGTTGATACGTGAGTGTGTTTGTATATATATATAGAATCATATATTAGTTTGCTATGGTAGTTATTTAATACACGTCTCATAGTAAGTTACAATACACGTTCTCATTTTGTTTATTGAATTTTATGGTATAAAGATACTACACGTTTAAGTATATGTTACAAGTTAAGGTTGCATGCATGGTTATACATCTACATTGTACACGTTATACATATATGTATGTAAAAGAGATGGTGCACGTAAGTGCTTATCTAGAAAGATTGCATGCATGGCCAAAATCTCTTACACGTATATATAGTGATTTATATTACACGTGATATGGCATGGAAAATGGTTTTGGTGGCACAATTTAAGACACATAATATTAGTTTAGAATATGGTTTGATCCTGGTAATTACTAATGTTAAGTCCTTAAGTCACGAAACTTAAAACCGGGTAACGTAAAAATATAACGTTTATAAAAATATCAAAGTTTATTAATATATTCCAACTAATTATATTAGACGTGTGATAATTTTATTAGAGAGCGTATACGTTAATAAAATCTAATAGGTTTGAGTATTCGTATTACGTAAAGAGTTTAGTGTAAAATATAAAATAATAAGGTGAAAATAGTTCATATAAAATATGTAGGCTTATCCAAATCTTATGTTGGTCGTGAGTATAGTACATTAAAGAAAAATTTGAATTTCTCCATAAAAATGGGCTTTGTTAAATGATAAGTCAAGGGTATTATTAATTAACAAAGATTATCATGACGGATTTTTGTAGGATCTTACAGTATCTACCCCTCAATTTTGAACTTCGTCCCGAAGTTCAGTCCGTGATAGGTGTTGAAAAATATGGCGCTCTGAGGTGAGAGTTTAAGAAAATGTTGTCGAGAGATTTGTTATTTGACTATCCAGCGGCGAGATTTCAACTAAATTTATTAATACTAGACTGAATAAATTCGAATGTTTGATCAATAATTCGATTTATGGGCTACAAGTAGTGAAAATAACGGCCGAGAGTAGGAAGTATTTAGCACTTAATGTTTAGTGTTCTAACGGTCGAGACTAGGGGATTTTTAGTGGTAGTGATTTAAAATTTAATGATCGTGAATAGTAAAATAACGGGTATTTTCTCCACTTATATTCCCTCTTTAAATTCTATCCACTCTCTTTCCTTTTTCACTTTTCTGCTCCATCCCTTTCATTTATCTTCATCTCCTCCGAAAGATTTCACCATGCCGTCGATTGTCATCATTGCAGCCACCGTATACATTGTCCTTGTCGCCATATATTTAGCTTTCTTTCCTGATGAAAACTTCGACTATTACGTCGCATCCTTGGTGTTCATCGTACCTCTCACGGTTTTAGCGATTAACGTGGACAAGATTTTGGGGTGAGGATCTCGGGCTAGTGTGGTTTAGAATGTAGTTTTGTTGTGTGTCGATGTAACCTTTAATGATTGTGAAATAAAATTTTGTTTATGTTTAGTTATAAATCTCGATATAGCTTTTAATATTTTGTTGTATTTTTTGGCGCAGAATAATTAAGGTGCTTCATCCTATGGTGGCTCTTGCTATCGTTGGATTGGTGGGGGTCATTATTTCTATGGTGGGTCAACCGATTGAAGATTGTATGCCTTATATTGTGTTTATTGTACTGTTAGCACTTCCGATGTTAATCATTTCGCTATGTATTAACTTCCGTGGTTTCAAATAAAGTTTATGTTATTTGTGTTTTCCATAGATTGTTGTGAATTCTTATAGTTTCTAGTTTCGTATTTTTCTCGACTTTGTATAATAGGGCAGTGAGTAATGGGTAATGAGTGTAGATCTGACTGAGGTTGGCTAAAAGTGAGTTTTATAATTAAATTATTTTGTCTCGAGATCTTGTTTTCGGAATGAAAATTGTTATTCTATCGTGTTTTGAAAAATAAACCTGACTCATAATTTTTGAGAATCAAAAATTTATGGGGTAACCTATTCGTTACACAAAGAGTTCGTAATAATAGATTTTAACAATGATGATTTCGGATAAGAACTTGCTGAATTGTAAAAATAGTTGTTGAACTTTAGTTTTTGTAAAGAAAAGCTTGTTAGATAAAGTCTTAAGTGATAACACAAAATTAGTTTGCTTTATATATATAATAAACCGTGTCTTACGTTAATAGCTTGTTTGTATTAAATTTTCAAAGTATCCAAGTTGTTAGTTAAGTATGGAAGTTAGGCGGGGAAATTAATATGTTATAAGATGGGATGTGTTGTAGTAAAAAAAATTCATTTGTTTCTTTGTTAACCGTTGTTGGGGCAACGAGAAACACGAAAGTTGGTTTGTTTTGATGGTAGTTGAGTTCACAAAATGAAATATGGCCCAATAGCTAGACAGGGTTTCGTTTGAGTTTGCTGAGGTTGTTGGGAACTTAAACAAAGTATTTAGGCAATATATGATTTTTGTTGAAGTCATTTGAGAACATGACAGTCGGGCTGGGCTTTGATTGTCACATGCTCGAGTATTGGAAAAGATTTGTTATGTATGATTTATTGGTAAGTGCCTAATTGAGACTTATGAAAATATTGGTAGGTTGTTAAGTGAATGATTCAAAGTAAACGGGTATGAGTCGATTAGCTTAGAAATAAATCTCAAGTTCTTAAGTTTAATTAGAGTTGAGTTCGAGTATTAATGATAAACAAGGGTGCGTTGGGTTGTTGTTAGCAATGGGTCGAGGATAAATGTTTCAAGGATAATTTTAGTTTGGCGATTGTTGAACACATGTTCCATGACGTATTTGGTTACTAGATAGTTTCGAGATTATCGAAATTTCGTATAATGCCTAAGAGTTTCGAGAGAACGTTAGAAGGTCCACTATTTCCTAGAGGATGTGTAGTCAAATCGTATGAAAGGTGTTACTTGTATGTGGCGTGTTCAGGATTTTTAAATCATAGTGGGGCGTGTTTAACGCGATTTGTTCCTGCCTCTTGCGTTGAATTGCGAAAACCAAAGTAAATATTTTATTTACCACGTATCTCAGAGCTAGTTGCTAGTTTTACTAGACATAGATTTTGAAAGTTTTACCGTTTGAATACAAACGATTATATTTCTTAATTGAAAGATATTTTTCAAACCCTTATAAATACCATTGGCATGGTTGGGTTACCTATACACACACAATCAATGGCTTGTAAGCTACCACATACCGCTGAACAAATTCAACTGTACATCAAAGCAAAAACGGAGGGTAGTGACGTGGATCATCAAAATGCTATTGTGAAGGTCATTCTGCAGTTTGAAGCTACGAAACAATTGAAACGACGACTTAGAGAAAGCTATGCTAAGTGCACAGACATCTCAGATGGTAGGAAGCATGTGATCGACAAGTTTTTGTATGATGAATCTTGTAAGGATGCTGCTGTCATCGAATCGCTGTGGTCTTGTGTTCATCAAATAGATGACCAGATTTCTAGCAAGGTTCGTTGGAGTTTGGAAGAGAACGTTGAAGCTGCTAGGGTTGAACATCAACAACAACAACAACAACAACAACAAAATTCACCACCACTACAACAGCAACAACAACCACAACTACAACAAGGTGCATCAAGTTCTTCTACACCAAGGGTGGTTGTGCAACAACAACATTTGCCTCATCTGGATCATTTCCAGCCAAGTTTCGAGGAAAATGTGGCAGTTGGTGATGGTGGTTGGACTCCTGCCATGGATTGGGAGCTGAGCAGGTTGGAAGCTCAATGGGAAGAAGAGAAATTGGCGAGCTTCGATCCTTATGATGACGGCTATGATTCCAACAATTCTCAGACCTGGGATCATCCGGACTACCTTTGAAGTTTAGGTTTAGGTTTATGTGATGTTTTGATTCAGTATCGTTTGTAATGTTTAAGTATTTCCGTCAAGTTCATTTGAATAATATGGTGTTTGGGTGTTTATGCTATGAATACAACTTGGAAAAGAACTCATTACTCTACTAGATTTAGATATTTTACAGAAATCTTGTGCGGGTAACCTACTTGTTAAACAAGAGTTTTGTCGATAATAGATTTTTACATAGAGATATTTGAATGAAGATTCGGTGCATGTAGAGAAAGTTGCTGAATTTCGGCTTTTAGGGTATGGAAGATCTTGTTTGTCTTGGTGTGAAGAATAGTTATTGCAAGTGGCTAGAATAGTAAGAGACAGTATTACGATAGGAGTGTTGCTTTGAATTCGTATACTAACACTATGTATTACTATTTAGGGGTTCTAATGAGAGTTATGCTGTGTGTTTGATGAATTTTTATGGTTATTAGTTTCATACTAGTGCCCTTACAGATATAAATAAGCCCACTTATTTATAATTCGTTATTTACATAGAGAGGCGTCCCAAACAATGTAAATAAGGAAATATAAACTTATGGTTCAGCGCTTTACAATTTCTTTAATTAAACAAAAGGCATCCCAATCATTCAAATAAGGACATTGTAAACCATCTTACTTAAGAATTTCTGATTTAACACTCATACCAATCCACACAATATCCCTGTGCGGATTTTCCGGAAATACAGTAAAGTTTATTTTACATGCACCTATAAAGATACGGATAAGATAATTAAAGATGGTTGGTACGGTACTTGAAATAGTTGTTGAATATATACATATAACCTTGAGTGTGAAATAGTATAGTGTGTAATGTGTAAGGAATAAACATCAAGCATGTAAAGATTAGTACAAAATAATCTTAATAGGTAATGTATTGAGCACGGCAGTCTGCAGACACGGAAGGCATAAGATGATAAGGTGTAAAATCATTTATTTTGAAAGTGTGGTTATAGTTTAATGTTTTAAAACGTTTGATTCTCTATAACCATAGGCTCTGATACCAAACTGTAACACCCCCTAATTTGGTTTGTGGCAGCGGAAAAATAATTAGGGTGTTACGGTGAGGATCGAGTTAAAATTTCAGAAAAACGGCCCGGAAGGGGCGTTTGAAAGTTATATGTCATTCAAAATAATATCATTGATACAAAGTGAAATATTTGATTTGGAAATCCCATAAAAAGATGTGATAATTTGAAAGGAATGACATATTCGATTTTACACCCTTTAAGTTATCAGAGTAAAAGATGCCCGCTCCGTGTCTTGTCCTGCTCCATTAATTACCTGAGATAAACATGCTTAAAATGTCAACACAATGGTTGGTGAGTTCGTGGAGTTTGATAAAAATATCTCTCTTTGAAAGGTGTATAGTGATAATAGTTCTTCATGAAATAAATAAAGAGTTGTGTTGTATAAAAATCCACAAATAAATAATGTATGATCTTCAAATTCATAAGTTTCAAGTTATGAATGCAGATGAGCTACGTTGTTATATGCTCGAAATGGGATGTTGAGTCAGCTTTTAAATGTAATGATATACCTAGCATTTTGAGTTGCCTTGCAGAATTCTTATTTAAGTCACATATGGTAACAGTTTAAAGTTCAAGTACAAGATTTACAATCATATCATATAATGGGAATGATAATCTAGAATCTGAAGTCTATCAGTGTAAAGTGGTGGTCTTCTAAATACAGCTGTATCCTAGGATATATATGAAACATTCATATATTCATAAAGTTATATTGCCCTAAGCCTCATGACACGCAAAACGTTAACAATTGGGTGTCCCACCAGGGTTACCTGATGGGTGATTTATGGCCCTCAGTGAATAGGTGAATTGCCAATTCCTATTTTTCTCAAATATAGTGCACCACGACTAATACGACTAACCATTAGGCATTCCGTCAAAGTATTAGTGGGGTAGGTCGTCAGCCTCTAACAGGTTTCGAAGCTGTTCACTATATTCGCGCTCACCGCAGTGATTAATGGCTCATGATCGAGGGACTTTATGGCAATAAAGTGTGCTTAGGCAATATAGGTGAATCATGCGTAATTTTAGTCTTGGCAATTATTTATAGTGAAATATAGAAATATCATATTAAAGTAGCAGTACATTCATTTGTCACATGAATGCATACAATGAGTTTCAGTATCATGTTACATCAAGTAGCTTAAAAATGTTATCTTCCAAGTTTCGTGTTTAAGCTAAACAGACAAGTTGCACATATAATGAGCATGTATTCCTTTAACATATGATTCAAACATGTAAAGCATAGTGGATGATTTTGAGTAAATCATAAGATATTTCAAGTAATAGAAAACAGTTAAAGCATGTATCTCCCCCAAAAGAGTTATTAAAACAAATGTGAAAAGTAGGGGCCACGACTCACGGTGAGCCATAAGAGTTTTCATAGTGCTTATAGAAGTATTGTATTGCAAAATAAATCATGTAGTTGATAAACGAGAAAAGTATTTCGAAGCATGTATCTTCCCCAAAAATAGTTAGAAAATCGATAAAAGTAGGGGCCATGAACTCACCTGGAGCGTATCTGGCAAGACGAAATTATAAGACCAAGTAAACGATCACGAAAACTTCTTCAATACGAGACCTGAGTATAAACGAAGTCTAAGATTCTAACTTACGACTAATAACGAATGTGGAAGGGATAAATCGTATAACGATTTGATCGGTGATGTGAGTGTGTGATATGCTTAAAATGCCTCAGTTAAAATATAATATATCTATAATATTATCTCGGTTCTTATCTCAGATGACCCAAAATATTACTTTCTCGAAATATGCTGAAATAATATGCAAGTGAAGTTGCTAATATTCCTAATATCGAAACCTTAAATAATGCATAACTAAAAATGTAAAATGCATATGAAATGAAGGGTGTAAAATGAAAATAAATAAGAATGTCAAGTAAAGTTAAATAGGTCCTTGTCCTTTTCAGTTTTTGTACTTTTTAGTCTAACTGCGATCGCGTTACGTCGTTAGTCCTCGGTTAAGTTCAAAGTCCCTAATAGTCCAAATCTTATCCATATGTCCATATAAGGCTCGGAGTTCAATGGTATGTCAATTTAAGTCCTTTATAAACTGTTTTCACAGCTTCAGTCCATGGATTTCATAGTTTGGCAGTTTTGGTCCTTCCGGTTAGATCGCGTTACATTTTTAGTCCTTTTTTGCATAAAAATGACGGGAAAAATATTCTGAAAATTTCTATAACTTTATTAGGTTCATTTTAAACTTATTTCAATTGATTATTCTAGAAAATACCTTATTTTTAGCTTATTGGACTTATTAACGAAATATACATAGGCCCGTTAAGAAATCGAGAGGCGAGGGTATGAAAATAGTTTTGGGCTTGGGCTTGGGCTATTTTTATGATTCTGAAAATATATCTCATGGGCCTATTGTGATGTCCAATCGCAAAAGCTTATTGGGCTCAAGTTTTAGCCCAATTGGAAATTAAATAGTTTCTGAAAAAGATTATGAAACTTAGAACTAGCGACATCGATATAGTTTGAGAAATTGCGACTGCCTAAATGAGATTATGAGGACAAACTTAAAATACGAAACATGTAGCTAGCTAGGTTGACATTTGACTTGTGAAAAAAAAAACATTGACATCTTATGTGTACGAATACGAAATAACTTGGCGGTTTTGTGAGCTGGTCGAACAGGTTTAATACAAACAAAACACCTAATTTTATTTCTAAGTGTTCTACCCGGTTTGACTTTCATTGCGTTTTAGTTCGAATTGACTTAGACCAAGTTAGTATACGTTATGTTGTGGTGGTATTGAGTATCTCTAGTCTACCATCAAAGAGTTTACCATTTATCTTGTAATATATTCATCTTATACACGTATGAAATAACAAGAATAAAATAAAATAAGAAACCGATCGTATATGAAAAGAAAACGTGCATGAGTGACTTTTAATTGTTAAAGATGTTATGGAGCTGAGTTTAGAAGACATACCACACCGAGAGTGGTGATGAGGGATCAAGCGAAACGGAACGAATGACAAGCAAAGCAAAGCAAGATCCAACGTTTTCCATACTTCTAGTATACGACCCATAATAGATTCCATAACCTCGAAACTATAATCAACACCTTTTGAGATGGTATATTGATCAAGAACAAGGAAAGAAAGTTGTAGCTCCTGTGTTCGATCACCAAGAAGCTAAGGTGGTTCGTTACGTGTGAGAGATGGCTTCAAAAGCTTGTGAAAGGTCCTAACTCCTTTAACGATTTGAACAGGAGGGTTTGAAGGCAAGCGATTTACAGGTGAGGGAGAGTGAAAGTTATGAAGTTGATACGTGAGTGTGTTTGTATATATATATAGAATCATATATTAGTTTGCTATGGTAGTTATTTAATACACGTCTCATAGTAAGTTACAATACACGTTCTCATTTTGTTTATTGAATTTTATGGTATAAAGATACTACACGTTTAAGTATATGTTACAAGTTAAGGTTGCATGCATGGTTATACATCTACATTGTACACGTTATACATATATGTATGTAAAAGAGATGGTGCACGTAAGTGCTTATCTAGAAAGATTGCATGCATGGCCAAAATCTCTTACACGTATATATAGTGATTTATATTACACGTGATATGGCATGGAAAATGGTTTTGGTGGCACAATTTAAGACACATAATATTAGTTTAGAATATGGTTTGATCCTGGTAATTACTAATGTTAAGTCCTTAAGTCACGAAACTTAAAACCGGGTAACGTAAAAATATAACGTTTATAAAAATATCAAAGTTTATTAATATATTCCAACTAATTATATTAGACGTGTGATAATTTTATTAGAGAGCGTATACGTTAATAAAATCTAATAGGTTTGAGTATTCGTATTACGTAAAGAGTTTAGTGTAAAATATAAAATAATAAGGTGAAAATAGTTCATATAAAATATGTAGGCTTATCCAAATCTTATGTTGGTCGTGAGTATAGTACATTAAAGAAAAATTTGAATTTCTCCATAAAAATGGGCTTTGTTAAATGATAAGTCAAGGGTATTATTAATTAACAAAGATTATCATGACGGATTTTTGTAGGATCTTACATTTTCAAGCCGAGACCAAGAGAATTCAACATAAGTGCGTAAGAGCTTTTTAGACCCCAAATAAGCCATAGGCTTCAATAAGCAACTCCAACATTTTGACTCTATACACGAACTGATTTAAACCGAAATAAAGAGATACATAATCAATCAATTCGGCAAGAATAACGGCAACAGGAACAACAGCAATTTCTCAAAACCACATTATCAAATTACTAGCAACAATGGCGAGAGCCAAATAGCACACAACAAAGACGATTCGCGAGTGACTCACTCACTGAGTCAAATTAGTTCATTTAACAAACAAACACCACATTTTAATCCATTGTACCACACGAAAAGGGATAATCAAAACAGATTTAGTCGAGTCATTTTATCCACGAAAACTTTTTAATCAAGATCAATCGGTTTCATCACAAAAACCAAATTTAAGATTTCATTGTAATAACAAAACTAATAAAATGAATCAAGAGTGAATTCGAATAAGCCTTACAGTAGTAGGGTTCGGTCGACAAGAAGAGACCAAAAAAAAAAGGAATTGAGTAAGAGAAATCCCAGTCCGATCCAAGCAGGAGAACCACACATCTTATCCCTTTCGATTTTTGATATCCAATTTAAGTTGTGGTTTCCTGTGAATCGTGGGGATAGATTAAATAGAGAAGAAGAGCAAGTAAATTAAAAATGCCTTTCTTTGCTTCGATAATAGAGAGGCTGTTTTGAGCAATGGTCACTATCCTTAGACAGACGCGTGCTCTTGCTTGGGAAGAAGAGAGGATGGACAAAAGATATGAGCGTGATGGGTCGATGGCCGAATCGAGAGAGAGTCAGGGAGATACACAGAAAAAGAAATAAAAGGAAGAGGATAGGAAAAGTAGTAGGTGGTAGGGTTATTAATTTGATGTTTAGGTTAAATTTATTGATGCTTATGTACCGCGTGTCCCGTTAAGCTAAATATAATCGTGGCAATCTGGTTTGGTAAAAATCGCGAGTAATACATTTTTCTGAGGACGTTTTTATAACGCTGGTATAAAAACAACGTTATCGATTCCGGAAGTTAACTATAAAATTCAAGCCATTATTAATGTGGTGTCGGTAATGCGTGCGAGCTATTCATGGTGAGTTCGAATTCGTTGGGGTGACTTGGTGATCGTTGCCATATATAAAAAAAAATGTAGTCCGCACAAAAGGTTATTTAACATAAATTGGTATTATTCGGTGATTAACATTATTAATGACATGGGATTTTTACGAGGTATTACAAATAGCATCTCCGTAACCCTCGGTGGGTGCTTGGAGAAGCTCACACATGGTACGATCATCCGCCATTGTGACAATGGGAGGAGTGGGAATAGCACGAATCTCGGGTTCGGCTATTGAGGCGGTATGCCTACGATTACGTCTCCGATTACGTCTTCTCGGAGTATGTACGAGTTCACGTAAAGGACTTGTTGACGGAGAAGAACGAGTGCGCATGCACTAAAAACAATTCAATTAAAACGAGACCGAAGCAAAACACAAGTGAACTTAAACCAATAATCAACAAGCGTACGGTAGCTCTTCAAAAGATAAACGCACAAAGGAGCGGAAGAGAAGAATGGATCTCTTTTCGAGGCGAAGTTTGTTGGATCGCCTCTCCTTATACCCCTCTTATAGTTTATTTATCAATCAAAGGTGAGCCAATTTTCGCAAGTGATACAAAGGCAAGTTTTAATCTTTTGTTTGGGAACTTATTATGATAATACTCAAAGTTGATGAGTATTATATTGAGATTGCTTTTATCTTTTATTTAACACAATAAAACGACGAATGTTTTTGTATTTTTTTTATATGATATATATATACAAAGAAAAAGAAAAATATTTTTGTTTTTTTATATTTTTATGAAAGTGATAACTTCTTGACGAAGGATCTCAAGTCACTAATCGTTAAAACCTTTAACGATATTGTCGCAACACAACCTCCCCGGCAGCGGCGCCAAAATTTGATTCGTGTGAAAACGTATATATCAAAAATACCAAGTAAACGTGAGAATAGACAAACCAACCCTTTAGGAAAAAGGTTAACTTGCAAAAACTCACGCTTGTGATATGTGTGATACCGGGCAAGTGATTACCCGGGTCGTGTCCCAGCGAGGTGTGAATCGAGGATTTCGTGTAAGGTTTGGAATTAAAGTGCTTGAAGTGTGTGTTTTGTATTTTTGGTGTTTTTTTTAATTCTAATGAGATATGGAAAGCAAATTTACAAAGAAAAATTAAGCATAAATCAATTTACACTAAAAACGCAAATCGGGAATTCTAAAAACGAACTTTAAAAAGTGAAATCTATAAAATTAACCCTACGAGTGCAAATTTAATTTTCCTAATTCCTAAATGATAAAAGAAAATTTAAAAAAAAAATTATATTTTTTTGACTTTTATATTTTTTGTTATGAATTAAAAACTAGTTTTAAAAGAAAAACTAATTAAAAATAATAAATGAAAATGGAAAAATGTGAAAAAATACAGAAAAGTCCTAACTGGTGTACTGATTCTAGGAAAAATAAGCTTGGGGTGATAGCTTATCCAGATAAGCTGGAATAAGCTGGAATAAGTTGGACAGTTGAAATAAGCTTAAATTGGAAAACTTGGTTAAGTAAAATGTTGTGCAAGGACTAACCAGAGAAAGTCCATAGGGCAGTTGGTGCTTGTGTGTGTTGTTGTGTGCTTTGGAAGGCTGAGGTCTCAGGTACGAATCCTGGCCTCAGCTTTTTTTTCTTAACAATTTTTTTTTAAGAAACCTAATAAGCACAAAATAATAAGCATTTTATATAACTACAACTATTTGTGAAGACCTTCAATAAGCTCACAAATAAGCCAATTAGGCTGATCAGTGCACTTTTCAAAGAAATAAGCTAAAACTAGGTTCTATTAGGCTGAATAAGCCAAAAATAAGCTAAAAGGCAACTGAGATAAGCTAATGAACTAACAATAAGCTGAAATGAAACATGAATAAGCTAAAAGAACCTACAATTAAGCACTGGACAATCACTAAATAAGCAATAATGAACACTGATGCACAGAACAAGAACAGTCCAACAAGGCAACTTTTGGGCTTAAAAATTAAGTTCTAAACTAATAAGCAATACCACAAAAACTGAGAATTCCTTAAGTACACATACCAAGGATCACCTAGGACCAAAAATCAGACCATGTGGAGCTTATTTACTGCTTAAAGATAAGCTGAGAAATAGCTCAGTTCACTCAAATGAGCACTGATCACTCAGTGTAAGTTTGAGTGAATGAGTACTTTTGAGCTTATTTTAAAGCTCGAATAAGCTATACTAAGGGCTGGAATTGAGAATTAAGAAAAGATCCAATAGCAAACTACTTGGAACTCAGGAAATTTAGCACTAAACATCACAAATAAGCACATGAATGGTCCCACAAAACTGATGCAGACTGCTGCAGATTCTGATGTGCAGACTTGCACAAAACATGACCAAAATTCAACACTTAATGGGATAAAACCCACAACTGAAAATCAACTTAAGGAACTATTTTCAACACAAAATCACCAAAACAAGAGCTGATTTTAGCTTATGGCTTAACCAGCTCATAAGCTCAGAAAGTCCCTAGGGCGGTTGGTGCTTGTGTGTGTTGTTGTGTGCTTTGAAAGGCTGAGGTCTCAGGTTCGAATCCTGGCCTCAGCTTTTTTTCTTAAACTATTTTTTTAGAAACCTAATAAGCACTAAATAATAAGCATTTTATATAACTACAACTATTTGTGAAAACCTTCAATAAGCTCATAAATAAGCCAATTAGGCTGATCAGTGCACTTTTCAAAGAAATAAGCTAAAACTAGGTTCTATTAGGCTGAATAAGCCAAAAATAAGCTAAAAGGCAACTGAGATAAGCTAATGAACTAACAATAAGCTGAAATGAAACATGAATAAGCTAAAAGAACCTACAATTAAGCATTGGACAATCACTAAATAAGCAATAATGAACACTGATGCACAGAACAAGAACAGTCCAACAAGGCAACTTTTGGGCTTAAAAATTAAGCTCTAAACTAATAAGCAATACCACAAAAACTGAGAATTCCTAAAGTTCACATACCAAGGATCACCTAGGACCAAAAATCAGACCATGTGGAGCTTATTTACTGCTTAAAGATAAGCTGAGAAATAGCTCAGTTCACTCAAATGAGCACTGATCACTCAGTGTAAGTTTGAGTGAATGAGTACTTTTGAGCTTATTTTAAAGCTCGAATAAGCTATACTAAGGGCTGGAATTAAGAATTAAGCAAAGATCCAATAGCAAACTACTTGGAACTCAGGAAATTTAGCACTAAAAATCACAAATAAGCACATGAATGATCCCACAAAACTGATGCAGACTGCTGCAGATTCTGATGTGCAGACTTGCACAAAACATGACCAAAATTCAACACTTAATGGGATAAAACCCACAACTGAAAATCAACTTAAGGAACTATTTTAGACACAAAATCACCAAAACAAGAGCTGATTTTAGCTTATGGCTTAACCAGCTCATAAGCTCAGAATTTAACCTTTGTTTTATAATACCCAACTCAATTTCTCAAATCCTACAAAAACAGATTGACAACTCCTACTAACAGCTAATTTGGACTAAGATAAGCAAAATCAAAAGTCATCCACATGCATATGAACAGTAGACTCCTTTTTGACCCGTTTTCACTACTGAACCAAACACTCCCTTTTTGAAAGCTGTTTTGAGATTTTATGAAGCAAATGTTGTAATTATGCCATGAGATCTACTATTATGCTATTACTAACTTATATTAAGCTGATTTAAGCTTAAATAAGCTATGTCTAACAACAAATATCCAATCTATCACAAATAAGCAAGTGATGAAAAAATGTGACAAAGATGATGAAATATGATGCAATAAACTAATGTATGATTAAATAAGCTATAATGAACTAAATTAAGCAGAATTATACTAATGAAATAGTAACAAAGCTATTATTAAAGTAAATGCAATAAAAAGCTGGAAATTAAACACCTTAGACCCTAGCTTAACAAGGATTCCAACTAAATGGCAGCTACAAGCTCTAGCTTGTTTTACAACAAGCTAGTAAAGTCCATCTTGCCATTCCACAACTGGAAACTTCCAAAAAGCTTTCCACATTTTCATGCTCAGGTAAACCTTTGAAGTTTTGTGATTTTCCTGTTTTTATATATTTTTCTCTCTATCTTTTTTTTTTTTTTTTTTTTTTTTTTTTTTTTTTTTTTTTTTTTTTTTTTTTTGGTTTTTATCTTTGAAACTGAGAGATTGTTGTGGAATTAAACTAATAACACATTAATATCAAGAGAACTATTAATTAGCTTATAAGAAAAATGGCAGACTTGAGCTTTGAAACTGAAAATTCGTATTAATTTAAAAACTGAGTACAAGCTTAAAATTACAAGAGAAACTTAAATTAAAACTGATTTAAATTAAATTTAAGCTAAAAAAACTACTAACTAACTAACTCTCTTAATGGCTTACAAGAGTGTCCTATTTATACTAAAAATAAGAAACTAAGGGTCTTCAGCCTTGTGCTTCTTCTGTGTGTAAATAGCATCTTCAAATCGACATTGTGCTTTCTCTGAACAATTCCCACCATTGGATTGGCTTAAACTCATCTCAGCCATTAAAATTGATTTTGGCGCCCATTTGTTGTGGATTGCCAAGCTGGCATTGGTATCTCGTGAAGGGGATATCTTGGAGCTGGTGAAGAGGGGTGCTTTTGAAGAGGGAATATGGAGTAGCAGGTTAAAGCAAGGGGGAGAAAAACTAGTTCATTGTTTTATTGGCATATAACTCGAAATGTTCTATCAAAACTTATATAAGTCATTAAATTATGAAACGATCATTTTCAAAAACAATTTTACAATTTTTGTTAACACAAGGACCACTTATTACCCAAGAGCTCATATACACGAATTATTAACCTATCGTTAAATAATATAAACAATGATGAGAAGTTTTCATATGTAACATCTCTTTATAAAAACGATATGTATGTACGAATATACCTATACACCTACCATCATACACACACTTACTCATGTACACATACTTGATAAAATATATATACTCACTTAACGACAACGTTTCCATATGTCGTCAATGTTTGACATGCAATAGTAATTGTCTTCCGTACGTAGTCTTCCGATTTCTGTCACTCCGGAAGCTTATTCGTCTGTCTTGATATTTCTCTAATGTACGCTTATACACTTCCAATGAGCCAATACCTACAAATGTTTAAAAAATTGTTCCAACTTAAATGCTGCCACACCAGCAACAACAACATAAACTCTTTAAAACTACTGAAGTTCTTGAATTTGAACTGTGAACTAAAACAAACCTTACTAATCTAGGTCGCGTGTTGGTGTCGAACACTATCTGAACTATTTTGTGATCTGACTGCTATTTATCAAGGTGAGTTTATAGCCCCACACTATTTGAACTTGTTTTACTATTGGGGTGAAAAACATGCAAAACTATTTTATGGACCAAACTGTTGTCTATGCTGTTACGTAGATTAGCCTAAGCCCTGTTATGTCCTACTATGCCCAACTCATGAACCGTCAATTCCTGATGGGAAGCGCGAATGTTATAAGTAGATCTATTGGGAGTAACGTCCCCGTTCGGGTTGACCGGATAGGCAAACGAACGTATACCATGTCGAAAACACAAGTGTCTGGGATAAACACTTGCCGGGCCTTGATATTTAACATGCTTCTAGAGCATGCACACTGTTATAGCTTCGGTTGCATGAACTTAGTGCTAACGTAATAGACTGTATTTTTATATGGCATTACATGGGTTGTAATGTTCATATGCTAAACCTATGAACTCACCAGCTTTTTTGCTGACTTTTAGTATGTTTTTCTTAGGTGTTTAAGCTGACTGATATGACAAGGTGGTGGCAGGGCAAGGGTCATAGACTACTGTCTGAATACTGTGGCTTTTAAATTATGACTTGTTTTTGGCTGGGACAACTAAATTTGTGGGCCTCACTTTATTAACTCAAACTATGTTGTAAACAATATTTTACTTGATTGAATGAATTAAAATGGAGTATGTATTCCGTTCTTTGTTACCTTGTGTTGTGATTATCAATTTAGTAGCACCCCATGACCCGAATGCTTTCGCAATGCCATATTTTGGGGGTGTTACAGATTGGCATCAGAGCCTAGGTTATAGAGAACTAGGTACATATAAATCCTAAACTATAACCGCTTTTTACAAAAACAAGTCCTTATGACCGCCACTTGCCTGACTGCCTTGCTTACTATTTATTTGCTGATTACTTGTCTTAGCTGCTTGTTACTATCTGTTGATTTTTGCTCAGCTACATGTACTATAAGTATTATATGTATACTTATACATACGTAACTTACACTATTTATTATGAGTATTTTCGATATACCTACACATATATACCATTTTTGTCACAAACTATGTCTTCACATCACATTCCTCCGATCTCGCCAGACTCAGATGACCCATATATGCAGGTGCTACAGGCTTTTAATGCACCAGACCCCGATCTCACTGAGCCTATACTCACCTCAGCACTGCCTACATCTACTACCGATCATGCTCCCATCCAGCTTACCCCTACTACTGATACTACCACCCCATATGTCCATACTCATCCTGTTCATCGCACCACCCGCATGAGAGTCCCAGGATATCGAATGCGGTACTCAGACTTACCATCCCTACCCCAAAGGAGGACCCGAGCTGTTTACATGGGTACCTCTACTACCCCATTATCTCTCTCACCCGCATCATCCCCTGATCAGTCACCACCACATCAGAGGCTCAGGAGAGCCGATGACTCTTATACAGACGAGGATCCCGAGGAAGAATCAGAGGAGGATCCAGAAGAAGAACCGAAGGAGGATCCGGAAGAGGAGCCGATAGCAGACCCTACACCCGAACAGACTATACCAGCAGAACCGCGTCATGGGAAGGCGGTTATGGAGGAGGTGCCGGGTACATTTTAGATATGGCAGAGTTCTAGAGCTGCTCAGATGACAGGAGGAGACATGGATACACCAATGGGATTGGGTCAGAGGGCTGCCATGTTGCGAGTTAGAGAGGAGGGTCTGAATGTCCCCGCTACCTGTGAAATCAATGGGGAGATATGGAAGGATATTGAGTGTGTTCATAGCACTCCACTTCATGCTGATAGCCCCACATATGAGCCATCCTCACCATCATTTGTGTTAGGAATATAAATATTCATTTGAAGACTCGGTTACCCCTAGGATCTATTAGCATTAAGTAGCTCGTAGGATTATTAATATAATTAGTAATAGTTTAGTTATTTTAGTATTCGTGGAGTGGGTCGGGTCTTTACCCACTGTCAGCTCACTCCACAGCCCACTAGGGGAAAATATGTTAGTAGTATAAATACCCCTCTCCACCTAGGGAGAGGGTTGGAACTTCCTTCACCTTAATCTAATACTCCTTCATTTCTCTCTCTAAGTTCCCAACTTCTTCTTTTCTCTCTCTAGACTTTCGGCCAAATCCACACTTTATATGTGTTATATGTTTATGAATATGCTAAAATTGGTATCAAGAGCCATGGTTAGGTTCTAGTTATTGCATATTCACGGTTTGGTATTGAGATTTTGGAACTTTTGTGGGTCGTTTAGTTTAGTCAAGAAAATCACGATTTGTGCTTTGTTTGTGGTTTAATTTGTTAAAAACTTGTACTTTCATGTTCACAAAACTGTTTTACATCTTCCTTGATAATATACAACATTGTTAGTGTTAGTTAGTGGAAGATTTGAAGAGTTTCTTGGCTGCGGTTTGACTTTCGGAAGGGTTTTCTTCGCTGCGGTTTGTCTTTCGGTAAAAGATTTTTGGTTGCGGTTTGAGTTATTTGGGAAATTGTTGGTTGCGGTTTGCCAAAAACTTCTGACTGCGGTTTGGAGTTTATCCATATTGGGAAACACGACAAAAAAGGACTGAAAGCGACATTTTGTCCATTAGCTGCTGCGGTTTGTGAGTTTCTGTCGTTTGCGGTTTGTCGGCTAGTGTCTGCGGTTTGACTTCAGGCGTTTCGGTTTGACTATTTGCAGTTTAGGTCCTTGCGGTTTGAATCTTTGTGGTTTAGGTATTTGCGGTTTAGGTGTTGCGGTTTGACTCACTGCGGTTTAAGTCTTTGCGGTTTGAATTTATGCGGTTTGGTAACTCTGCGGTTTGTCAAGGTTGAGATTTGACCATTGCGGTTTGTCTAGTATTTCTGCGGTTTGAGTCTTGCGGTTTAGAATTCTGATTCTGCGGTTTGACCATTGCGGTTTGTCTTGTGTTGTTGCGGTTTGGTAGTTTATTGTTGCGGTTTGACAGTTGTGGTTTGTTGTCTGGGATTGCGGTTTGAGTGTTGTGGTTTGATACTAAACTATTACTTTTAACTATGATTTGACTCAAGTAATCAAATAACGGTTTGTTCTTGATTTTTCTAAAATCCCGCGAAAGAACTTATTTCTCGGTTTAAATCATAGAATTGTAAAATCCCGTGCATGTTCATATCATGTCAAAAACTACGGATTCAGTCATTTCTGAGGTACTCAAATTGTATGACATGATTGACAAAAAAACGATTCCCAAAGATGTACAACAGATAAATGTGTTTGAGTATGTTAGTGCCGATAGGAACTCTGTGTGCCCGAATTCTCAAGAAAAAGAGCTCCATCAGCTACAGACAAACATTGTTGAGTCAGATACTGCTATGAACAACGTGCAACAGGTGAAACACAACGAAGCATCTGTTGAACCTAGTGGGGTATCTTCTGTTACTAATGATGATAATGTGTTGCATGAACAAAAGATTCCCGACAAAGTACAACAAACAAACGTTGTTGAGTCAGATACTGCTAATATGGGAAATAGCGATGTTATCCCATATGAAAAATATGTGAAACACAAAGAAGCGTCTGTTGTACCTAGTTGTGCATCTTCTGTTCTAAATGATGATTATGTGCTGCATGAGAACACTGAATTTATCCCTGAAGACTCATTAACCACCCAACTTAACATCTATAAAGATCAAGTGGCTATATATGAACAACGTGCTAAGTTTGAGTTAACTAAACGTGAGCAAGAAATGGATGGTCAGATGCGTACACTTATTTCTGAACGTAATCTAAGGGAAGAAAAATTGAAAATGGAGTTACATTCTTTACAAGTGAAACTTAAGCAAACTGTTCAGCTTAAACAAGTAATTCAAGAAAGTGTAAATACACTAAAGCAAGATTTCAAAGAAAAAGAATCTAAACTCTTAAATGATTTTTCCAGACTTAAAACGTTAAAGAATAAGCTTGAAAACAAGTTGTACACACAAGACCAAACCAGAAAAACTGCTCAAATGATTCAAAAGCACAAAAAGTTGTGTGATAAGCATAGTGAAAATGATGTAGGTGAACCTAAATTAGCTCTTCTTAGGAATGCTAAAGTAGCCCAACCTGCCTTATATGGTGCAAATGTGATGATTATGGCTGGTCATGCCCCTCCTGATGTTTTATCATTAGAAGAGAGTAATGAGATTGAAGTAAGAAATAGAGAAAGAATGAATGAAAAAAATGAAGGATCCCAAATGCATAGCCAATCGAATCATAGTCAAACCCCATGATTACTATGAGGAGAATCGATTGACAGTGTTTGCACCTCAAACGAAGTTAACTCCTGAACAAATATTTTGGTCTTTAGATATAGAAAAGAGAAAGGCCGATGAGCTTGAAGCCAAAACTCCACTCCTTAGGAAAATTGCAGCTGCAACAGTGTATCCTCCCAATACACCTAGGCATTTGGTTCCTTTAACTCTTCCCACAGAATGTAAAACTCTAATTAGCATATATGTACCTTGTCAACTATTTGCTGATTTTGATAAAACATGTAAGAAGAGAATTACACCAACAGGAATTACTGAGGGGAAAGGGGTTTTGAACAAACAAAAACGTGTTACTTAACTGAGGTCATTCCATTCTTTAAACTGCTCAAAGAACACTTTGAAGGGATGCAACAAACCCTTAAAACTGAAGTCAATCAGATGAAAATAGTGTTTAAAGATATGAAAAATGAGGTAGCCCAAAATGCGATAGAACTTAAGAGCCGTGAGATTGAGAGAAAGAACATTCTCATCACCAATGAGAATCTGATTGCTAGATGTATTGCACAGGATATATTTTATACTGCTACTGATTCTGCATTAAATGCCTGTCAATTTCATGAGTACTCTATTGCATTGAATGTTACCCAGAATCGTGTTGTTGAGCTTGAGGGGGAGAATTTGAAACTGCAAGATAAAATTCAAAATGATGACCATGATAACATAGTCAAGCGTTTTTCAAAACTAGAGGTTGATCATCTTAATTTACAATTAAAATATCAACACTTATAAGAAAGATGTAAAATATCAAATGCCAATACATCTTTGGATGCTCCTGAATTTGATACATATTTTGAATTGAGCAAACGTGATGAAAAAATTCAAGCTCACACTAACACGATTCGACAATTGAGGGCTCAAATTGCCCAATTAAAGTCAAATAAGAGTGATCCAATTGGCACCAATAAACCATTGTCTTTAGATTCTCAGAATTTTCACTATCAAAACATCATCAATAAATTACAATATGAAAATGAGTGTTTTCAAGCTGAAAATTCAAAAATCAAACAGCATTACAAAGAGTTATATGACTCGATGAAAGTTACACGTAACAATCACAATGAAAAGATAACTTCTTTGCTTAAAGAAATTGAGAATCTAAAGACTCGGGTGAAAGGGAAAATGCCAATCATTGCTTGTGATAATGTTGTTCAAAAGGTTTCTGCTTGTAAGAAGTATGCAATTGATGTTGTGCCTATTCTGCTTCCCCTTAGGAACATTAGGTCTATTCATCAAGTATATCTCACTCACCTTAAGGATAGTCTTGACACCCTTCGTGAGATCGTAGAAGAGGATAGGATAGATAAACCACTTGATAGTGCAGTTGTAGATGCCTGCTTCCTCACTAAACGATCTTAGGAACTCTTAGAATACGCCATTGGCACATGTCCTAAGATTTATAACAAGCGAGATAGGTTTATTGCATCATCCTCAATGACTAAGAACAAGCATGTAACCTTTGAGGCACCCTTGGAAACTTCAGATCCCAACACATCAAAACATGTTCAGCAACAGGATGTGAAAAAGACTAAGATTCCCATTAGTCCTTCTACAGGAGTTAACAGAGACACTAAAGCTAGCGAGTCAAAACCTAGGAGAAATATAAAGAATTATAGGACTTCACCAGCTAAAAGTGTTCCGAAAAAGAAAGTAGAAGACCAAATGAGGAACAATAAGTCAGATTTGAACAAAAGGAATCACAATTCACATCCTAATTCACTTTGCAAAACATGTAATGAATGTTTAATTTCGGGTAATCATGATAAATGTGTTGAGAAATTTTTAAAGTCGTCCAACAAAATCCCTGTCAAGCAAGTTTGGAGAGCCAAGCATGTCAAGCAAACTTGGAAAGCAACAGGAAAGATGTTTGCTCATGTTGGTTACCAATGGAAGCCCACTGGAAGGAAATTCACTTTAGGAGAACAGTGCCCTTTAACTAGGATAACTAAGTCTAAAGTAGTGCCTGTACGTCAATGGAATCCAACTGGAAGGAAATTCCCTGTAGGAGAACAGTGCCCTTTAATTAGGTCTACTAAATCCGAAACAGTGCCTTTAATACAACCTAAACACGTTAGTACTAGTGAAAGCGTTATCACTGAGAGATTTTGTAACAATCCTCATACATCGTTAACTATGTACCAACGTAGAAACAAACAGAAAAAGGCTACTTCCACTAGCATTCCAACTCCTACTGAGACTCAGGCAAATGATGCTCCTGTTCCCACTAACCAACTGGACCCCAACTTAAATTGGGGATCCGGCACTCCAAACTCTCTATTTTTGTCAAGTTTTCAAATGCAGGTCGTATAGATCGTCCCTTAACATTTGGACTCAGGCTACTCACAACATATGAGGGGAAACGACAATGATGTCTGTTCACATCAGTTCATGCCTCATTCTTCATCGACAATGACGTTTGATCACATCAGTTCAAGCCTCGTTCTTCATCAACAATGACATCTGTTCACATCAGTTCAGGCCTCAATCTTCATCGACAATGACGTCTGTTCACATCAGTTCAGGCCTCGTTCTTCATCGACAATGACGTTTGAACACTGCAGTTCAAGCCTCGGGCCTCAATGTCAACATAATGGCGTCTGCTGACAACTCTTCAGGCCCCGTTCATCAAAGAAAAGAAAGGTGTACGCTTAAGTGCGCTTTATCTTCGGAAGAAGAGAAATCTTCTTGTTTATGACCATTCTCATCAACAAGCTTCATGTTCTTCCCATGCTCATTCAGTCATCAAGTGGATCAACATACATTGGAGTATATTCTTATTCACTTATTCTATCAAAAATGGCAATCTCCAATGCAATTTTTGAGGGGGAGAAGGGTGAATAAACTACATGTTGATTGATGTTTGAGAAATGGTCATACGGCTCCTGAATACATCAGTTCAGGAGTCGTGCATACCAAGCTTCTTCAACACTATATGTTCCACAATCCATGAAGAAAGAAGATATATTGTTTCAACCATTGGTTTGAAGAATACTTTCAGCTCCATCAAGTGTTGTATTGATGCGTGGTTTTGCGACCTTACAACAGGTTTTACCTCTCGAGGAATCTCAAGAGGCTTGCAATCCCCACCAGGCAGTGTACCTGACCGATGTAGTATAGTGTAGTGGCAAGTACCGGGGGATTGATCGTTCTCTAGGGGAATAGTGTCGTTAGGATTGAAAAACTACTCTAATAGGTCTAAGGGTGAGGGAAGATTCTTTTTGTATTTTTATATTTTATGGAAAGCAAGTAAAATCTCGGGTTTGAAGGAGTGGGCGGAATTAGTTGCTAGTCAACTAACCCAAATAACTACAAATGCAAATAAAATAAAATAACTGAAAATGAAAAGGTGGTGGAACTTATATGGAGAGAAATGTGTTTACTTAGATTTCCTTACTCCCTAACTATCTTTTACCGGTTGATTAGTGTGTATTAATTGCGTGGATGACGGGTGTATTCCTTAATACCAATCGTGGGGTGGCGTACGTACTTCCCCAACTCTATAAGCTCCTACTTCACTCCTATGTCGAGCCGGCTAAGAAGCTCCTAACATGGGATCACTAGAATTCGCTCATGCATTAAATACAACCATAAAAACCTTAGTACGCATTGGTTCATGTTTCTTAAGACGTTCAAGCAAGTTACCGTATAGGAAGTTAGCTAGTTTTCTTAAGCCTAACACCGATAAACAATCATCCAATACAATTAATAACACACCAACAACCAATAATCAATAGTTAGGTTTCATTAGATCTAAGCAAACACAAGATAAATCTAGCCTAGCATGTTAATTAAAAGACAAGAACAAGATATAATCAAACAACACATAGACATATTGAATGATTAATTGATTACTTATCTTCAATTAAACATGGGAGATCCAAGGGTATAAAACCCTTAAAAATGGCAGAAAATTCGTCTTAGGGTTTCTCCTCACAAAGTTGCACACTAATTACTAAAAATTATGAAAGTATATATAGGAAAACAGATCTGATGGCGTCACGTTATGGAGCTTGACGCCGTCACCTCGCCGCGTTTAGGGTTTCTTGATGGCCTTCTTGACGTCGTCCCTCTTTAATCCTCCAAAATCCACTCTGGCGCGTCAGGGGTTGACGCCGTCACAATTGTGCTTGACGCCGTCTCTCTTTAACTTAAACCGTGACGACCTTGATCACCTTAAAGGGTGACGCCGTCAAAATTTCCATTGTAAAACTCTCTGGCGCGTCACGTGTAATTTTGTCATATCCACCTCTTTTGCCAAGCCGTGACGCCGTCAGGAGCAATCATTGACGCCGTCATGTGTACTTTTCCAGCAGCTTTGGAGACTTTGTCGTTTTCTTCACTTTTATGCTCCAAAAACGTCCAAAATGCTTCCTTTTCCAGATTTCTTCTCCAAAGTACCTAAAATGACAAAAGGAACGATTTAGGGCAATATTTGATCAAATAAATACGATTTAGGGCTTAAATGACCCCCTAAAAGCGGTACACTTTTCGCTTCATCAAATACCCTTACACTTGAGATTTGCTTGTCCTCAAGCAAATGCGCTTTTATTCTAATCAAAATACAAGTTAGGGGTCATTTAACGCTAATATAAAAGTAATTACAACAAATAGTCGTTCCACTTTAATCATAATAAGCACGGAGATTATAGACTAGCACCTCACAAGTAGTGTTTAGATACTCACATCTCTCAGGTGTCATAAAAGTATATCTCATAAATGAAAACGGATAATATCTCTCACTACCTGTCATAGCAAATAGATTACCATAGGCTTGGGAAAGGATCGAAAACCTTCTCCACTAGGCGTAAGCACCTAAGATAAACTATCAAAGAGGGCTTTTACATGGGTTATAACGTTAGTTGTAGGGATATGATAAACACGGATTTGTTGGATAAGGGATATTTTACTGGTGGCGAGTTAAAGATCTTGATTAATTACATGTACAATATGGCGTTGCTAAGCCAAGACTAGACTCGACTTAAGCTAAAAACAAAATAACAAAAACATAAAATAAACATAAAATGAAACGGGATGGTAGTCCGTATGTTTTTTCTACTTTTCTTTTTCTCATTTTTTTGTATTTTTCTTGATTTTTTCGTTTTTTTTTTTTTTTTTTTTTTTTTTTTTTTTTTTTTTTTTTTTGCATACACTCTTGCCTTACCATTCGAAATAATACATCATAGGGGCCTCGGTTCTCCCCTTACACTTGAACTTTTACATAACTTTACAATTAACTATTCTAATGACTCGAATTAAGATAATCGAAACACTTGGAGTACTTTTAAAATATTTAGCACATATGGGGGTAATAATGTTGTTCTTCCCCATTACTCCATTACACTAGTACTTTACCCATGAGTCCCAATCGTCCCAAAACAATATGTACAAGGATATGACTCGACTTAGCAACTATGTAATCAATTAGATAATTAACTTGGGGTTTAAACAAATGTTGTAACAATAATGCACTAAAAATGAGTGCATACAAGGTAGGCTAAGGCGATTTGGGTGTACATTTAAGTGGGGTGTAACAAATTCTTCCTTTAAGTAAAATGCTTAAAGTTAGAAACGAAAAGATAGGCTCTGAGGGGTGTACTAGGGGTATCGTGTACTAAAAATGAGTACAACGCAAAGGGTGTGGGAGAATTACTTGACCAATGTAGCCAATGTAATTATAACAAAAACACAGGTGTAAAACAATGGGTTAATCCTAATGCCTCTTATCATGTAGTAAATCTAACTACACGAATGTAGTCTCACTTGTGGCCTCGGAATGGTCCTAACGCAAGTTCTAGAATCTAAGTGCTACCGGTACACACATCATAGCATAAATGCTTTTCCTACCAATTCTAGGGGCGAACCTCACATATTTGGGGGTGGAAAATTTTTTTAGTGGTTCGGTTTTTGTGCTAGTCATATAACTCCTATCCATGAGACGCTCATTAAGATCAAAGTTTCACTCCTATATGTTGTAAAAAAATTTAAATTTGGCACTAAAATTGCCTTAACAGGTATTTCTCTCAGTTTTATTACACATCTACCATTAAACAAACGAAAAATCAAGCGTAATTGCATTCTTTAAAGTATCGTACTTTACCCTTTACCCCCCTTACACTTAAGATGAACATGGTCCCCAATGTTCAAATAACAAGATGTAAAAGTAAATAAGGTAAAAGAATTAAATCAAATACTCCCCTGATTCGTTTGGTGGATAAAGAGGTAACATGGTTAGATCTTCTTCCAAGGTAATGTTGAAGCTTCAAGACTAATGCATCGCCAAAAGCTTGATTCCACATACATCTCCTTGTCCAAAATAACCTGTTAAACCTGAGAAAACAAACACGAAAACCTGCATAACATCGGCGGGATAAATCTGTATAAGGATATAATGCTTGTGGAATGATTATTTTGCAGATTCCTGGAGTTTATAAGTTAGAGATTTAATAAAAACTTTTTATGATTCCGGTAGAAAAACAAAACTTTCAAAAATTTCAGAAAATTAAAACCTGACGCCGTCAGGTTGTAATGCCTGACGCCGTCAGAAATGATCTGACAGAATTCTCATGTTAAGTTTCCGGAAAATTTCTGGAAAAACCTATACCTTACTTCCTGGAATTCCTGCAAAACATCATTATGACTCGATACAAGCATTTGACTCAAACAATTACTAATATGTATGTTAATTTATTATTGTTACGATTCATGTTCATTTGTTCTAATAAACCGATTTGGATTTCCCTTACACTTATCTTTTGCAAAATACCTTTATATGTAGTTAAGACGAAGTTAAAAACAAGATAAAGCATTTTCACAATTTAGTTTCGAACATGAATCAATAAAAATAAAAATTAAACATACATACGGAAGCAAATAAAATCAAACAAACAAATAAATAAACACACAAAGCAAATAAAGCTTGGGTTGCCTCCCAAGAAGCGCTTGTTTTTGTTTGAGTCACGAGCGACCTACCTACCTTATTTAACAGAAATAGGGGAGGTTTTCCCTACACTTAGGATTAAGTGTGGGTGAAAGTAGCGATACACACCCTTAGGGTGGAAATATGCCACGTGAGGAAAGAGTGACGGGTGAATTATATGCTTAAAGGTGCGGGATCCTATCATCATAACCTTACCTAATTCAATTGGGTTAGTGGGCGGATTAAGATTTTCTCCTAGAAAGGGATCATCTTCTATCAACTTCGAGAGACTCCAAGTTAAGAATCCACTTTGACCTAATAAACCCGGTTTAAACCCATAATGTTTCTTGTGATCAATCATAAATGGGTGATGTAAGTATGTAAGGTCATGGTTCACTCCTATGTTAGCTTCCTCTCTACAAGGCCTAGAGTCTACTACCTTAATCTTAACATTACCCGAACTACATGGTTTGATGGGTGGATCGGGACCTAATTCAATTCCTAAGTTCACATCTAAGGATGGAAGATTAGGTAACGGTTTTGGTTTAGGCTTCGGTTCATCAAAACTAGGAACTTCCATAGAACTAAAAGAAAGGTTATGACTACAAGTATTCAAACCTATTTCTTCTAGTTTTGTTTCTTCCAAGGGTTCTACTTCAATTGGGGTTCCTATAGTCCCTTCTACTTCTTCCGGGTAAGTCACGGGCGGGGTGTATGCCTCGAATGATGGTAGGACTTGTGGGGTACTTTGTAGGTTTGTGTTATTTACCTCATCCTTCCTTGTCTCTATATCAATTATATCCACATCATGTGTTTTAGTAGAATCTAACCCAAACATGTTCCTAAGTATCTTAAATCCTTCTCTAGCCATTTCAAGTTCTAAGTCCGATTCATAAGAATCTTCCCCGATAACATGATTACTATGTTCAATTTGCCTAAAGGATTCATCATGTGTTCCTTGAGATTCAAAGTCATAGATCATAAAACCTAGGTCTTTTTGCTCAATATGCTCATGTTCGGCTAAATCCTCCTCAATTGTTTCCTCAAGTTGTGATGTATAAGAACCCATTAATTCATTAAACTTATGGTTCACGGTTAGGAGGCTTTCCACAAAAAATTTTCCAAAGGGTCTTTTTAAAAGGGGTTGATCCTAACAATGATTGTTTAATAGAAGCCACACATGCACATAATTCATCAAACCTATCAAACTTTATACCCATCTCCTCTTGTATATATCTAAGATCACTTAAAAATTCATTGGAACAACAGGAAGCAAATCTATCCGTGTAAAGTAATTGTTCCTCTATTGTTAATGATCTAAATGGAATTTCATCCGCCATGGTGACAAATGAAAATGGTTTTACAAACAAAGGGCACAAAGAAAAAGATAGACTAAAGAAATCTAATAAAAAGAAAAATAAAAATCTCACTAGAAAGGAATCTAGTGAGTAGACCTAATAAAATAAAAATTCAACCTAAACAATAACTATTCCCCGACAACGGCGCCAAAAACTTGATGCGTGGTTTTGCGACCTTACAACAGGTTTTACCTTTCGAGGGATCTCAAGAGGCTTGCAATCCCCACCAGGCAGTGTACCTGACCGATGTAGTATAGTGTAGTGGCAAGTACCGGGAGATTGATCATTCTCTAGGAGAATAGTGTCGTTAGGATTGAAAAACTACTCTAATAGGTCTAAGGGTGAGGGAAGATTCTTTTTGTATTTTTATATTTTATGGAAAGCAAGTAAAATCTCGGGTTTGAAGGAGTGGGCGGAATTAGTTGCTAGTCAACTAACCCAAATAACTACAAATGCAAATAAAATAAAATAACTGAAAATGAAAAGGTGGTGGAACTTATATGGAGAGAAATGTGTTTACTTAGATTTCCTTACTCCCTAACTATCTTTTACCGGTTGATTAGTGTGTATTAATTGCGTGGACGACGGGTGTATTCCTTAATACCAATCGTGGGGTGGCGTACGTACTTCCCCAACTCTATAAGCTCCTACTTCACTCCTATGTCGAGCCGGCTAAGAAGCTCCTAACATGGGATCACTAGAATTCGCTCATGCATTAAATACAACCATAAAAACCTTAGTACGCATTGGTTCATGTTTCTTAAGACGTTCAAGCAAGTTACCGTATAGGAAGTTAGCCAGTTTTCTTAAGCCTAACATCGATAAACAATCATCCAATACAATTAATAACACACCAACAACCAATAATCAATAGTTAGGTTTCATTAGATCTAAGCAAACACAAGATAAATCTAGCCTAGCATGTTAATTAAAAGACAAGAACAAGATATAATCAAACAACACATAGACATATTGAATGATTAATTGATTACTTATCTTCAATTAAACATGGGAGATCCAAGGGTATAAAACCCTTAAAAATGGCAGAAAATTCGTATTAGGGTTTCTCCTCACAAAGTTGCACACTAATGACTAAAAATTATGAAAGTATATATAGGAAAACAGATCTGACGGCGTCACGTTATGGAGCTTGACGCCGTCACCTCGCCGCGTTTAGGGTTTCTTGATGGCCTTCTTGACGCCGTCCCTCTTTAATCCTCCAAAATCCACTCTGGCGCGTCAGGGGTTGACGCCGTCACAATTGTGCTTGACGCCGTCTCTCTTTAACTTAAACCGTGACGACCTTAATCACCTTAAAGGGTGACGCCGTCAAAATTTCCATTGTAAAACTCTCTGGCGCGTCACGTGTATTTTGTCATATCCACCTCTTTTGCCAAGCCGTGACGCCGTCAGGAGCAATCCTTGACGCCGTCACGTGTACTTTTCCAGCAGCTTTGGAGACTTTGTCGTTTTCTTCACTTTTATGCTCCAAAAACGTCCAAAATGCTTCCTTTTCCAGATTTCTTCTCCAAAGTACCTAAAATGACAAAAGGAACGATTTAGGGCAATATTTGATCAAATAAATACGATTTAGGGCTTAAATGACCCCCTAAAAGCGGTACACTTTTCGCTTCATCATGTATCTACTATGTTTCTCGCTGATGCTCAGATATCTACTGATACAACCGGTACTCCTTCATGAACCACAATGGTTCAAGAAGTACCATCTATTAGTACTTCTCCAACAACTCAGGAAATTATATCTCTAGTCATTCATCAAGGTGTTGAAGAACAAATTCATGGAATTCTACCTCCCGTGATTGATTATGAACCTCTCCTCCAAAATCTTACTCCAGATCCGAGTTCTGGAAAATCATCTTCATTACGGATTGGTGTTCCTTCCAATGTGCACTCTGTAAATCAACCATAAGAACATAAAGGAAAATGTCGGCTAAAACGTCAAAACGGCTAAGTATTTGGACTTGGAATGAAAGTGATCACGGAGTTGATTCGGCATCCCTTATTTGAGATTGAAGTTGACTTTCACAAAGGCGTGATCTTATTTTATCTTGAAGTCGGGGTTGGTTGGATGCATGAATTTCAATGATAACTTGCTCGCGCTTAAAATTTATGATTAGGACTTGGATTATCTAGTTATACCCGATGTAAGGAGTTACAATGAAGTTCTCATGGATTATAGCTATCACTTCAAGGAGTTAAAGTGTAGTGCTCAGTGTCACACGCATATGCAGATGTGGATAGTCTCAAGAGGTGTTATACTTGCTTTGGCTTTTAGTTGAGTGTATAAGGGTACTTAGGGGTTTTCTTCTGCATCGTTCTTCAATCAACAACAGTGCAAGCTTAAGTAACAAATTTGGGGAATTCTTCGTCAGTTTTAATTTTGGTATATCGGGTTTACTTCACCAAGTGGTCACAGCAATAGTCGACAGAACATAAGGGTTGATAAAGATAGTCAAAGAGCGTTTCGGTAGCTGTTGAATCTCATAGGATATATTTGAGCCAAGTTTGTTCTTCTCACAAGATTTCAAGTATATATGCGTAAAATATGTTGCTGGTTCTGAGGTATCAAAACTAGCAAGGGGGAAGGAGACATACATCGGAATGCACAACGAGTACACGTGATGAACGTTATACTTCTTCTTAGTTGAAGTTATTCCGGGAAGACAAATGTCATGACCGCAGAGAAAATCAGTGTTTTATCTCGTGCCTTTTGGTGTATCATTCCAACTACGTGGGGGAAGAGATGTAAGAAACAGTTTCTGATGATTAAAGAGGTACACAATTATATGATGATTCCTATGGTTAGTCGGTATCCTACTGAAGGAAATGTGTACATCCGGTGCTCAGTTGCTTTTGTGGTACTGTCATGGTGTTATCATTTCGACTACATAAGGGATAAATTGCTTACACTCGGGACTTAGTTGACTTTGGTGTAACAATTCTCATCTGCTATTTCCTGAAGGGAGAAAAGTGGATTTTCGGGACTTAATTGATCTTGATGTTACGTTTTCGACTTCATGTATGGGATTGAGTGTGTGCTTCGGGTGTTTTTTGGGCTTCATACAATGAGACTGATTGCATCACTTCAACTACTTGGGGGAAGTGGTCTCTGGATACTTTTGGCATGCATTACTTCAGACTTTAGTGGGAAGAAATGTGAGAAGAATTTGTTAATACAAATATCGTCCTAAAAACGTTATTTATATTTTATGATCTTTACTTAGTTTTGTTAATGACAAATACAAGGTATATCTTTTAGCAAATCATAAATACAAGCTAAAGTCTTTTTAGAACATATTTACATTTCACAAGATCACTATAATTTACATTTTATACATTTACATGTTTATTTCCTAAAATGGAAACTTTATTTTTCAAAAGATAGGATGACATCATGGCATGCATCATGTACACAATCTTAGTAAGATTTTGTGATATTTTGTTTAGATCTTCAAGCCAAAGAGTTGACATTTGAAGATATGGAAAGATATGGCAAGATTTGGAAATATTTGAAGATCTCTTAGCTGGCCTGACATGGCGGATCCAAATGGATACAAGGACGGATCCAAATTTAGGGATCCGCCGGATCTGCCGCCTGTTGCTCAGCTTTTCCTATAAATAGCAAGCTGATCATTTGGCCATTTCATCACTCATATAGCTTAAATACATACTCATTCATTTACTAACCCATATCATTCATTCATTCATTTGATCTTTCCTTTTGTAGCAAAGGAATCAAGCATACAAGGATCAACGTTCTGTCGTTATCCGTTTAGCTTAGCCACTGTGTGATCTTGTACTAGTTTGCATATCATTGTTTGTATCATTTATATCAGTAGAGTGAGGTTAGTGTTTTAGTCCTTAAAACACAAAGAGTGTTGGGAGTGGTTGTACCCTTGTAAAGAACCAAACGGGAGTGGTTGTACCCTTGTGAAAGAACCAACGGGAGTGGTTGTACCCTTGTAAAGAACTCGGTGTTTAGCTTAGTACCGTAAAAAGAAGTAAGCGACGTGTAACGGTTTTCTCCACCTAGAAGGGAGCTTGTTTCTTAGTGAAGAAAAACTCTCGAGTTAGAGGCTCGAGGAGTGGAGTAGGGCAAGGAAGAGAGTCCTTGTAGCCGAACCACTATAAACAACTGTGTTGTGTGGTTTGATCTTTCCTCTCTTTACTCATTTACTTATATTACTTGTTTGTGTGCTTGATTGTTTACTTTACTTTAAAATCACGATAAGTCACAAAGCGAATTAATTTTAAACGGTAAAACTATTCAACCCCCCTTCTAGTTTTCCACAATTGGTATCAGAGCAGGTTACTCAAGATTTTCAAAATATATTGTATTTTTAAAACTTGAAATGATAAATGGATTTTGAAAACTTTAAAGAAGGGCAATCTATGCAAAGACCACCACTATTTGAACCAAATTATTTCATATATTGGAAAAATCGCTTTGAGACATATGTGAAGTCAAAGGACATAGATCTGTGGTATATTATTGTAGAGGGTGATTACAAGCCCATAAGTAATGATATTTCGGGTGGTCGGGATACAGGTACTTCTTTTATTCGTCACAGTGATGAACAAAAGAGGTTGATTGCCAAAAATAATGAAGCCAAAATGATGCTTTACAATGCCTTACCTAAGAAAGAATATGAAAGAGTTTTTATGTGTAAAACGGCTAAAGACATTTGGCAATCACTAATTATCACTCATCAAGGGAACTCACAAGTCAAAGATAACAAAATTGATCTTCTTGTTCAAAAATATGAACAATTTGTTATCTCTGAAGATGAGACCATTGATAGTGCGTTTGCTAGGTTTAATACTATTATTACATCTCTTAAAGCACTTGACGAATCTTTTTCTAGTAAGAATTTTGTCAGGAAATTTCTAAGAGCACTCCACCCAAAGTGGAGAGCAAATGTGACAGCTATTGAAGAATCTAAGGATCTCTCAAGTATGACACTGGACAAGCTCATAGGAAACCTCAAAGTTCACGATATGGTGATGGAAAAAGACTCAGAAATAGTTAAAGGCAAGAAGGAGAAAATGAAGTCCATTGCCTTGAAAGCTAAAGTTGAGTCAAGTGATGAAGAGTCTTGTTCTAGTAGCAAAGACGAAGAATATGCCATGGCCGTAAGAGATTTCAAGAAATTCTTTAGGAGACGAGGAAAGTTCGTTAGACCACCTCGTGAAGAAAAGAAATCCTTCCGAAAAGACCGTGATGATAGGAAAGGAAAAGTAGACAGAAAGTGTTATAGGTGTGGTGATTCTAGTCACTTAATAGGAGAATGTCCTAAGCCTCCAAAGAACAAGTCTCAAAGAGCCTTTGTCAGTGGAGCTTGGAGTGATAGTGAAGGAGATGATGACGAGCCTAAGAATGACGAAGTTGCTCACATGGCTCACGACACAGAAGAGGTACATTCTGACTCATCATACTCTTCTATAGATGATGAAACCTTAGAAGTAGAATATAACAAACTGTGTGATATAACTTTAAAAATCATTAACAAAAATAAGTTCTTAAAAACCAAAATGAAACTTTTAGAAAACGAAGTTTATTGGCTTAAAGAAAAGGAGATACGGATGGAAAAAGGTAAAAATGCTAAAGAAACGTGTGTGTCGTGTCAGGAACTTAAATTAGAACTAGAAACATTAAAAACCACACAGGAAGATCTTATCAAACAAAATTCCAAGTTTAAAAAGTTTGATAAAAACATAAGTTGTGCACATGAGATAATGAAGATACAAAAACTACCTCATGATAAAACCGGACTAGGTTTTATGAAACTAGGAACTTTAAGTGACTTTAAGAAACAAACTGTGAAAGAAAAAGAAACTGTTCCAACTAAGTCAGAAGCCCACAGATCCGACGGATCCAATGTTTTGGATCCGCCAGTAGTACCAAAAGGATCCGCCGGTACAAGTTGTGAACGGAAGGTTCTGAAAACTGACCGTACTGAATTCGTTAGAGTCACTAGAAAACCTAGTACTAGTATAACTAATAACAAACAAAAACCAGCAGTTTCTATAGGAAGAGGTCAAGCTAGAAATGAGTATAGAGTTAAAACGGTTCAACAGAGACCTATTTACAACTACGTGACTTGGTTTAGGACTTAAGTTACTTTTTAGAATTGACCCAGTTTTGTCCTCAGCACCACACGGTACCACGGTACCACTAATTTTAGTGGTGCCGTCTGTACCTTTAGTGGTGCCGTCACCTTCAGACTTGGACATTTCAGGCATTACAAATTTTACTTGTTTAGTACCACTTGTAGAAGCCTGATTTGGGTCAAATCCTAAACACGTGCGGTCATGCTCACTATATCTAATGTTTTCAAGTATATCATTAAGTGTTTTGGTTCCTTTATCAAACTTAATGATTCTTAAAGCATTTTCTTTAAGCTTTTCATTTTCAACTTGAAGACTTATGCATAACCCACATCCTAAGTCTACTTCCTTATTTTTCTCAAGTCTTTTGACTTGATCTTTTAGTTCTAAGACTTGTAGCTCAAGTTGTTTAAATTTTAATTTAAGCTTTGTGTTTCTACCTAAGATCTTAGTACTAACTACGCATAGTGCCAAAAACTTGATGCGCGTGATGTGTCGTTGCGGTTTAGCAGTTTTAATGCCTACTCAAGTTTTAAATTTATATTTAGCCGACTTATCAATAACACACACACTTAACGAGCAGTGTACCCGGTCAGTATGAAGATAATGGTAAGTAGAGTGTCGATCACTAAGAGTGGAACGTATTATCTAGTTATTCTAATCAGTATTTTAATATCCTAACGCAAGGGGGTTTCAGCCTGAGAGACTGGCACGATTTGTTGCAATTAAAATAATAAAATAAACCAATAGGCACGAATCAGCAAGTAGCACACACGTACACAGATAGATACTCGAGACAATAAGAGGGCTGTCCTTATAATTAAGTAGATTGTCACTTGTTTTATTGATAGCTTTATATGAAGTGTATGTAGTTAATCCTTTCTCGTTGGTCCTATTCTTATCGGCGAGTAAACCCTTAATGATTACTTATGTCTAAAAGTTATTCCTAAGTGATCAATTTAGAAACAACCGTGGGAGCCACATTATGTCCCGCAGTCAAATGCCCGCAAGCCACTAATAAACACAGAGGTTATCAATGCACTAATAAGTAGTAGCCAAAGACATCAACATATAAACTTTAATTAATGAGAAAGCAGTTTTAAGGGAGTGCAATCTTTCCGTTGCCACATTACACAAGCCACCAATCTTGATGAATTAAAGTTTACTAACACAATAAAACAAAACTACTTAATGAATTAAACATATGCAGCACCTTCTTACAGCTCTTGTATCTTTGATTTGGGTGTGTCTTGTGCTGCCTCCTTGACTGAATTCGTCCTTTGTTCCTACTGTTCGGTCTTCGGTGTTAGGGTTTTTTGGAACTTTTTAATTCGTCTGGTCTACGGGGTATTTATAGTTTCTGTCTGAGGGAAGATGCGGCGTATCTAAGGAATAGATGCGGCGCATGTACTTAACTTCGCGTGGGGTCCAAGATTATAATATTCAGGAATATTCGTACACCGCCAGAAGATGCGGCGTAACTCCATGATCAGATGCGGCGCATGTCCTCTTGTATCTTGGATTGTATCTGGTGATATCTTGATAGAGATGCGGCGCATGTCGAGAGTGAGATGCGGCGCATCTGGAGCAGAATTGACTTGATCATGTCCATGTCAGTAGATTTTCACTATATGCACGTTTTGCTCCATTATTAGTCCAAAATCATTAAGTTTCACCAAATGCTTGTTTTTACCTGAGAATTACAAAAGTAAACAATTAAGTATCAATCCTCATACATAATATAGTAAAACAAGTCAAATTAATAGGATAAATGATAGTAATAAAATGTACTTATTTGAGTTCATCAAATATCCCCCCACTTGAACTTTACTTGTCCCCAAGTAAACCTTAGAATTTTATTTATGAAAATGTATCCTAAAAGATGTTAGGATTTATTTTTATATTTAAGCATGTATTCGTTTAATTCATAATCACACAACTAAACACTTAACGAATTAGAAGTAAAATAAAATAAGTCGATAAAAGCAAATCTAATCGTTTAACTGTCCAGTCGCGACGAATATTCTATCATAAGCTTGGCAAGTATACACATCTCCACCACTAAAGCTAAGGAATAACAAGTCTAAAGCGGTAAAAAGGGTTTTTAGGCTTAAGGGTTAATTATTCTCTTTTCACTATCGATCTCAAATTCCAGAAAAGGCGACAAAATCACAAATACATGATCGAATCCATGAACACGATACTTGCAATTGCTCAAATCCTTAACTCGAATAGGCTAAAGATAGGTCCAAACTTTACCAATAATAATATATCAAAAAGGGCGACAAAATCATAAATACATAGCCGAATCCACGACTACGATACTTAAGATTGCTCAAATCCCTAATCTCAATAAATCAAAGGTTCGGTTGGATAATGAATAATAAAGGGTATGGAAAACATTTGGGATATAAACTGGTGTAAAATGAAAAATAAACAAAACAAAACAAATAAATTAAAATCCTAAGTGTGGTTAATCACTATCCCAACCATCCCATGAATAAGACTCATATCATCGAATAACTCACGCTTTAACACTTGAAACACACGCTTTAGGTAGACACGAATTATACTCAACAAAATCTTAATCAAAGAATAAACCTTAACTGGCGTTCCCATAACTGCCAATTCTCATTCAATCCATAGATATAATACAACAAATAGTGGTGATATCGACCACTTACATAACTTTACATAAGTTGGTTAAAATAAACATCCAACTTTTCTTTCTTTTTCTTTTTCTTTTCTTATTTTTTCGATTTTTTTTTTTTTTTTTTTTTTTTTTTTTTTTTTTTTTTTTTGATGAGACATAAAGATGTGTAAAATTTCACCACATCACTAACTTTCTTTCCGGATAATTTTTCCATACTTTTCATGACTTCAGAAATAGTAGTAATAGTGAAAGTAGTAAACACACGAAAAATAAACTCCAAAATATACAATATTTACTTTCACTCCAATTTGCATTGTGCAATTTCCCGACCTAACCATAGATAATGAATTACGCACGCGAACACAGGTAATGTAAGGAAACACACTCTGCCTATAGCAATTAACCAACCACGGATTCTAATCTACAGGGTAGGCTAAGGTGTAAGGGTGTAACGAAACATTTTAAACATAGGTGTAAGAAACGAAAGGAATGGCTCTGAGGGTTTTTCTAGGGGTATCTTACTCTAAAAATGAGAGTAACAAAACGGTTTATACGGGGGTTAACTAACCAGTGTAGTTAGCTAATATCACATAACATATAAGGCTATTTGGGTGTAATCCTAGAATTTTACCAAGTTAGACAAGTCACTCCAATTATATAAATAATACTCATTATGGTGGTCTCGAATAGTATACAAGCCAAGTTCTAAAGTTTACAAGTCACCGGCACACTCATAGATTTGTGAATTATGAAAAATCACAATTTTTGAAAATAACGTCATGTGTGCAGTTATGTAACTTAGATCTTAAACAAAAACATGCTAAAAAAAAAATTTAAGTTTGATATATTAAGCACATTTTAAGCATAATTTTTGAAAAAGTTTAGGACAAGTAATTGTTAAGTGTTCTAATTCTCCAATCCCCCCACTTAAGTTAAACAACGTCCTCGTTGTTTGTATAAAAGGTTAAAAACTGGAAAATAAAAGAATTAGAACAGAAAAACTCCCCTGAGATTTGCTCGGTATGATCCTCCATTAGTATAAGAGCAAAAATCATCTTTCTTGTGGATTAGAACGTTAAAGCTTCATACTTGATTTATCCACAGGAAATCCAGGAAACTATAATACCACCAACACTTTAAAACACACCTAAGATAAGAAAGGTTCAACTTGCATAATACATTAGTAGTTAGGAAAAATAAAACTTAAAAATTAAAACTGAAAATCATCAGGTCAGTCGATGCGCCGTATCTTATTGAAGAAGATACGCCGTATCGAGCCTGGAATAATACGGATCAGAATAAAGATGCGCCGCATCCTTAACCAGGGATGCGCCGCATTAAAATAAACTGATAAATAGTTTTAAAGTCGAAAATAAAAATGCAGAAAAATAAAATAAGATATGACCATTGCAGGAGATGCGTCGCATCTCAGAGTTGAGATGCGCCGTATCCTCATGCGGCCTGGACTGACTCGACACAGAAAACAGAATAATAAAAGATAAATCCGGGTTGTCTCCCGGTAAGCACTTGTCTTTATTCCAGAGTCTTTAAGTTAGACTCACGTTCAGCACTTCATTAGTATCGATCATTGAAGGAGTCGGAAACATCACGCTCCTTCATCCCCAATTTAGTAATATTAAACATTCCTTGCTCGTCCTTAATTTCCACGCCGTTCTTCTTTAATATCTGTATAAACAAAGTCCTGTCCCTTTCGGGCAGAGATGACAAAATGATAGACGGGAAATTCTTATTATCATATAGGCACAAATAAGCAAGGTGGGGTGGTAGTTCAATAAACACATCATTGTTCAAATTCGTTTTCTCAACTACTCTCCTACGTTTATTAATTACTACACAATCATACCACTCGTCATCAGAATCACTAACAATATCGCGTCTAAGTTCGGTAGGTACATTAAGGTCAATGAATTCCTCAAAGTCTTCATGATTAGGATTAGTTAAGTTGTTTTGAATCAATGTTTCTCCCATAAGTCTAGCTTCAAGATCGAGGTCCATACGTTCTCTTAATCCTAGTACATAAACACCTCTAATTATGCTTTTAACCGGATCTTGGCACTTATAGACTAGTTTATTATTCCCTACCCTTAATGAAATTTTTCTCTTAAACACATCAATCTTAGCATGGGCAGTAGACAAGAAAGGTCTTCCGAGGATTAAAGGAATCTTAACATCCTCGGGCATGTCTAGTATAATAAAGTCTACGGGAAAAATAAACTGCTCAATCTTAACTAGCACATTATTAGCAATCCCTTCAGGTCGTTTTACTGTTTTATCAGCCAATTCAATAAGTAATTTAGTTGGTGCTAATTTTCCTAGTCCTAGGGTAGCGAATGTCTTAAGAGGCATAACACTAACACTAGCTCCTAAGTCAGCCAACACATTATCGAAAGATATATTATTAATAGAACAAGGTAGAGTAAAACTTCCTGGGTCTCTTTCTTTATGAGGCAAGGCATTTGAATCGGTTGCAGGGCTCTCTTTTTTCATTGTTGCCTTGATCTCCTCTTCAATTTTTGTCTTCTCTTTTAGTAGTCTCCTTAAGCTGATTGAAGAGTTAAAGAAAAATTCGGGTCTTGCACCATCATTACCATTCATCGACCTTCTAGGTATATTAGGAGTGACTTCTTCAGTGGTGCTTATGGCCTTGACATGATCCCTTGGGTTGGTTTCAGTTGAGCTCGGTAAACTTCCATATCCCCTTTCTTGAATAACTTTGCTCATTTGACCAATTTGTTGTTCCAATGCTTTGATCGAAGCTCCTTGATTTCTTGTAGTAGTGTCCGTTGAAGCTCGAATTTCTTTGATCATAGCAGTATTCTCTTCATGTCTTTTAGCAGCATCTGCCATAATTTGCTTTAAAGTATCGTCTAAAGTCTGCCTCCTCTCTTGATAAGCGGGATTGAAGTTGTTCTTTTGATAGAATCCCGGACTAGCTTCCCTAAATCTTCCTGAAGGTCGGAATGGTTGTCCAAATTGGGTGTAATAAGCTTCTTCAAACGTCTCACTTTCATTCTTACTCGGACAATCCTTAGTGTAGTGAGGTCCTTCACACTTTTCACATCCAACTTGGGCAGCATACGCTCTTTCATCTCGCTTCTTCATTTCTCTACTAATTTTATCCAATTGAGCTTGAATAGCAGCAATCCCGTCAAAATTAGTGCTGCTCTTAGATCTAGTAGAGGTCCCATCGTGCCATTTCTGAGAATGATCAGCAGCTTCTTGGATCGCTTTCCTAGCATTAGTTGCACTCATCTGAGGTACAGCTCCCTTAGCATCCAAAATCTGTCTTGTAGGCACGTCCTATCCCTGATAAAACAATATTATTTCCTGCATAGGGGTTAGATAGTGTTGAGGACATTTTATCAATAAATCTTTAAATCGTTCCCAAGCTTGATAAAGGGTTTCATCAGGCTCTTGCTTGAAACTATTGATAGCCTCCATTTTTTTAGCAGTCTTCGCAGGTGGACAATATCTCTTCAGGAATTTGCTCTTCAAACCTTCCCATGTAGTGATTGAACTAGCAGGTTCATTCCTTAGCCACTTGTTAGCAGCTCCTTTTAGTGAGATTGGGAAGATTCTTAGCATGAGTTGATCGGTATTGACACTTTCTGTAGTAAACAAATCTGCAATCTCCAGGACCTTTTCAACATGCTCATTAGCATCCTCTTGTTCCGTCCCACTGAAAGCATTCTCTCTGAGCTCTTTGAGAAATTGTCCCTTCAACTCAAATTTTGACTTGTCATCAAACTTAGGTCTAGCAACTCCTAAAGTGTAATCAGCACGGGTATTGTTCATGTATTCCTCCATAGTAGTGTTTTCGCCCATTGTTTCTGTTTCAACTTTCTCTTTTTCTTCAGAAAAGTAATCAAGCTCGAGTGAACTTGAAAGATCAAAGCTTCTTGTGTTGAAAAGCCTTTTAAGCGAATGTAGGGCTCGTTCAGGATCTTCGAAAGGTTGAATCAAGTTCTTCGTAGAACTCCTGGTCATGCACTTCCTGAAATCAATCACAAAAGCATCAGTAGGGTATGCTCGAGAAAGTAATATATCAGATAATTAATAACGAAAACGGAATACGAAAAATTAAAGTTACTGATATCTGCAGACGATGCGCCGTATCCAAAGAGTTGGATACGCCGTATCTTATAATCGTTAAAATTTAATCAGACTTTATTCAGAAAATAGATACGCCGCTTTAGAATTTAAGAATGCGCCGTATCGAATTAATCAATCAAAAATCAACTTATCTAATTAAAATTAAATGCGTCGTATTAACGAAAGTTAATGCACCGTATTTTCGTTAAGTTTAAAAATAAAAGATTTTTGATTCAGAAAGATGCGCCGTATCGATAGAGATCGATACGCCGTATCTGTTTAATAATTCGCAAACTGTTTTTAATCAAAATAGTAGATACGCCGTATCTGCCAAAGCAGATGCGTCGTATGGCGTGAATGTTTTAGAAAAAAAAAATTTTATAAAAAAAACAGATACGCCGTATCTGCAAAAGCAGATGCGTCGTATTACTTTATCGCTTAGAAAAATTTTCTTGTTAAAAACAGATACGCCGTATCTTGGGGAAAAGATGCGTCGTATCGAATTAATTAAACGCGTTGTATTTTTAAAAAAAATTAAACGCAATACGCCGTATCTGAGAGATCAGATGCGCCGTATCGTTTGATTTTGCACAGTACAACGATAGCAGAACAGAAAAATACGAAAAATAAAAACAAAAATTAAACACACAAACAAAAATAAACACACAAAAATAAAAAGAAAACAATTAACACACAATACAACAAATATGCAAAACAGTACAATGATGCAATTAATCTAATAAAAAGAAAAACCTAATTAAAATACTAATCAAATTAACAGATAATAACAATTCACTCCCCGGCAACGGCGCCAAAAACTTGATGCGCGTGATGTGTCGTTGCGGTTTAGCAGTTTTAATGCCTACTCAAGTTTTAAATTTATATTTAGCCGACTTATCAATAACACACACACTTAACGAGCAGTGTACCCGGTCAGTATGAAGATAATGGTAAGTAGAGTGTCGATCACTAAGAGTGGAACGTATTATCTAGTTATTCTAATCAGTATTTTAATATCCTAACGCAAGGGGGTTTCAGCCTGAGAGACTGGCACGATTTGTTGCAATTAAAATAATAAAATAAACCAATAGGCACGAATCAGCAAGTAGCACACACGTACACAGATAGATACTCGAGACAATAAGAGGGCTGTCCTTATAATTAAGTAGATTGTCACTTGTTTTATTGATAGCTTTATATGAAGTGTATGTAGTTAATCCTTTCTCGTTGGTCCTATTCTTATCGGCGAGTAAACCCTTAATGATTACTTATGTCTAAAAGTTATTCCTAAGTGATCAATTTAGAAACAACCGTGGGAGCCACATTATGTCCCGCAGTCAAATGCCCGCAAGCCACTAATAAACACAGAGGTTATCAATGCACTAATAAGTAGTAACCAAAGACATCAACATATAAACTTTAATTAATGAGAAAGCAGTTTTAAGGGAGTGCAATCTTTCCGTTGCCACATTACACAAGCCACCAATCTTGATGAATTAAAGTTTACTAACACAATAAAACAAAACTACTTAATGAATTAAACATATGCAGCACCTTCTTACAGCTCTTGTATCTTTGATTTGGGTGTGTCTTGTGCTGCCTCCTTGACTGAATTCGTCCTTTGTTCCTACTGTTCGGTCTTCGGTGTTAGGGTTTTTTGGAACTTTTTAATTCGTCTGGTCTACGGGGTATTTATAGTTTCTGTCTGAGGGAAGATGCGGCGTATCTAAGGAATAGATGCGGCGCATGTACTTAACTTCGCGTGGGGTCCAAGATTATAATATTCAGGAATATTCGTACACCGCCAGAAGATGCGGCGTAACTCCATGATCAGATGCGGCGCATGTCCTCTTGTATCTTGGATTGTATCTGGTGATATCTTGATAGAGATGCGGCGCATGTCGAGAGTGAGATGCGGCGCATCTGGAGCAGAATTGACTTGATCATGTCCATGTCAGTAGATTTTCACTATATGCACGTTTTGCTTCATTATTAGTCCAAAATCATTAAGTTTCACCAAATGCTTGTTTTTACCTGAGAATTACAAAAGTAAACAATTAAGTATCAATCCTCATACATAATATAGTAAAACAAGTCAAATTAATAGGATAAATGATAGTAATAAAATGTACTTATTTGAGTTTCTACCTAAGATCTTAGTACTAACATCACATAGTTTGTTGTATTCGTCATGCAATTCACTATCATCTATTGACGAATTATTATCACTATAATAAGAAGAGTCGGAATGTACCTCGTTAGAAGCTTGAGCCATTAGGCATGTTTTATCGTTAAGCTTATTCTCTTCTTCTTCACCGCTATCACTCCAAGAGCCTCCTACAAAAGCTCTTTGGTTGTTGGAGTTCGGTGGTTTAGGACATTCTCCTATGAGGTGATTAGGATCTCCGCATCTATAGCATTTAATATCACTTGTCCCTTTCCTTTCATCACGATTCATTTGAGATGACCTCCTTTCATCGCGAGGTTGTCTAGGAAATCTACCTTTCCTCCTAAAGAACTTTCTAAAGTTTCTAACGGCTAGTGCATATTCTTCATCTTCACTATCGGAATTCGAACATTCCTCATCACTAGTCTCCTTCTTGGCTTTCAATGCTAGAGATCTAACTCTCTCGCTTTTGCCTTTGACTATGTCGGAGTCCTTCTTGATTATCATCTCGTGAACTTTCAAGTTTCCTATTAGTTCATCGAGTGACAACATCGCCAAGTCCTTTGACTCTTCTATGGCGGTGACCTTTGCTCTCCATTTAGGATGTAGAGCTCTAAGGAACTTTCTAACATAATTCTTGCTAGAGTAACCTTCATCAAGAGCTTTAAGACTAGTGATAATAGTATTAAATCTAGCAAAAGCATTATCTATTGACTCATCTTCCAAAATGGAAAATTGTTCATATTGTTGAACAAGTAGATCAATCTTGTTCTCTTTGACTTGGTTATTACCTTGGTGAGTGACTAACAAAGTTTTCCAAATATCTTTTGCCGTATTACACATGAAAATTCTTTCAAATTCCTTTTTAGGCAAAGCATTATAAATCATCATTTTAGCCTCATTATTTTTGGCTAGTTTTCTTTTTAGTTCATCACTTTGTTTATCATATGAAACAATTTCATCCTTTTTAGTAATCGAATTAAATTGAATTGGTTGAAATTCACCCTCGGTAATAACATGCCAAAGATCAATGTCTTTTGATTTCTCATACGTTTTGAATCTTGTTTTCCAATATATAAAACAATCGGTTTCGAAAAGTGGTGGTCTTTGCATAGATTGCCCTTCTAGATATTTGTCGGAATCCATTGATCGATTCAAGTTTTAAAATACAATATACTTTAAAATCTTGACTAACCTGGCTCTGATACCAATTGTGGGAAACTAGAAGGGGGGTTGAATAGTTTACCGGTTTAAATTCCTTTTAAAAATCTTGTTTTAAAAGTTTGCTATTGGAAACTTTGATTCGAGATCTATGTGTAATCAATCAACACCAATATGAACTACACACTAAACTAACTAATACTAAATAATAAAAGTAAATGATAGAGTTGGAAAGATCAAACCGAGACAAAGGATTTATAGTGGTTCGGCTACGAAGCTCCTCTTCGCCCTACTCCACTCCCCGAGTACCACACTCAAGAGTTTTAAACACTATCTCAACAACCTCCCTTCAGGCGGAGAAAACCGTACACGCCGCTTATCCTATTTCTGACACTAAGCTAGATGTCGAGTGCTAATATTAGCTAGCACCAATCTACCAAGGTCCACGTGACCAAACACACAAGCCCAATGGCTTCAAGAGATCACCAAGATCTCAACACGATCACAATGATCAACTCACTCTACTAACTCTATCCTAATGACCCTTGATCTTCTTAATCAATTACACAAGTTCAATGGCTTCAAGAGATGTTCACTATCTCTTATAAGATCACACTTGATCTTCACTCACTCTCACAAAAGATAAATAAACTTGATGTATGCTATGATACAACAAGGTTGTAACAAGTGTTACAAAAACCTAACCACTACAACTCTTGTATCTTCTTGAAGATTTTGAGTTCTTCTCTTGCACTTGGAAGAGGAATGATAACACCTTGTATCTTCTTGGATACTTGTGTTCTTCTCTTGCTAATCAAGAGGAATGAAGAGGATCTCTTGGTGGATGATTGGATCACTCTTAAAACAAAAGAAACTAATCTAAATGATCAAAAAGAAAGAAAGGTGTGAGAGGTTTAAAACCAGAAAGTTTTCTGTGTGAAAGGGTACCTAAAATCTGTGAAAGGTGTTGGTATTTATAGGCAAAGAAAATCTGAACGTTACAGAAAAATTAGTATGGACGGCTCCACTAAACATGCCACGGCTCCACTAAATTTAGTGGAACCGTGGAGCCGTCCTAGACTAGGATGCTCCAAATTTTGTCTTTTCTGGTGAAAACTTATTTGGGGAAGGTTGGAGCTGATTTTGGGGGGAAAAATAGCTGTTGTGATTTTCAAACATATTTTTCCATTAAAACATTTCTTAATATTTCAAAAATAATTTGTCATGTGTATTTTTGAAAAAATGTTTTGTCCCATTAAAAATGTGAGCTCTCAAAACCAAAATTTACTTCTTTGATCATTTGTCAAGTTTGTAAATTTGTCTAAGAGTGATTTGCGTAGAAACGGGATCTTCCGATTAAAAACTTGTTTACGTTAATTTTAACGTAACGTGATTTCACATTTTGTCATCCTCAAAACATGAAGTAATCGAAAGATATAAATAACGTTTTTAGAAACATTATTTGCATCAACAAATGGCATAACTCATAATTTCTCGGCTCCTCGAACTCCTCAATCCAATGGTCTGGTAGAACGCAAAAATAGGACAATTCAAGAAATGAGTAGAACCATGTTAAATGAACAAAACATACCTCAAAAGTTTTGGTGTCGCGCTGTAGATACATCTACATATATTCTAAATCGAGTTCTAATTAGACCATTCTTGACAAAGACTCCATATGAGTTATACAGAGGCAAAAAGCCTACGTTAGGATATTTTAGAGTGTTTGGAAGCAAGTGCTTCATTTTAAACACAAACGATTATCTCACCAAGTTCGACCCAAAGTCGTATGAAGGTGTATTTCTAGGATACTCACAAACTAGTAAAGCATATATAGTTTTGAACAAAGAAACCTCAAGAGTCGAGGAATCGTTGAACGTAACATTCGACAAAAGTCCACCTCCCTCTAAGACATCACCTTTGGTAGATGATGACTTAGTTGAAAGTCAAATGGTTGAAAATATAGAAAATGCTGAAAATGTTAAAGAAGATGAACCAGTAAAAAGTGAGTTAGTCAACATCAAAGAAATAAAAAGTCGTCCATTAGAAAACGTCATAGGAAAACTTAATGAAAGAACATTAAGATCTAAAGCTCAAAATGAAAGTAATTTCTTTTGTTTTGTTTCAACAATTGAGCCTAAAAATATAAATGAGGCTATAAAAGATGAATCATGGGTTATTGCTATGCAAGAGGAATTAAATCAATTTGTTAGAAATGACGTTTGGACACTAGTTCCACAACCTAAAAATCAAACCATAATCGGTACAAAATGGGAGTTTAGAAATAAAATGGATGAAAATGACATAGTATCTAGAAACAAAGCTAGGCTAGTAGCACAAGGCTACAATCAACAAGAAGGTATAGATTACGATGAAACATTTGCACCCGTAGCTAGACTTGAGTCTATTAGGATACTACTTGCATATGCATGTGCACATGATTTTAAATTATTGCAAATGGATGTCAAAAGTGCATTTTTAAACGGATTTATAAATGAAGAAGTATATGTTGCACAACCTCCCGGCTTTGCCGATTTTGAAAAACCAAATCATGTTTACAAACTTAAGAAAGCTTTATTCGGACTTAAGCAAGCACTAAAAACTTGGTATGATCGACTTAAGACCTTCCAGTTGACCATAAGTATACCATGGGCCTAGTAGACAATACTCTCTTCACCAAGAAAAAGGGATCACATATTATCATCGTCCAGATATATGTGGATGACATTATATTCTGTTAGGAATATGAATATTCAGCTGAAGACTCGGTCACCCCGAGTACTTATTAGATCATCATAGCTCGTAGGATTATCAGTAATATTATTAGTAGTTTAGTTATTAATTAGTATTGTGGAGTGGGTCGGGTCTTTACCCTCTGTCAGCTCGCTCCACAGTCCACTAGGGACATATTATGTAACACTATAAATACTCCCTTCCCACCCATGGGAAGGGTTGGACCTTTCATGTTAACCTAATATCATCTTATTTCTCTCTCTACAAAGGCTCCCTAACTATCACTTTCTCTCTCTAAGTTTTTGTCCATTCGATCCAAACTAAGCCTCAATATAGTGTTTCTTGTATTGTGAATACCCTACAATTGGTATCAAGAGCCATGGTTAGGTCCATGAGAGTTGGTATTCACGGATTTGTGTAGTTTTTGAGGTTTTTGGTTCGATTTGTAGTTTTTGAGTTTTTTTTGGTTCGAATTGATTAGTAGCATAAATTTCATTTTGTGCTTTGTTTAGTGATTAGAAGTTGTTGTACCTTGTACTTTCTAGATTAAGAATAGTATTAGAGTGGTATTTGGTGTTTGGATTCACTGATCTAAGAACGGTGTGGTGATTTTGGGGAAATTCGTGGGTATTTGTTGTAGTGTTCTTGGCAGCGGTTTGTGTACTTGGGACGAATTCTTGGACTCGGTTTGTGTCATTTCTCAGATACGGTTTGTCCTATTACTCGTTTAGGCAAAAAGACAAAAGGCAGTGAAAGCGACGTGCTTGGGAGTTTGTGTCTACTCGGTTTGTCCCAGCTGCGCGTACTCGGTTTGTCTCTGAAAAGTCTACTCGGTTTGTGCAGACTCGGTTTGTCTCTGAAAAGTCTACTCGGTTTGTGTAGACTCGGTTTGTCTCTGAGAAATTTACTCGGTTTGTGTAGACTCGGTTTGTCTCTGAGGAATTTACTCAGTTTGTATCTACTCGGTTTGTCCCTCTAGCGTATACTCGGTTTGTCTCTGAGGAATTTACTCGGTTTGTGTCTACTCGATTTGTCCCTCCAGCGCATACTCGGTTTGTGTAGACTTGGTTTGTCTCTGAGGAACTTACTCGGTTTGTATCTACTCGGTTTGTTCCAGTAGAGTTTACTCAGTTGGTGCCTACTCGGTTTGTCCCTACAGCGTGTACTCGGTTTGTCGTTGCAGTGTGTACTCGGTTTGTATCCTCAAGAGTACTATTTGTCTAGGCGGTTTGTGTCTTGGTGATTTTAGAAATTCCTGCGAAAGATTCGATTTCTCGGTTAAATCACAAGATCAGTAAAATCCCGTAGTTACTATGGCTACCACATCTAACACATCATCAGAAGATATTCAAGCAGCAGGATCTGACACTCGTCCACCTATGTTAGATAGGACAGATTATGAGTCTTGGGCACAACGGATAAGACTTTACTGCTTGGGAAAAGATAATGGAGTTAACATTCTTAAGTCAATTGACGATGGACCATATCAGATGGGTACCACCAGGGATGTTGTTACAACTGGTGAAGATGGGACTGTGACTTGGGGCATAGACAGACCTAGAAACTACAATGATCTTAATGAAGAAGAAAAGAAGAGGTATGATGCCGACATTAGAGCCTCAAACATAGTCATTCAAGGTCTTCCAAAGGATGTATACAAGCTCATCAATTTCAACACTGAAGCCAAAGCTGTGTGGGACAATGTTAAGATGCTGTTAGCAGGGTCAGAACTCACAAAGGAAGATCGTGAGTCACAGCTGTATGATGAGTTCGAGCATTTCAAAATGAACCCAGGAGAGAATGTCACAGACTACTATGTGAGATTTCATAAGTTGGTGAATGATATGAGGATGATCAGAATGACTATGCCTAATATCCAACTGAACTCAAAGTTTGTGAACAACATGACTCCTGAATGGGACAGATTTGTTACAGCTGTCAAACTCAACAAAGGTTTAAGGGATACCAACTATGAACAGCTGTATGCATACCTGCAACAACATGAGAAGCATGCTATCTATGATCGGGTGCTGAGAGAAAAGTTAAGTCCTTCAACTACAAATGATCCACTGGCGTTCATGACAAATGTTCAACCGACAATCCAATCATCATCCAACCCAAGCTATCATCAACTTCACTCACAAGTACCTGCTATGAGCTCTCAACTTGACTCAGGGTACTCTCAGACCAACAAAATGATTGACAATCTCACCAATCAAGTTTCATTACTGGTTCAACAGTTTCAAGCATCACTCCCTCAGACCAACAATCAGTTAAGGAATTCATCTAACCCACGCAATCTAGCAATGGTGGAGGATGGGAAAATTGTGGTTCAGAATGTGCAAGGGAGAGCTGGTAGGAACATGGGTCGAGGTTATGTGCAGAATAGAGCAGGGAATGCCAATCAGGGGCAAGGGAAACAGATCAAGTGTTATAATTGTGGGGGGCTTGGACACATTGCTAGAAACTGCAATCAACCTAAACGTCCTCAGAATTCAGATTACTTCAAAGACAAGATGCTGTTAATGCAAGCTCAAGAGAATGGAGCTGTATTGGATGAGGAAGAGTTATTGTTCTTGGCAGGAGATGGAGGAAATACTTTTGATGAAGATGTGGATGAGAAACCTGTTCAGGATCTAGCACTTAATGATCCTAACATCTTCAAGGCAGATGACTGTGATGCATATGACTCTGATGTAGATGATGAACCTACGGCTCAAACAATCTTCATGGCTAACTTGTCTTCCATGGTCTCATCTCCCCGTCAAGCTGGTCCTTCTAATGCATCCGTGATATCTGAGGTACTAAAAATTTATGACACATATAATATTGTCGAGGGACAAAAGAATCCCGAAGAAGTACATCAGGCAAATGTTTCTGACTTAAGTACTGTTGACATGGAAAATAGCAATATTATTTCATATGAACAGTATTTGAATCAGAACAACTCGCCTGATGTACCAAATGGTGAATCTTTTGTCAATAATGATGTCTGTGTTAGGAGGAATGTATGTGCCTTAGATAATGCGGATAATATAGATAATGCATGCGAGTGCCATGAGAACAGATTGCCTGTCCCTGATGATAACTTGATCACGAAACTAAACATCTATAAAGAACAAGTGGCAATGTATGAACAGCGTGCTAAGTTTGAGCTTAATGAACGAGAGCAGAAATTAGAAGGTCAAATGAGTACACTTATTAAAGAGTCTAGAGTAAGAGAAGAAACATTAAAATTAGAGTTGAGTTCCTTGAAAAGTCAGTTAGAACAGTCTGTCAAACAGAAACAGGAAGCACAAAAGTGTGTTGATACACTTAAGCAAGAATTCAAACAAAAAGAAACAACTCTTTTAAATGATTTCTCTAGACTCAAGACGTTAAAAAATAAGCTTGAAGATAAGTTGTACACACAAAATCAAACCATACAAACTGCTCAAATGATTCATAAGCACAGAAAGTTGAGTGATAAGCATAGTAAAATCATGATAGGTGAACCTAAGTCAACCATCCTTAGGGACATGAAAGTACTTCAACCAGCCCTATATGATGGTAATGTGATGCTTATGCCTATTCATGACCAACCTGAGCATATCTACACTGATGAAGAGGATGAGATAAGTGATAAAACGAAGAAAAAAATGATTGAGAAAATGAAGGATCCCGAGTGCATAGCCAGACGAATAATAGTCAAACCCCATGATTATTATGAGGAAAATCGTTTGACTGTGTTTGCTCCTCAAAAGAAGTTAACACCTGAACAGATATTTTGGAAACAAGATAATGAGAAACTTAAGGTAGATAAACTTAAGGCCAACACCCCCCTCATTAGAAAAGTTGCGTCCATAACGGTGTATCCTCCCAATACACCTAGGAATCTGGTCCCTTTGTCTCTTCCCACTGAATGCAAAACCTCTATTAGCTTATATGTGCTTTGGCAATTATTCGCTGATTTTGATAAAACATGTAAGAAGAGAATCACACCAACCGGCATTACTGAGGGGGAAAGGTGTTTTGAACATGCAAAAAGGTGTTACTTAACTGAGGTCATGCCATTCTTTAAGCTACTTAAAGAACACTTTGAAGGGTTGCACACTGCCCTTAAAGCCGAAATAAAAGAAATGGAGGCAGTGTTTAAAGATATGGAAAATGAGGTGAATGAACATGCAATAGAACTTAAGAGTCGAGAGATTGAAAGAAAAAACATACTCATTACTAACGACAACTTGATTGCTAAATGTATTGCACAAGATGTATTTTACACTGTCACTGATTCTGCATTGTCTGCTTGCCAATTTAATGAGTATGCTATTGCGTTAAATGTCACCCAGAATCGTGTTGTTGAGCTTGAGGGGGAGAATTTAAAATTGCTTGAAAAAATTCAAAAAGATGACCATGATAATATGGTTAAACGTTTTTCAAAATTGGAAGTTGAATTTCTTAATTTGCAACTGAAATATCAACATTTAAATGAAAAACACAAAATATCAAATGACAAGACATCCTTGGATGCTCCTGAATTTGATACTTATTTTGAATTAAGCAAACGAGATGAGACACTTCAAGCTCACACGAACACGATTCGACTGCTGAGGGCCCAAATTGCCCAATTGAAATCCAACAAGTGTGAAGTGTATGGCACCAATAAACCTTCGTCTTCAGATTCTCAGAATTTTCAATATCAAAACACCATAAATAAGTTACATTATGAAAATGAGTGTTATCGAGAAGAAAATTCAAAGGTTAAACAACATTTCAAAGAGTTATATGATTCTATTAAAGTTACAAGAAGCAATCACAATGATCAAATAACCTCTTTGACAAATGAAATTGAGAATCTGAAGGCTCGGGTGAAAGGTAAAATGCCATGCACCACTTGTAATTGTGATGCACCAAAGGCTACTGATAGTAAAAAGTATGATGTTGATGTTGGGCATATTCCGTTTAAGCTTAGAAATAACAGCCTTGCCCATCAAACATATCTCGATTATCTTAGAGAGGGCCATGACATACTTCGTGAGGTGGTTGAAGAGGATAGGACTGATAAGCCACTTGATAAGGCAGTTGTCTATGCCTGCAAACTCACGAAAAGGATTCAGGAAAACTTAGAATATGCCATAAGCTCAACTCCTAAGTTTAGCAGACATAGAGATAGGTTTGTTGCATCATCACCTACTGTTGAGAACAAGCATGTAGCCTTTGATCTACCACCAAAAACATCAGAACCCAACACATCATTATCTGGAAGGCATGTGACAGAAAAACGAACTAATGTTTCATTCGATGCTTCTACAGGAGTAAAAAGTGACACCCAAGCTAGCGAGTCAAGGTCTAGAGAAAATGCAATAAAAGATAGGACTGCGCCAGCTAAGAATGATCACTTGAAGAATGTAGAAGCCCAACCTAGGAACAATAAGTTTGCAATGAGTAGGATGAATCGTGTTGATTCTAGTATCAAAAGTACTGTAATTAATTCGAATTCTAATGCTGTCTGTAAAACATGCGACAATTGTTTAATTTCTGCTAATCATGATGATTGTGTTGTGTCATTCTTGATGTCTTCTGCATCACCCCATGTTAAGAATGGTAGAATAACTGAAACATGCAAGAAAGCTTGGAAAGCTATAGGAAAAACATTTGCTAGCGTAGGCTATCAATGGAGACCCACTGGAAGGAAATTCAATTTAGGAAAACAGAACACGTTACCTAAAATGAATAAGGATAAAATTGTGAAAGTTAAAGAATGGAGACCCACTGGAAGGAAATTCAATTTAGGAAAACAGAGACCTTTACCTAAAATGAATATGCATAAAATTGTGAAGAATAAGGAATGGAGACCAACTGGTAGAATCCTGTCTTTAGAGTCACAATGCCTTCCATCTAGGTCTTGTCCTACCTCTAGTTCTGTCTCCTCAGTAAAGACAGTAGCATCTGTGAAATCTGTGGTTCCTGAATATGTGTGTGCTGACCAAAGGGACCCCAATTGCACTTGGGGATCCACATTTTCCAGTTATCCATTGTTGTCTGGTTTCAAATGCAGGTCGTACAAATCGTCCTGTGGTATTTGGACTTAGGTTGCTCTAAACATATGACTGGAGATCGCTCACGGCTCAAGAACTTCGTGAAAAAGTTTATCGGGACAGTTAGATTTGGGAACGACCACTTTGGTGCTATTATGGGTTATGGAGATTATGTGTTTGGTAATAGTGTAATCTCAAGGGTATACTATGTGGAAGGACTAGGACACAATCTGTTTTCTGTGGGTCAATTTTGTGATTCAGATCTGGAAGTGGCTTTCAGAAAGCATACATGTTTCGTCAGAGAATTGGATGGTTTAGATCTCCTCAAGGGCAGTCGGGGCACCAATCTATACACCATATCGATGGAAGAAATGTTGAAGTCCTCTCCCATTTGCTTGCTTTCTAAAGCCTCTAAAACAAAATCATGGCTGTGGCATCGTCGTTTGAACCACTTGAACTTCGGTACCATAAATAATCTTTCCCGTAAAGATCTTGTTAGAGGGATGCCCAGACTGAAATATGAGAAAGATCATCTCTGCTCTGCATGTCAACTGGGTAAAAGCAAGAAACAAACCCACAAGCCTAAAACCATCAACACCAACTTGGAAGTTCTTCATACCCTCCACATGGATTTGTGTGGACCAATGAGAATACAAACCATAAATGGAAAGAAGTACGTTCTGGTGATAGTAGATGATTATTCTCGGTTCACATGGGTGAAGTTTTTGAGAACCAAGGACGAAACTCCAGAGGTTATCATTAAACTGATAAAACAGCTGCAAGTAAGGCTCGATAAAACTGTCAGAATCATCCGCACTGATAATGGTACGGAGTTTGTTAACCAACAACTTCGTAATTTCTATGAAAGTATTGGCATCACGCATCAGAAAAGTATCCCTCGCACTCCTCAACAGAACGGAGTGGTTGAACGAAGAAACCGTACTCTGGTGGAGGCTGCAAGAACTATGCTTATCTTTTCAAAGACACCGATGTTTCTCTGGGCAGAGGCTATTGCAACAGCATGTTACACTCAAAACCGATCCTTAATTCATCCGGTTCATGAGAAGACTCCCTTCGAGTTAATTCATAACAAGAAACCAGATCTTTCCTTTCTCCGTGTGTTTGGTGCACTTTGCTACCCAACTAACGATAGTCAAGACTTGGGAAAGTTAAGAGCTAAAGCAGATGTAGGTATTTTTGTTGGATACGCACCAGAAAGTAAAGGGTATTGAATCTACAATAAGAGAACCCTTAAAATTATGGAAACCATTCATGTTACGTTCGATGAGCTGAGTGAGCAACCTGCTTCAGGACAAATTAGTTCTGGACCCGATCTTAACCTTTTGTCTCCTGGACCCATTAGTTCAGGACTTGTACAGAATTCCACGCCTGCAGATTCTTATGTGCCACCTACTTGTGAGGAGTTGAAGAAGTTATTCGATCCTATGTTTGATGAATACTTTGAGCCATCGAATGGAACCATTCCGAGTGAACCTGCTATACTTCCTATGACTGAGGTTCAAGCCCCACAAGGTTCAGAAGGCCCCACAGCTTCAGTATCTGTCAGTCACAATGCTCCAGCTGCCAGTCTATCGCCTTCATCATCAAACGCTCAAACTTCTCCAGTAGTACAAGAATCTTCAGATAATAATTCATTGGAAGTTAATCCTTTTGCTCCAGTTGATGAGGCTCCTTTTGAAAATATATTTGCTCCTGAACATTCATCAGACACATCCTCACTGGAAGGACACAGCACTGCAACGTCTGTTCAAAACCCACAACCTCACGACCATCTCAGGAAATGGACCAGTGATCATCCAATCGACAACATCATAGGCAATCCTTCACGTCCAGTATCCACACGTAATCAACTAGCCACTGATGCACTATGGTGCTTCTTCAATTCCGTACTGTCCAAAGTCGAACCAAAAGATGCCAAAGAAGCAATGACTAAAGATTGCTGGTTCCAGGCTATGCAGGATGAAATCCATGAGTTTGATCGACTTGAAGTATGGGAATTAGTGCCTCCTCCAGAGCGTGCAATGATCATTGCTTTAAAGTAGATCTTCAAAGTGAAGCTTGATGAGTATGGTGATGTGTTAAAGAACAAGGCACGGCTAGTTGCTAAAGGGTTCAGACAAGAAGAGGGCATTGATTTTGAAGAATCATTTGCTCCGGTTGCTAGAATTGAAGCTATAAGAATCTTCCTTGCAAATGCTGCTAGTCGAAATATGATAGTCTATCAGATGGATGTCAAAACGGCATTCTTGAATGGTGATTTAAAGGAAGAAGTTTATGTAAGTCAACCAGAAGGATTCGTGGATACTGAACATCCTACTCATGTTTACCGCTTGAAGAAGGCTCTATATGGGTTAAAACAGGCGCCAAGGGCATGGTACGATACATTGTCCAAGTTCCTCCTAGTGAACGGATTCTCCAAGGGTGTTGTTGATCCCACACTATTCACCAGGAAGTCAAGAAACCATCTACTGCTGGTTCAGATATATGTAGATGATATCATCTTTGCTTCAACAGATCCTAGTGAATGTGATAGTTTCTCAAAGGAGATGAATTCCAAGTTCCAAATGTCCATGATGGGACAAATGTCATTCTTTTTAGGATTACAAGTTTCTCAAAGTCCCGGAGGCATATTCATTAATCAATCCAAATACGCCAACGAGATCTTGAAAAAGTTTGGATTCTATTCAAGTGAACCTGTTGACACTCCCATGGTTGATAGAACAAAGCTGGATGAAGATCCTTCAGGGATTCCAGTAGATATAACAAAGTATCGAAGCATGATTGGATCTTTGATGTACATCACGGCTAGCAGACTAGATCTTCTGTTTGCTGTGTGTATGTGTGCTCGGTATCAATCCAGACCAACCAAGAAGCATGTTGAAGCAGTGAAAAGGATCTTCTGATATCTTCAAGGCACGGTTCATATGGGTCTCTGGTATCCTAAGGACACTGCAATGGAGTTAACTGCTTACGCGGATGCTGATCATGCGGGATGTCAAGACACTCGTCGAAGTACTTCAGGAGGAGCTCAGTTTTTAGGGGAAAAGTTGGTTAGTTGGTCTTCTAAGAAGCAGATGAGTACTTCCATATCATCTACTGAAGCTGAGTACATTGCTATGTCTGCTTGCTGTGCACAAATCCTTTGGATGCGATCACAGCTGTCAGACTATGGATTCTCATACAACAAAATTCCCCTATATTGTGACAACAAAAGCGCCATCGCTCTTTGTTGTAACAATGTTCAGCACTCCAGGTCAAAACATATCGACATCAGGCATCACTTCATCAGGGAACAGGTGGAAAAAGGAATTGTGGAACTATACTTCGTGAGGACAGAGTTTCAGTTAGCTGACATCTTCACCAAGGCCCTCTCAAGAGAAAGGTTTCAGTTTATTCTCCCACGCCTTGGCATGAAAAGCATGACTCCTGAAACCCTCAAGTGTCTTCAGGAAGAAAAGGAGGAGTAAAGGATTGTCTTCTTATATCCTTGTACATAGTTGTATATATCTTAAATCAAAAAGAAAAATACAAAAATATAAAACCTATAAAAAAACCATAAAAATCGAAAAATCAGAAAATACCAAAAATAGTTCTACCTAGGCATGTCTTCTGTTTATCGATAACATTTACGTATCTAGAAATGTCATTCAACAATGGCACGGATTCTTAAATGAAGCTCGAGCAGAAGTTATACTAATCAGTTAAAACATGTCTTAAATGGCTTGCAGTTACTTCATACTGCAACCCGCACTGTACAAGGGGGAAAGCATGTCGCCAAAAAGACAGCTGTTCCTTCAACCGGGTGATGTTCACCTGGGCATGGATTACTTTATATCCATGTTCTTCCGACTTGATGTACGTTTCAGTGTATCATTTCGTGTATTAGAAGAGAAGTCTTCTTTACATCAGGCTCTTTATCTTGTTTGACTCTTCAAGAGAGTCTTGATGTTACACAAGGTGGTAAATTGATTTAAATTTTCAAATTTCCGACACCTTGCCAAATTTGTGCAACATCAGCAGTGACACTCTCTTGGTGTGTCAAGGGAAGCATAGTATGCTTCAAAATCAGAATACATTTTAACCTGACCACATTTTCTCCCAAATTTTCTAAACTAATTTAAATCACTTGGGATCACAAATCTCAAATGTTTTGAAATTTTTGATCGGGGGAGAGAATGTGATTTAAATAGGAAATTCTGATAAAATGTGATGATTTTGGAAGATAATGTATGCTCTCCCGTATGTGCTAAACCATTTTGTATATCAAGGCACATATTGAGGGGGAGCAAAATGTTTTGGTCATTAAAGCAAGCTCTTCCATATGTGCGAAAATTTTGTTTATATAGATGCATATATTGAGGGGGAGCAAATAGTTTTAACAAAACAAAGGATTTGGCATCTCACGTGAGCAAGGCTCAGACTTCACCAATGAATTGACGTAACTTAAATTGCCCTCAATCGAAAGGATACGTCTTGGCCGGGTAATAATTTCAAGCTGGTCTAACCAGTGATGTAAGCGTGTCTCGAAAAAGATGTATCTGAGTAGAGTGTACCATTTCGAGAAACTTTCTGTGGACTTGACCAGGCCGGGTAATAATTTCAAGCTAGTCTAACTAGTGATGTAAGCGTGTCTCGAATCGGTCATGTTCACTGAAAGTGGATCAATTCAAATAATGCGAGCTCTACCTAACATGTGCAAATTTATAAAACAATCAACCGAGCACATGTTGAGGGGGAGCATTTGAAAAATATAAAACTCTCAAGTGTTTGCAAAAATGTGTTTCTTAATCATGAACACTTTGAGAGATTTTTCAAAGATTTGGTTTGGCAATTGTGGAAGAACACCAAAGACCGACCATTTTAATTAATGTATGGAGTTATAAGGATGGTTAGGTTAGGCCCAAGTTCCCACGATCCCGCCAGAGCCAGAGGGATCTACCCAGGGACAATCCACTAGTTAGTGTAGAAGTCCTTAGGTATGATTAAAAAAGGAGACAAGTGAATGAGGGAAAAGTGCCGACTGAGATGGAGCTAGTACTGGAACAAACCCAACAAGGTACTAGTAAGGAAGTCTCGGTAAGCACTGAAGGGGTTGAAGAATGAAAAAGAATTGTAAAGATAAAGGGTGAAAAGAAAGAAGACCTCCTTACAACTTATGCAGAAACCGGGTCAATACATATGCTGTCAGAATCACTTAGTTGATTGCTGGCATTGAAGACAAAGTATCATGGACCCAGTGATACGCTGCACAACCCTCCCTAGCCACTCAAGGTCCCTCAAAGGATCCTTGTTTCAATTGTCACGGAGTTCAATACATTCCTATCGTCTCTCTCACTCCGAGTTAGGTGATATTGAATAGGTGGCAGTCCTCTCCAGCCTCCGCTCACTAAATCAAAACGCACAATTGAGTCTAGAGCCAAGAGATTCACAATAAGATCTCATAGGAACACGGATAATTTCTACTCTGGCTGTTCATCATTAAGGACACCAGTTGTAAACTTAAGGGTCCTACGCAGATCTTAGCAATCTGCCAGAACATTTATGAGAGAATTTACAAATGTAATTCTCAATGATTGAATGGAAATTCCTGCCAGGGTCAACATCAAGCAGCCCTGAAAGCAGGTCACTTCGGTAATTCCACGTGGATTACGCTTAGTGGTCGCGACGGTTTCAACCGGTCTACAGTCGTGGAGTGATCTCCAGCGACTCACCTAATCGTTGATTTACTACGGTAAAATCTTAAAAAGCTCTCTGTGGGTTTTCGATTAGGAACGGTCTTGGTAAGGATTAGAGAGAGTTTTCACATTATGCTGTTGACTATCTCGAAGTCCAAACTTGTAAGTACCGGTCGAATTATTGCTAACTGTCGTATGCAGGAACTTCTGGCGATTGTAGCTGTGGAATGCTGTAGCTGGTTGCTGTTGTAGCTGGTTGCAGAAAAGATGCCAATCCATTACCACATGCTCACACCACATCATCATCAAAGAAGTCATGATCAACCTTAAAGACCTTCAACACAGCTTCTGCTAACTCTGATGCTGAAGATCATGACACCATATAGTGTGAGCATGTCGGCTCTAATTATATTTCATCACATGGAGTTTTACTACTGAAAGATGACTTGAAGAATCAAGTGGGATGACACTTTCAACGATTACTCAAAGTTCATCCAAAACAAAAGAGAAGTCATCTGAAAATCACGGATGTTTGCACAATGATCTATGATATTGAAGAATCAAGGGTTACGAGCTATGATGTCAAGATCCAAGGAAAAAGTACTGAATTTCAGAGCATTACTTCTGGGGTGACCTCCCTTAGGGGGAGATTGTTAGGAATATGAATATTCAGCTGAAGACTCGGTCACCCCGAGTACTTATTAGATCATCATAGCTCGTAGGATTATCAGTAATATTATTAGTAGTTTAGTTATTAATTAGTATTGTGGAGTGGGTCGGGTCTTTACCCTCTGTCAGCTCGCTCCACAGTCCACTAGGGACATATTATGTAACACTATAAATACTCCCTTCCCACTCATGGGAAGGGTTGGACCTTTCATGTTAACCTAATATCATCTTATTTCTCTCTCTACAAAGGCTCCCTAACTATCACTTTCTCTCTCTAAGTTTTTGTCCATTCGATCCAAACTAAGCCTCAATATAGTGTTTCTTGTATTGTGAATACCCTACATATTCGGCTCAACTTGTCAAGAGTTATGCGACGATTTCTCAAAAATCATGCATGACGAGTTTGAAATGAGTATGATGGGGGAACTAAACTTTTTCTTAGGTCTCCAAATAAAACAATTAGAAGATGGGATATTCTTCAACCAATCAAAGATATGCTTAAGAAATTTGGTCTTGAAGACTCAAAACCTACGAAAATACCCATGTCCTCAGAAACCAAACTCACAAAGGATGAAGAAAATGAATCCATAGATAGCACTAAATATAGAGGAATGATTGGTAGTTTGCTCTATCTTACTGCTAGTAGACCGGACATTATGTTTAGTGTTTGTCTATGTGCAAGTTTTCAAGAAGATCCCAAAATATCTCATCTTGAAGCCGTTAAACGGATATTTAGATACATTAAAGGCACTACACATTTAGGATTATGGTATCCCAAAGGGACAGGTGTAGAAACCATAGTGTATGCCGACTCAGACCATGCCGGTGACTATGTTGATAGGAAAAGTACTAGTGGTATTTGTAATTTTGTAGGACATTGTCTCACCGCATGGTTTGCTAAGAAACAAACAGCCCTCGCCATATCAACAACTGAAGCCGAGTACGTGTCAGTAGGAAAAGCTTGCCAACAAGCACTGTGGATGAAACAATCTCTCGTAGACTATGGAATTGTACTCAACGACATTCCCATTCTTTGCGACAACAAAGGAGATATCGATCTTTGTAAAAACCCAGTCCAACATGCTAGAACCAAACACATAGAAATACGTCATCACTTCCTTCGTGACAATGTTCAGAAGGGAAACATCTCAATTGAGAAAGTTTTCTCAGAGGACAACATTGCCGATATCCTCACAAAACCTCTCAAGAGAGAACCTTTCAACTATCTTAGGCTTGGTTTAGGATTAATGGAACCTAGTGAATAGATTAAACGTTAGCTCAAACCTTAGATTAACCAAACACGACAAAAAAACCCAACCTGAGTTCTGATCCTGCGGATCCAAACGACAACAAGGGCGGAACCCTTGTTTGGGATCCGCCGGATCCGTCATCTGCTGAGACAGTTTTATATATATTAAACAAATACCCTATACTTGATGTGCCCGTTTCGAGTGCAAGTTTTAAATTTATAACACAATCTACCAATAATTCAAACGAAACACATACGAGCAAGTATACTCGTCCGTGTGTAGTAAGAGGTGAAATGGTAAGCCGAGGTCATTCACAGAGATTTGTTTAGTTTTTGGGATGTGAGTTTCGAATATAATATCAATCTTGTTCAACGATTCTAATAGCAAGCAAATAATGATGATGTGAATTCAATAAATTAAAGACTACACTTGCCTAGACTAGTTTTGCACAATTCTCTTGACATTATGATAACAAAGGTTCCATTTGATTATGATCAACAAATTAGATGGTGTTCTAATTCGATTAGTGGGTATACTAACTCTATTGTTTCCAACACTTTCAATCCTCGTCAAGATTTTAAGATGACAAAAACAATATTTAAGATTTGATCAATCCAAGACTAACACAACTCAATTACTCGATTCGCTTTCGTTTCACAAGCAATTGACAACCACACTATTTTAGTTTAACCAAGTTACTTATGAAATGGTCAATACATAAGGTAACACCCTCATAGACAAAGGTTTACAACTAATTGACTAACAATGTCTTTTTCAACCCATTACACTATTAGTAATTAACCAAACTTGATAACTCTTTGGTGGAGAAAACTCTTAATAGCACAATTCGTTCTTAGTATTAGCTTTTCATTTATCATAGAACCATTGAGTCATAATCAACCAAAAGTCATGTAACAAACATCATCTAGGCAAGTGCACAAGGCACTTAGCCACTCATGGCAAACAAAGAAATAACCACAAGAAATTTATCACTTGAAAACATGATTAAAAAGTCTTACAAAAGTTGTAATGATGATTACAAGAATTAGGAACACTTGTGAGATGATCAACAAAGATTCCTTGAATGATTAAGTTGATGATTGATGAATGTAAGCTTTCCCTTTTTCCTGCGTTTTTCTCATTTGTCGCCCCCTTGAATATGTTTGTAACCCTTTTGGTCTCTAGGTAGTGATGTATATGATAATAGTTGGTTTCTCTTGTTTGATAGATAGTTCTCTTTGTTGTATCTTTTGGCCAAGTATATATAAGATGGCTCCCCTAGGTCACCAAGCAAAATACTTGCTCCCAAAGTGTCATAAAATGAAGGCAAAAAGAGTTAATGGAAGTAGATGATCGGACTTTGGAGTAATGGCACTTAATTCTTCACTTAAATGCAACTTTGGATGACTTTTAGTGGCTAAACCCGCGGTCGGGACCAAGGACCGGCGGTTTGGATGTCTGCTGAACCTCAGGTTTAGACTCTGAACCTTCGGTTTTAGAATGACTGCTCAACCTTGGGTTTGAGATATGAACCTTGGGTTTGGGATTCAGCTTCAACCTTGGGTTTGAACATAATTCTCATTCATTTCATCAATTCTTGATCTTTTCTTGAACTTGGAAATCATTGCAATCTTGATTCTTTATCTTTAACGATCCGTCTAAAGCCTTTATTGCGAGAAGAATCTTATGTTTGTGCATATGCTCTTGATTTAACAACTTTTCTCCATCTTTTTAGCCTTTTCCTTGAACTTGATCGTACCTGAACTAAAATACATCTTTTGCACCTTTTAAGCATAATATGTTCACAAATACAACCAAATATAATGCATAAACGTAGAAATAACGCAACTAAAACATGTATAAAATGAGCGTTATCAAATCCCCCACACTTACACTTTGCTTGCCCCTAAGCAAATCTTAGCTTTTAGAAGTAAATCCACATGATATAAATTATAATGATTCTAAAAATGAGATGCAAATCCATCAAGTACAAGTACAAGATAAGATCCATCTTTTTAAGTTTATAGGTGAAAAGTCGAGATGTTTGACAATACCTTAATGATTCTCTTGCTTGATAACACATTAAAACACCTCACGAAAAAGAAATGAATTATAATTCACTCATCACTCATTTATGTATTGGGTGAGTATATAAGAAAATAACACTCATTGCTCAGTCATGATCTAAATATTACCATAAGCTTGTACAAGAAACAAAACTCCACCGACGTGGCGTAAGCACCAAGTGTAAACATCTAAGAGGACTTTTATTTGGGTTTAAGGCTTCAGGGGTTATATAAGACTTATGTGCAACTATCTCATGTAAAACATAATAGCTCGCTAACAACGAATTCTTGCATCACCAAATAACGGATGGTCACTAAGGATAACCTTAGATCGCTAACAACGCTACCTAATTCCTCAAGAAATCGGATGGTCACCACATGTCAATACACTTGATAATTACCACAAAATCAATTAGGTAGGGATAAGACATGGGATATATTTATGAAATTGGTTTAAAATAAAAACATTACAAATAGTCAATGTCTACAACCGAATGCTACTAGCTACATCAACCACTTTCCTTTGAACTCGAGAACTCATCCATAATCGATATCATTCTTTCATAGCTCATTGGCTATTCTTGTCACCATACACTTGCGATTACTTTTTTTTCCATCGATCATAATACCAATAGTCAACTTTCTCAATTTCAAGGATTCCCACATAACAACCATCTTTCCTTTGTAGCTAGTAACCAACCAAGACGTGACTATGGGTAAGGTTAAGGCTAAAGGTGTAAAATATTTTTATATTTTTCTGGTGTAACGAAATGAAAAGGATGGCTCAAAGGGTGTACTAATGGTATCTAGCACTAAAATTGAGTGCTAACAAATGGGTTCATATAAGTGGTTAACTAACCGATGTGGCTAGCTAATATATCATTAGATGTAAAATGGAAGGCCATTTGGTTTAATTCCTAAGGTTGCCTCTTATCACACAAATACACTTATATCACACAAGGTAATCTCACTGTGGTCTGGTAATGATTTGCATGTACAAGTTCTAGAATAAATAAGATCACCGGCCCACTCATAGCAAAAAGATCAAGCATAAAAGATGTATGCTATATAAGAATAGGCTTAAAACCTCACAATTTAGTGGAATGGGCTATAGTTGTGCTAGCAATGTTATCAATCCTAAAAATAGATCGCAATATCAATCAGGACACATCTCGAATTTTCAAAAATTACATGTTTTATCAGTGGATTGATCTAGTTGTTCTAATATAGATTATTCTGTGGGAAACTAGAAGGGGGGTTGAATAGTTTACCGTTTAAAAATCCTTTTAAAAATCTTGTTTTAAAAGTTGGCTATTGGAAACTTTGATTCGAACTCTATGTGTAATCAATCAACACCAATATGAACTACACACTAAACTAACTAATATAAAATAATGAAAGTAAAGAGTAGAGTTGGAAAGATCAAACCGAGACAGAGGATTTATAGTGGTTCAGCTACGAAGCTCTTCTTCGCCCTACTCCACTCCCCGAGTACCACACTCGAGAGTTTCAAACACTATATCAACAACCTCCCTTCAGGCGGAGAAAACCGTACACGTCGCTTATCCTATTACCGACACTAAGCTAGATGTCGAGTGCTAATCTTAGCTAGCACCAATCTACCAAGGTCCACATGACCAAACACTCAAGCCCAGTGGCTTCAAGAGATCACCAAGATCTCAACACGATCACAATGATCAACACTCACTTCACTCTACTCAACTAACACTAATCTATTGACCCTTGATCTTCTTGATCAATCACACAAGCCCAATGGCTATAAGAGATGTTCACTATCTCTATAGATCACACTTGATCTTCACTCTTACTCACAAAAGATAAGAAAGCTTGATGTATTCAAAGATACAACAAGGTTGTAACAAGTGTTACAAAAACCTAACAACTATAACTCTTGTATCTTCTTGAATACTTGAGTTATTCTCTTGCTAATGAAGAGGGATAACAACACCTTGTATCTACTTGGATACTTGTGTTCTTCTTTTGCTAATGAAGAGGGATGACAACACCTTGTATCTACTTGGATACTTGTGTTCTTCTCTTGCTAATGAAGAGGTATGAAGAGGATCACTTGAAGGATGATTGGATCACTCTTGAAACAAAGAAAAATAATCTAAAGAAGTGAAAGGTTTGAGAGGATTAAGCAAAGAGATTTTTCTGTGTGTGAAGGGTACCTAAAACTGTGAAAGGGGTTGATATTTATAGGCAAGAAAAATCTGAACGTTACAGAAAAAATGGTACGGACGGCTCCTTTAAATACCCCACGGCTCCGTTAAATTTAACGGAACCGTGGAGCCGTCGTAGACTAGGACGCTCCAAATTTTGTCTTTTCTGGTGAAAACTTATTTGGGGAAGGTTGGAGCTGATTTTGGGGGGAAAAATAGCAGTTGTGATTTTCAAACTTATTTTTCCATTAAAACATTTCTTAATAATTCAAAAATAATTTGTCATGTGTATTTTTGAAAAAATGTTTTGTCCCATTTAAAATGTGAATTTTCAAAACATAAATTCACTTCTTTGATCACTAGTTCAAGTTGTAACTTTGTTCAAGAGTGATTTGCGTAGAAACGGGATCTTTCGATTAAAGACTTGTTTACGTTGATTTTAACGTATCGTGATTTCACATTTTGTCATCCTCAAAACGTGAAGTAATCGAAAGATATAAATAACGTTTTTAGAACATTATTTGCATCAACAATCTCCCCCTTTTTGATGATGACAAAATATAAACTCATGTTAGGTTAAAATTAGTTTTAACAAGTTTTTAATGAGTTTACTCCCATTTCTCCCCCTTTTTGTCTAATCAAAAAGGTGACGAAGGCTCCCCCTTGATGTGTACTCCCCCTCATTTGGAGAACACAAAGGAATTGAGCAATGGTTCGTGCTACAAAACAAGGTTAGACGACAAAAATACAATATCTAACAAGTAGCACATTAGACAAATATCCAACCACAAAGAAAATATGGCTAAGTAGCCAAAATGAAAAGCCCATTTCATAAATATAAAATAAATGTCATACATAAGTATGACTACAATAGGAAAGCAAATTAAACTAATCAAGAAGACACATAAACATCAAAAGTAACATGAGGCTTCTAGATTTGCTTCCAACTTCAAAAGGTTCCTAATCATTTATTGGAGGGACTAAACATAACCATGTTTAGTTTGGGCTATTGTGTGGTGGAGGTGGTGGAAGGATGATGGGTCCCATGGGTGGTGTGAGGAGGTGTTCTAGGTATGAAAACCTAAAGCTAAGCTCATCTCTAAGGTTCATGATGAGCTCAAAGTTGTGATGGCAACAAGCACAACTTAAGGTGTGTGAGTGAAGGGGATAAAGGATGGGATAACCCATTAAGGGTTGAGGTGATGGTGATAGGGAAGGTGATGATGTGTTGCTCCCAAATTCAAATGGAGTTATTGGTGATAAGGTGAGGGTGAGAGCTAGAGGTTGTGGTGATGGTGAAAGTGATGAGGGTGTTGTGTTAGTTCCCAATTCAAGGGAAGTTGATGGTGATGAGTTAAGTGTTAAGGTTAGAGGATGAATGGGACTAGGTTGAGATGAGTGTGTGTTGGTTCTTGTTGTGGAGGATGAGGGCTTGTTAGAGGTTGCCTTGGATGGAGCTTGGGGTGTAGTGAAGGAAGATGATGATTTGGTAGAGGTTATGGGTGTGAGGGTTTCATTTTCATCATCCAAGGTGAGATCAATGAAGGCAATGTTATTGGTGATAGGTTTAGTTGATGATTGAGGTGTGTCAATACTCTTGATCCATTGATCAACTAGAGTTGTTTGATTTGTTGGTTTGATGTTGAATCTAGGTTTCTTGTTCTTGTGTGAGGTGGAAGCAATGGTGGAAGACATGGTGTATGAATGGTGAGTTGTGAAGGTGTGAAGATGGCAATGCATAATGTTAGCTTAAATAGCCAAATCATAAGCATGCAAGGTTGAAAAGGATGTTGAATTTGGGGATTTGGGTGCATGGGAATCAGGTTTTGTTTGTAGTTTTTCAGGAAAAGAAAGTCAAAAAGTGAAAGAGAATTGTTAAATTCGTCTTCCAGAGGCACGGTACCATTAAAGGTACGACGGCACCACTAAATTTAGTGGAGCCGTGGCCTATTTAATGGAGCCGTGGGCTCTTTTGACCTTCTTTCCAGGTCTGCAGGTTTTAGGCAGCCTAAATGGGGAAATTTTCTGGGGAATCCATTGGCTGCAAATCTCAAAGCCTCAAATCACTAAACACATAGAATTCCTAAAGCTAGTTTCAACTAGCAACTAACATGATCATGTGATCATCTATGTATTTAGGTAACTATTAAGCATGCATGAATCCAAGCATTTTTAACATCTAGTGCATGTAATAAAATAAGCTAACATGCATGAGTTAGGCAAGATAAACCAACATGATGATTAATTAACAAGATAATTAATCATGTTCAAGTGTTAAAAGGAAACACATCAAGCTAGTTAACGTATTAAGCAACAATGCCACAAACTATTAGTAGTATTTTAATCATAATACTTATATTAATAATACTACTTAAGTTATTTCCATCTAATCCTTTCTTTTCCCAACTTCTTAATTTTGTTCCCAAGCCCCTTGATCGCCTTGCCGATGGACTTGAATCCCCCGATAGTTTGCTCATGCATCTCCACTTGTCTATTGTACATTGTGGTTTGCCTTCTCATCACGTGGGATAGGTTGACCATCCCATTTTTGAGGTCGGTTGTACGTCAAAATGATGAGGTGTCAAGGTTGTCAAAGAAGGTGTCGGAGAGAGGGAGTATTAGGACGAGACGTTTCTTCTTCGTTCACCTCATCATCATCCTCATCCATGGGTTGAGAGGACGAACTGTGACCGAATGAGGAGGAAGAATGGGGAATATCGGAAGTGGATTTACAACCATTTTTGGACCCTTTGTCCTTACGTTGCTTTGTGCAACGTCGTGGTCCACCAAGAGGTTTCATAACTGGGTTGACTAGGATATAGTCAACATCATTGAGAGATGGGTATGTTTGTATAACCCACCTGAATAAACGAGTAAGCAACATGCCATATGGCATGAGCTCATCGGAACGACGATGAATACTGGCCATCCGTTTGACCATGTAGTATGCGAGGTTGTAAGGTTCCTCGATACTAAGACAGTAGAGCATGTGGGCAAGACTTGCCGGAACGTGATCACGGTTGCCTGCAAGGCTTAACGCGTTCTCACGCAGAAGAAGTTCCCAATTTCTAATATCGGGACGGAGCTCTTTGAGGTATAATTTGTTTGGGTCGAGGTAGAAAATGGAACCATCACGTTTTTGATACGTGTTGGTGACTCGAGGGATTTGGATTACTTGTTTAATTACTTCAATGTCGGGAACTTCGGTACAATAAGCACCTTCGTTCTCAAGATTGTAGTAAAGAGACTCTAGAGAATGGTCTTTAGCGAATGCACACTGACCATATGAGGGAATACCGAGAATGTGACCAATCTCGGTGACAGACAAGATGATATTTTGGTTTCGAATCCAAAAATCAAGGAAGACGTTTCCGTCAAGATCAGTGTAGGTACGGACACGACTATAAAACTCGAGAATAAAACGAGGGCAGACTTGATCGTTTATTTTGTATAAACAATCGAACTCGATAGAAGGGAAACAAGCACTGATGTTGTCTGTCGTGACATAGAGTGCATCGACTACACGCCCTTCGTGTATGTATCGATTTTGGACTTTTGCGAAATAAGCTCTTTGCTCATCAGGAATGTTTAGATTTTCAAGAGTACTAAGAATGTATTGTTTGGTATCTTGATAATCATTTCGAGGCATTGTTATCTACAAAAAAATATTTTTGTATATGTTAGTTCGTTGCATTTTAATGATTACACTTCTAGTGTGTGTGCCTAAATGCAAACAATGTGGAGGTGCGACAATCTCGACTCTAAAACTATCCTAAAGAGATTACCCAAACGCTCCTAACTTCACTTTTGCTCAATCAAATATGTCGAACAATATATATCAATTATGTACTTCGAGCCATATTTGAGAGTTCATGTATGCATGCAAAAACGTTTTTAATTTGCATCAACAATGCAGGAAAAAGGTTTCATGATCATAGACTTGTGAAGTTTTTTGAAAAATGATCGAGTTGGGGTGTTTGGCAAATGCCTCAACATGGCGCCAACGGGCTTTTAGTTTGAAAAGATTTTAATGAAAAACGTTCCTAACTCAATTATAATCATCCTAAACATGATTCCATTACAGATAATCAATCATAATCCGAATTTAGTGATTAATTTCGGATTAGGTTTTGCAACATAAATGGGTTTTTGGAAATCCTAGGTTTAGGGAATCATGTGAATGCTACATTGTCTAATCCTAGTCTTAATTTCACAAGGGTTTAACTAATTTTGAAAATCCCCAATTCGGATTTATACTCAAGAACAAACCCTAGACTCAAATTAAATGAAATTAAGAGTGATTTACTTACAATTAGTGATGTTGTGATTAGGATTTGTTGATTCCAATGCCTCAATCTTGATTTGCAAGAGTTTAGTTGAATTAAGGTGTTATGGTTCGGTTTTGACAGCAAGTGAAAGTGTTTTTGGGTGTGTTTGGAAAGTCTGTGCAGAAGAAAGGGAAATGGGCGCGTTTTTCAGATGCACGGCTCCACGGTTCCATTAAACATTAATGGAGCCGTATATCTGATGGTCCAATTTTTCTTCCGTTTTGACTTTTGGCTGATTAATCTTACTTATTTAGTAAGACTTTTTGACACGAGGAAAAAGTTTATACCTAATAAACTTTTTGACGAAAGACGATTAAATGGGATGACCGGAAATGACCTTAGTGTTTCCAAGGAAATTGACTAAGTTGTCATTGGATGAGGGTTTACTTCTAGTATTTCCCGTGAAATAAATAGAAGTTATGAGTTGTGTTTTGGAGGATGACTATTATATTTCCCATGAAATATTTAATTAGTCGGAGTACGCGACACAAGGAATGACTTGATATTTCCCGTGAAATATTCATGAAGTCATGTGAAGAGTTGAAAGGAAATGACTTAGAATTTCTTAACGAAGTTTCTAAAAATCATGTGACGAGTGAGAAAGATGATTTCAATGTTTCCCGTGAAACTTTTGAGAGGTTGTAGAGGGGATAAGAGGTTATAAGGTATGACGCGAGGGATGACTTTAATATTTCCATTGAAATATTGAAATAGTCATAAGCGGGATGAGAGGAATGACTTAAGAGTCATGAGGCGATGTGAGTGAAATGACAAATGAGTCATAGAACAAGACGTGAGAAATGACGTTAATATTTCAAGTGAATTATTAAGAGGTCATGAGGAGAGAGGTGGACGATGACTTTAATAATTCGAAAGAATTATCTAAATAGTCATGAGTGGGGTGACGAGAACGTATTGGTTGGAGACTTGACAATGTTTTCATTCAAGGGACGGAGGAGATGACGTACTTCGACGAGCTTCGTTCATGAGCAGACTATAGGGTTCCCGGACAAGTCTAATGGCATCTTGACTGCTACTCTTCTCAAGAGTTGTCTCATCTATAGTGTTTGTTGTCATGCCTTTCCAGCGCTTACGTACTCGGCTTTGGTCGTGGAGACAATAAAGGTAGTTTATTCTTGGGGAACCAAGATGTTTGTTAATCAACCAATGAAGGTACAAACATTACTCTTTATGTTTCAATCCACATTAACTCTCACATTATCAGAGTTGGTATAGAAACATTTTCTACATCAATCTCCTCAAGATATCGTAATCTCAAGTGTGTAGTATCTTTAATGTATGGTATGATACATTAAACACTTTGATGTAAGAGGTTTTGGGACACTTCTTACAAGTGGGCACAAAGCCAACACTATTCATGATAATGGACCTACTTGCCGTTAGGTAAACTACTTTACCTATTATGCCCCTAACCTAGTTATATCCGCACACTCACCTTCTTCGTCTCTTGTGAGTTTCGTTTTTGCAGATATGGGCGTCAGTGTCAATAAAGACAATTACTTAAACTATGTATCTCATACATATAGTATACATAAGTTTAAAGGGATACTTAGTTTAGGCAAGATTACTTATGTGCAAGGAAGAAAACTTGATTCACTCATCAATGCTTAATTTAAACTTGTCACGCATGATCTTCAAGCGATCATCGAACATTTCTGGACAAGTTGAGTTTGACATGATGAGATGTGAATAAAGTTTCTGTGTTATAGTGCCTACCATGTTAGATTCTAACTACACTATTTCATGCCAAACATTACTACTAACAAAGGGTGTTTTAAGAAAGCGTACCTGTGCCTGAGGTGTTGCTCTTAAAACTAGAGGATTAGACTACCTTTGTTGAATGTTGAGCATATAAGACACTACTTGACTTTTGCGTCACCAGAATTGTTTGATAACACATCATACTCCTTTTGTTAGACTCCGAAATTTATTTACACTCATGTTTTCCTAGCAAAACAAAAGTTCAAACAACTGGTCCCCAATATCTCATGGGTCCAAAGTTGTTAGATTCAAACATCCTATGCATCTGTTGCGTTAGTTTAGGATGTGAGAATGGAGGACACATTTCCCATGGTAAGTAACCTTTTGATGGACGATCATTCCAAGTTATGGGAAAGTTACTTGGATGATTTTGTCTTCTAAAGTTACCTCTCCGTAGAGGAGTTCTAGACCGAGGTTTGGGAGAGTTCACCTTTCTAGGCGGAGGTGAAGTCGACCTAGTGTCACGCTTTACAAATCCATGTTCGGGAGATGACAATGGTTTGTAAGAGCTTTTGACTTCCTCTTTACTTGGAGTAGACACACTAGAACTATAATTAACTATGTGACTCGGTTTAGGACTTAGGCTGCTTTTTAAAATAGACCCAGTTTTGTCTTCAGCACCAGACGGTACCACGGTACCATTAAATTTAGTGGTGCCGTCTGTACCTTTAGTGGTGCCGTCCCCTTCAGACTTAGACGTTTCAGGCATTACAAATTTAACTTGTTTGGTACCACTTGTAGAAGCCTGATTTGGGTCAAATCCTAAACCCGAACAGTCATGTTCACTATATCTAATATTTTCAAGTATATCATTAAGCTTTTTAGTTCCTTCATCAAACTTAATGATTCTTAAAGCATTTTCTTTAAGCTTTTCATTTTCTACTTGAAGACTTATACATGACCCACATCCTAAGTCTACTTCCTTGTTTTTCTCAAGTCTTTTGACTTGATCTTTTAATTCTAGGACTTGTAGTTCTAGTTCTTGTAGTTTTAACTTAAGTTTTGTGTTTCTACCTAAGATCTTAGTACTAACTACGCATAGTTTGTTGTATTCGTCATGCAATTCACTCTCATCTATTGACGAATTATTATCACTGTAATAAGAAGAGTCAGAATGTACCTCGTTAGAAGCTTGAGCCATTAGGCACTTTTCATCGTTAGGCTTCTTCTCTTCTTCTTCACCACTATCACTCCAAGAGCCTCCTACAAAGGCTCTTTGGTTGTTGGATTTTGGTGGCTTAGGACATTCTCCTATGAAGTGATTAGGATCTCCGCATCTATAGCATTTCCTATCACTTGTCCCTTTTCTTTAATCATGATTTCTTTGGGATGACCTCTTCTCATCGCGAGGTTGTCTAGGAAATCTACCTTTCCTCCTAAAGAACTTTCTAAAGTTCCTAACGGCTAGTGCGTACTCTTCATCTTCACTACCGGAACTCGAACATTCCTCATCACTGGACTCCTTCTTGGCCTTTAATGCTAGAGATCTAACTCTCTCGCTTTTGCCTTTGACAATGTCGGAGTCCTTCTTGATGATCATCTCGTGAACTTTCAAATTTCCTATAAGTTCATCGAGTGACAATGCCGCCAAGTCCTTTGACTCTTCTATGGCGGTGACCTTTGCTCTCCATTTAGGATGTAGAGCTCTAAGAAAATTCCTAACATAGTTCTTACTAGAATAATCTTCATCAAGAGCTTTAAGACTAGTGATAATAGTATTAAATCTAGCAAAAGCATTATCTATTGACTCATCCTCCGAAATGGAGAATTGTTCATATTTTTGAACAAGAAGATCTATCTTGTTCTCTTTGACTTGGTTATTACCTTGGTGAGTGACTAACAAAGTTTTCCAAATAGATTTTTCCGTATTACACATGAAAATTCTTTCGAATTCCTTTTTAGGCAAAGCATTGTAAATCATCATTTTAGCCTCATTATTTTTGGCTAATTTCCTTTTAAGTTCATCACTTTGTTTATCATAAGAAACTATTTCATCCTTTTTAGTTTCCGGATTCATTTGAATAGGTTGAAAGTCACCCTCGGTAATAACATGCCAAAGATCAATGTCTTTTGATTTCACATACGTTTCGAATCTTGTTTTCCAATATATAAAACAATCGGTTTCGAAAAGTGGTGGTCTTTGCATAGATTGCCCTTCTAGATATTTGTCAGAATCCATTGATCGATTCAAGTTTTAAAATACAATATACTTTAAAGACTTGACTGACGTGGCTTCTGATACCAATTGTGGGAAACTAGAAGGGGGGGTTGAATAGTTTACCGTTTAAAAATCCTTTTAAAAATCTTGTTTTAAAAGTTGGCTATTGGAAACTTTGATTCGAACTCTATGTGTAATCAATCAACACCAATATGAACTACACACTAAACTAACTAATATAAAATAATGAAAGTAAAGAGTAGAGTTGGAAAGATCAAACCGAGACAGAGGATTTATAGTGGTTCGGCTACGAAGCTCTTCTTCGCCCTACTCCACTCCCCGAGTACCACACTCGAGAGTTTCAAACACTATATCAACAACCTCCCTTCAGGCGGAGAAAATCGTACACGTCGCTTATCCTATTACCGACACTAAGCTAGATGTCGAGTGCCAATCTTAGCTAGCACCAATCTACCAAGGTCCACGTGACCAAACACTCAAGCCCAGTGGCTTCAAGAGATCACCAAGATCTCAACACGATCACAATGATCAACACTCACTTCACTCTACTCAACTAACACTAATCTATTGACCCTTGATCTTCTTGATCAATCACACAAGCCCAATGGCTATAAGAGATGTTCACTATCTCTATAGATCACACTTGATCTTCACTCTCACTCACAAAAGATAAGAAAGCTTGATGTATTCAAAGATACAACAAGGTTGTAACAAGTGTTACAAAAACCTAACAACTATAACTCTTGTATCTTCTTGATTACTTGAGTTCTTCTCTTGCTAATGAAAAGGGATAACAACACCTTGTATCAACTTGGATACTTGTGTTCTTCTCTTGCTAATGAAGAGGGATGACAACACCTTGTATCTACTTGGATACTTGTGTTCTTCTCTTGCTAATGAAGAGGTATGAAGAGGATCACTTGAAGGATGATTGGATCACTCTTGAAACAAAGAAAACTAATCTAAAGAAGTGAAAGGTTTGAGAGGATTAAGCAAAGAGATTTTTCTGTGTGTGAAGGGTACCTAAAACTGTGAAAGGGTTTGATATTTATAGGCAAGAAAAATCTGAACGTTACAGAAAAAATGGTACGGACGGCTCCTTTAAATACCCCACGGCTCCGTTAAATTTAACGGAACCGTGGAGCCGTCGTAGACTAGGACGCTCCAAATTTTGTCTTTTCTGGTGAAAACTTATTTGGGGAAGGTTGGAGCTGATTTTGGGGGGAAAATAGCTGTTGTGATTTTCAAACTTATTTTTCCATTAAAACATTTCTTAATAATTCAAAAATAATTTGTCATGTGTATTTTTGAAAAAATGTTTTGTCCCATTTAAAATGTGAATTTTCAAAACATAAATTCACTTCTTTGATCACTAGTTCAAGTTGTAACTTTGTTCAAGAGTGATTTGCATATAAACGGGATCTTCCGATTAAAGACTTGTTTACGTTGATTTTAACATATCGTGATTTCACATTTTTTCATCCTCAAAACGTGAAGTAATCGAAGGATATAAATAACGTTTTTAGAACATTATTTGCATCAACATATTCTAAATGTGCGAAAACAGCTAGATCATAAGGGCAAACAAATTAAAAACAAGGCTCAAAAATATAGAAAATTTAAAAAAATTCCCGTATCATTTTCCTATTTCCTCCCCCCTCCCCCACCCACACTTAAGTTTGACATTGTCCTCAATGTAAAGAACGATGAACCATAAAAATAGGGAAATGGAACATAAAAGAAATGATACTGCTTGAACCTCGGAATCTTTAGCAGGCTTTAAATCAGATATTAAGATTGAATGATTCCGCATCTTCAAGATCAAGCATGCTAACCTGCATAAATCATCAAAAACAAAAACACACAAAATGCAAATATATATATATATATATATATATATATATATATATATATATATATATATATATATATATATATATATATATATATATATATAGGGGCGCGTTCTATGCAGTACCAATATTAGATGCAGTACTTTACAGTACTCATTTAGACCAATAGGAATTTAGTATTAATAAACATTTTTATTTAATTGAAAAGGGCATAATAGTCAAACACATTTTTGGTTTCTTTTTGAATTTTTTTAAATTAAAAAACGTTTTTAAATTCCCTTAATTTTCGGGATTTTTTTTTTTTAAATTTTTTTTCAGCATACATGTTTTCAGAAAAATGAAGTGCATATGTGTTTTTTTTTTTAAATATTGTAAATTTACATATGTTTCTTATGTACAATTGTTTTGGAATAATGTTGACAACAAACCACGAACATAAATGTTAAACACAAAATTCGATATCGATTGAAATACAATTAAAATACAAATTTTAAAAAGCATAAGTACATGAATCTAATCGATCTATACATGTGTGCACTAATAATATTTAACGCAAACGGACATATGTGCACACTAATTGTTATCAACATTTTAAAAGTCAAACATATATGCACGCCTTCAATGTGCTCTTGTGTCTCATTCCGCAATTGTGTCTTTACATCTTTATGATAATCAACTTCTCTTTAGAAAGTATGTACTAGTTGAAGACATATGTGCACTCCTTAAACTAGTCATGGTCCTCATCTTTATCAAACATGTTCATACCTGAAATTAAAAACAATTGTTATTTTTTTATCATAAACAACTAAGATGTACATATTCACAATCTAAACACATATGCACAATTTAAAACATATATGCATACATTTTTCCTTGATTTTATATCAACCTTAAACATATATGTTCAATGTTTTCTATCAGGTTGTGCTACTTTGAATTTCAATGTGAAACTTGTATTTTACCAAATTCATATAATGCTATTTAACATTCGGTGGTTATAACAGAGTTTCTCTTGCTACTAACAATATTAAATGCAACTTTTGGATGGCATGATTAAATTTACATATCAGGCTGCAAGATATACAAGTTAAAACATAAACCATAAGCATGAAAAGTCCAAAGTAACAAACTAACGAGTGATGATGAAGTAACCATAAACATTTAATCAATTGCTATGTAGGTTCTCTATCAGATTATGCTACCTTGACATTAGATGTAAAAATTGTATTTACCTAAATCAACTAGATTTGTGCAGCATTTTCTATATCAGCTAAGCATTAAAACATGATTGCTGAATACCTCAGTCCGACCGGGCATTATAGGTTTACCGGCATATAGTTCTCCAAGAATGCACCCGGTGCTCCACAAGTCAACCGCAACTCCATAATGAGTTGCTCCGAGTAGAAGTTCCGGTGGTCGATACCAAAGAGTCACCACACGGCTTGTCAGTGGCACATTTTCATGATTATTAAAGAAACTCGCTAAACCAAAATCCGCAATTTTCAAGATTCTATCATTGTCAATTAAAAGATTTGACCCTTTTATGTCACGGTGTAGGACACCACGACTATGACAATGATCAAGTCCACTTAGTAGCTGCTGCATGTAGCATTTAACCTACAAAAATGCATTCATAATTTTGAAAATATAAGTTTGAGTGGCCCTGAACTCGCATAATAATGACATGTTAAACAGTAAGAATATAAACATAGCGATGAAGATACAACCTGTGATTCTGTGAACTTGACCCGGGTAGTGACGCGAGTCCAGTAAGATCATGCTCCATATACTCAAAAACCAGGTACAAACTACAAGAATTGCGTGAAGTGATCATCCCTTCCAGCTTGATTATATTGGGATGATCAAGCTTCCTCAAAATAAGGATTTCTCTCGCCATAAACTTGACACTCTCGGTATCCATATTGTCAAAACGCACTCATCTTTATCAAACATGTTCATACCTGAAATTAAAAACAATTGTTATTTTTTTTATCATAAACAACTAAGATGTACATATTCACAATCTAAACACATATGCACAATTTAAAACATATATGCATACATTTTTCCTTGATTTTATATCAACCTTAAACATATATGTTCACAACCATCCCGACTTGACACATACAAGCTATACCCAATTACGAGTCAAGACCAAACCAAATGAGCAACTCGACACACTCGCTATACCAACTGAGAACCAGCAAAATCAACACAACAACAGTAACCACAAGATCAACTTTACTAATCTACTACAACATTCAATCCGATATTCAACCAAATAAGTAGTACATCCTAATCTAAACTCGTGACCAACAAAAAATCCAACGCAAACACAATCGACCCGAGATCAACGATAATATAAATCAAGCAGTAAACCATATCCTATCCGGGTTAACCCCGACCCGTATCTCAACCCGACTTCAAAATACCCCATTTTTGATCCAAGATTTACCACACGAAAATTATTTCAAAAATGTTTTAAATTCCCATTTTAATCTACGAAAGTAGTATGTATAACGATTTAATAATTCGTTTTTAAAATAAAGAAGTAATAAAGATGGATGTTGGTGTGTCGACCTACCAGTTCACGAGAGAAATGAGATCTCCTTCGTCAAAGAGCGGCGGTGTACGGTTGATTGGCTATGATAGGGTTAGAGAGAAAAACATGTGAGAGAGAAAAGGATATATGAAATTAATTAAATGACTCCTAAATATATAGACAGTTATTGGAAAATAGCAATTTCGAAATTCCTTTAATGCCCTTAACTCCTTTAACAAATTTTACATGTCATGCCTTTTAATTATAATAGTTACACTAATGGCACAAGTGATCTCATCCATTAATTAAATGATCTAACGGTTTATATTGGTCTAGAAGGGTACTGTAAAGTACTGTATCTAATATTGGTACTGCATAGAATACAACACTATATATATATATATATATATATATATATATATATATATATATATATATATATATATATATATATATATATATATATATATATATATATATATATATATATATATATATTTATTATTATTTTTTATTATTGCGACGCCCCCACACTTATGGTGAAACCATCGGGGCATAAAAAACAAACAATTTAAAAACACACGGGTTGCCTCCCGAGAAGCACTAAATTTATTAATGAGTCATCAGCCCGACTCATCTTTTCTTACTTTCATGGTTTATGTTTGGGATTCTTTCCTGACTTCTTTGGAATATACACCACATTTCCTTTTACTATTCCTTTTCAGGTTTTATCAATATCATGTAACTTTGCGGTATTGCAAGTTCTAGGGAGAACATCCCAGATGTAACCAGTTTCCGCAGCCCATGGTATTACTTTTTTATAATCAGCTGGAAAAGGTGCCATAAACGGAATAGCAATGTATTTATTTTTATCGAGCATTTCAAGTGGAATTTCTTCACTTGACATTTCATTCAATTGCTCCTCATCATGGTAGAGTTTGATTCGATGTCCATTAACAATGAAAGTTCCACCATGCTTGTCATATAATTCGACATATCCGGATGGAAAACCATGTTTTACCACGAATGGACCAAACCATTTGGTTCTTAGCTTAGGAGCTTTGAATTTGTACTTAGAATTGAATAAAAGAACTTTGTCTTTGGCTTTGAATGCTTTCCGGATTCTCAGTTTCCTATCATGATAAGCTTTTGTTCGCGCTTTGTACAACTTGGAATTCTCATACATTTGGAGTCTTAATTCATCGAGTTCATGCAATTGCAAGAATCGTTTTTCTCCCGCGATTTTCAGATCGGGGTTACATTGCCTCAACGCCCAGTAAGCGCGGTGTTCAATTTCAAACGGCAAATGACAAGTTTTTCCATATATGTTTCTATACGGAGTTGTACCAATTGGAGTTTTATATGCCGTTCTAAACGCCCATAAAGCATCATCAAGTTTCCTTGACCAAACAGAAGGATTGTCCTTGACTGTTTTTTCAAGTATTCTTTTCAAAGCTCTATTGGTGTTTTCAACTTGACCACTGGTTTGAGGATGGTATGCTGTTGAGAAACGATGGTGGACTCCATATCGTTTCATAGCTTTTTCCATTTGATGGTTACAGAAGTGAGTTCCTCTGTCACTTATTAAAGCTTTTGGAATTCCGAATCGAGAGAAAAGCTTTTTTAGAAAATTTACAACCACTCGTGCATCATTAGTGGGTAAGGCTTCCGCTTCGGCCCATTTAGAAACATAGTCAATTGCAACGAGGATGTATTCGAACTTATGAGATTTAGGAAAAGGACCCATAAAGTCAATGCCCCAAATATCAAAGATTTCATAAACTTGAATGCTCTTTTGTGGCATTTCGTCTCTACGAGAAAGACTACCAGACTTCTGGCATGCATCACAATTTTTCACAAGCGTATGTGCTTCTTTAAAAATTGTTGGCCAATAAAATCCCGCATCGTAGACCTTTTTAGCGGTTGTGGATGGACCGTAATGTCCTCCAGTTGGGCCATAATGACATTCATCAAGAATTTTTTGGATCTCTGAACCATACACACATCTTCTAATTATCCCATCGGGACACATTTTAAATAGATATGGTTCATCCCAAAAATAGTGTTTCAGGTTTGCGAAGAATTTACTACGCTCAGCGTAAGATAGACCTTTTTGTAATATTCCTCCGGCTATATAATTTGCATAATCTGCAAACCATGGGATTTCTTCTTCATCAATTCCCATAAGGGTTTCATCGGGAAAATTATCATCAATCTCGTCTTCACCGAGTTCCTCTAAATTAGGATTTTCTAATCTAGATAAATGATCTGCTGCCACATTTTCTGCACCTTTCTTATTCTGGATTTCTATGTCAAATTCTTGAAGCAATAAAATCCATCGAATAAGACGTGGTTTAGCATCTTGTTTAGCAAACAGATATTTGAGAGCTGAATGATTGGTGAATACAATTGTCTTTGACAAAACGAGATAAGAACGAAATTTGTCAAATGCAAAAACTACAGCAAATAGTTCCTTTTCAGTGACAGTGTAGTTTTGTTGGGCACTATTTAAGGTTTTGCTAGCAAAGTAAGTAGGACGAAAATGTTTCCTTCTCGTTGTCCTAATACTGCCCCAACAGCATAATCGCTTGCATCGCACATAAGTTCAAATGGCAGAGACCAATTTGGTGAAACCATAATCGGTGCATTTGTTAACTTATTTTTGAGTGTTTCGAATGCCTTGATGCATTCTTTAGTAAAATCAAAGATTGAATCTTTCTCGAGAAGCTTCGTCATCGGACGATATATTTTTGAAAAATCTTTGATGAATCTGTGGTAAAATCCCGCATGTCCCAAAAAACTCCTAACGCCTTTAACGTTAGTCGGGGGTGGTAATTTAGCGATAGCATCTATTTCTGCTTTGTCAACTTCAATTCCTTTGCTCGAAATCTTGTGACCTAGCACAATGCCTTCTGTCACCATAAAATGACATTTTTCCCAATTTAGCACAAGATGAGAAGTTTTGCATCTTTCAAGCATTTTATCAAGATTGGAAAGGCATGACTCGAATGAGTCTCCAAATACTGAGAAATCATCCATGAAAACTTCCATGGAGGTTTCAAGCATATCTTGAAAAATAGCAATCATGCATCTTTGAAATGTTGCTGGTGCGTTACAAAGACCAAAAGGCATACGCCTATATGCATATGTGCCAAAAGGACACGTGAATGTGGTCTTTTCTTGATCAGCTGGATCTATTGGAATTTGAAAATAACCGGAAAATCCATCGAGAAAACAAAAGTATTTGTTCCCCGCAAGTCTTTACAACATTTGATCCATGAACGGTAAAGGAAAATGATCTTTTCTGGTGGCATCATTTAATTTTCGATAATCAATGCACACTCGCCAACCAGTTATGGTTCTGGTAGGAACAAGTTCATTACGTTCATTAGCCACGACAGTTGTTCCTCCTTTCTTAGGAACACAATGAACGGGACTCACCCATGAACTATCCTCAATTGGATAAATAATTCCAGCGTCAAGAAGTTTGATTATTTCTTTCTTAACAACTTCTTTCATATTTGGGTTGAGTCTTCGTTGTCTTTGAACAACAGCTTTAGAATCGTTTTCAAAATTTATTTTGTGTTTGCAAAAATTCGGGCTTATTCCACGAATGTCAGAAGTTTTCCAGGCGAAAGCTTCTTTATGCTTTTTGAGTGTAGAAACAAGACGTTCTTTTTCATTGGGTTTGAGTGCTGAAGATATGACAACTGGAAGAAGAGAATTTTCTTCCAATAGCGCATATTCCAGATGATCAGGAAGAGGTTTCAAGACTAGATCCATTGGCGGATCTTCAATTGAAGTTTTGATTCTCATATCATCATTCAATTCCAACTCCTCAAAGTTGGTATTTTCTTCCTCAGAAATTTCTTCGGTATCTATCTGCATAAATTTAGTGAATTCTCTTTCGAGATCTTCATCACTGATTTGTCCAGATGTTTTATGAGTCTTAATTCTTTCGTCAAGTAATTCGTCAAATGTTTCCTCTGTTATTTCATTGATAACATCAAAGCTATAACAAGTGTCATCATTTGCATGAGAATATTTCATGGCTTGATTAATCGAAAAGGAAATTCTTTCGTCACCAACTCCAAGGTTGAGTTCTTTATTTTTCACTCGAATGATAGCATCTGCTGTGTTTAGGAAAGGTCTTCCTAGAATCAATGGAACTTTGCTATCTTCCTCCATCTCGAGGATCACAAAATCAATAGGAAAAATGAATTGCCCAACTTGAACAAGCATGTTTTCAGCTACTCCAATAGGATATTGGATAGTATGATTTGCTAGACGTATACTCATTCTTGTTGGTTTCAACGTATTGATCGAAAGCTTCGCATACAATGAGTATGGCATAAGATTGATACTCGCACTGAGGTCGGCTAAAGCATCACAAGTGATTGAATTTCCCAGAGTACACGGGATAAGAAAACTTCTAGGATCACCGAGTTTTTTCGGTAGTTTATTTTCAATAATGGCTGAGCAATCTTCATTCAAGAAGGTAGCGAAAATGTTTTCCATTTTACTTTTGTTGCTCACAAGTTCTTTCAAAAACTTCCCATAATTGGGCATTCCAGCTAGGACATCCACAAGAGGAACGTTGATCCTAACTTCTTTGATTAAGTCCATGAACTTGCCATATTGCTCTTCCATCTTTTCTTTCCTCAAACGTTGAGGATATGGAATTCTTGGTTTATATGGTTTGAGTGGTGGAGTAGGTTTAACAACTGGTGTAGAAGTTTGTTCATTGTTTTTTGGTTCTTCTTCTACTTCGTCCTCACTATCATCATGGACAATAGTGTTTGTTTGGGTTGGGTTGGGTGGTGGATCGTAAGATAGACCACTACGAGTATATATAGCATTTACATGCTCATTACTCGTTTGAGGTGGACGATAAGATCCAGATGATGATGGTTTGGGGTTGGATTGAGTATTGCTTGGCAAAGTACCAGATGGTCTTGCGGCAAGTTGATCAGAAAGACGACCAAATTTGGTTTCAAGATCTTGGATAGAAGCTTGATGATTCTTTTGTCCTTGTTCGACTTTGCTTTTGAGCATAAAGAATTGATTTTTCATGAATTTGTTCGTTTGTTTTTGAGCATGTACGAATTCACGCATGGTTTTTTCGAATTCAGATTTTTCATTTTTTGTTTCACGTGATTGTGATGATGAACGATTATCATCACGAGAAGATGTTTGACGATTTTCTTCAAGATTTTGGGAATTTTGGGTATCATCCCTAGGTGGACGATCTTGCCAACCTCGAGAATTTCTACCGTAGAAGTTTCCACGATATCCTCCTCCTCGATATCCTCCATAGACATAATTGGCTTCAGCTTCGGGACCTCCCATGGGTTTATCATCACACTCTGATGAGGAGTTACTTCCACCACAATGAGTACATCCTTCACGCATTTCTTTGATTTCGTTTTGGATACTTTGGAATTTAGAATCGATTTTTGAAGTGAGGTCTTTCATCATATCCATGATTTTGGAATTTTCATTCGTTCCTTCGGCGAATGCGACGGATTTTCCTTGAGGTTTGATTTTGGAATCCTTAGACCAATCGAGCTTTAGAAGTACACGGTCTTCTAGTAAGTTGTAAGCTTCGTTAGGGGTCTTGTAAAGAAATATTCCTCCGGCATCAAGTATGCCTTGAGTTGTGTCATCGAGACCATGGTAAAAGATTTGAATGATATTACCACGAGACAATCCATGCCCATGACAACTTCGGAGCATGTTTTTCATTCGAAGCCAGGCTTCAACAAGATTTTCTCCTTCTTTTTGAGTAAAGCTACGAATTTCACCTAAGAGACGATCAAACATGGCGGGTGGAAAGAAACGTCCAACAAACGCTCTTCTCATTTGGTCCCAAGTTGTGATCACTCCGGGGCTTAATTCATTATACCAAATTTACGCTTCTCCGGTGAGAGACGATGGAAAAAGTTTAAGACGGATTGAATTTGCATCGGTAGTTCCATAACAAAACATGTCACAAATTTCAAGGAAATCGGCGATATGTTTGTGTGGATCGGATTTAGCTCTACCATCAAATTGGTTGTCTTTAATCATCGAAAGATGATGACCTTTGATAGTAAAGTTTTCTCCAAGATTAACGGGAATAATGGCGGCTGCGGGTGTAGGAGCTACAACCCTATTGGCATCCCACATAGGTTGATCGTCAGCCATTGAAAATGGTAATTCAAGAAAAAGATGGATGATTGGATGAACTTCGGAAAGGTTTTCAAATGGTGGATTAACGGTTTTTGGAATTCTTTGATCGGGTGGAATGAATGGAGTTTTCTTTTTGCGAAATAAACGTTCGGGATTAGACAATGGTGAACTTAATTCTTCGTTAGAAGAACGAGTGGTCATACACGAGAAAAACGAGCCTATCGAAAAGGATTTAAAAACATTTTTTTTATGAACAGTAGCAAGTGAACCGGCGGTTGGGAGGAATGAACCGGCGGTTTGGACCGGACGGTCGGAGGAATGGACCGGCGGTTTGGAAAAAAAATTTTAAGTTAAAAAGTTTACCGAGAGTAGGACCGCTGCGGTTTGAGTTCAAACCGGCGGTTTGGAATTTTTTTTTTTATTTATTTATTTATTTTTTTTTTTTTTTACGAAAGCTGATAAACCGGCGGTCGAGAATTCAGACCGAAGGTTTGGAGTTTAAAAAAAAAATTTACCGAGAGCTAGGACTGTGAGGTCGAGCTTCAGACCGAAGGTTTGGTCTGATAAAAAGTTTACCGAGAGCTAGGACCGCGAGGTTTGGGTTGAAACCTAAGGTTTGCAGAGAAATATATTTTTTCTTTAGAGCTTAACGAATACGATAACGAATATCAATACGAGTAGGAATAGAACAAGTAAATTATAAACAAAAACTTCATGAAAACGTGATCAAATCCCCGGCAGCGGCGCCAAAAACTTGATGTGCCCGTTTCTAGTGTAAGTTTTAAATTTATAACACGATCTACCAATAATTCAAACGAAACACATACGAGCAAGTATACTCGTCGTGTATAGTAAGAGGTGAAATGGTAAGCCGAGGTCGTTCACAGGGATTTGTTTAGTTTTTGGGATGTGAGTTTCAAATATAATATCAATCTTGTTCAACGATTCTAATAGCAAGCAAATAATGATGATGTGAATTCAATAAATTAAAGACTACACTTGCCTAGACTAGTTTTGCACAATTCTCTTGACATGATGATGACAAAGGTTCCATTTGATTATGATCAACAAATTAGATGGTGTTCTAATTCGATTAGTGGGTATACTAACTCTATTGTTTCCAACACTTTCAATCCTCGTCAAGATTTTAAGATGACAAAAACAATATTTAAGATTTGATCAATCCAAGACTAACACAACTCAATTACTCGATTCGCTTTCGTTTCACAAGCAATTGACAACCACACTATTTTAGTTTTCCAAGTTTAACCAAGTTACTTATGAAATGGTCAATACATAAGGTAACACGCTCATAGACAAAGGTTTACAACTAATTGACTAACAATGTCTTTTCAACCCATTACACTATTAGTAATTAACCAAACTTGATAACTCTTTGGTGGGGAAAACTCTTAATAACACAATTCATTCTTAGTATTATGTTTTCGTTTATCAGAGAACCATTGAGTCATAATCAACCAAAAGTCATGTAATAAACATCATCTAGGCAAGTGCACAAGGCACTTAGCCACTCATGGCAAACAAAGAAATAACCACAAGAAATTTATCACTTGAAAACATGATTAAAAAGTCTTACAAAAGTTGTAATGATGATTACAAGAATTAGGAACACTTGTGAGATGATCAACAAAGATTCCTTGAATGATTAAGTTGATGATTGATGAATGTAAGCTTTCCCTTTTTCCTGCGTTTTTCTCCTTTGTCGCCCCCTTGAATATGTTTGTAACTCTTTTGGTCTCTAGGTAGTGATGTATATGATAATAGTTGGTTTCTCTTGTTTGATAGATAGTTCTCTTTGTTGTATCTTTTGGCCAAGTATATATAATATGGCTCCCCTTGGTCACCAAGCAAAATACTTGCTCCCAAAGTGTCATAAAATGAAGGCAAAATGAGTTAATGGAAGTAGATGATCGGACTTTGGAGTAATGGCACTTAATTCTTCACTTAAATGCAACTTTGGATGACTTTTAGTGGCTAAACCCGCGGTCGGGACCAAGGACCGGCGGTTTGGATGTCTGCTGAACCTCAGGTTTGGACTCTGAACCTTCGGTTTTAGAATGACTGCTCAACCTTGGGTTTGGGATTCAGCTTCAACCTTGGGTTTGAACATAATTCTCATTCGTTTCATCAATTCTTGATATTTTCTTGAACTTGGAAATCATTGCAATCTTGATTCTTTATCTTTAACGATCCGTCCAATGCCTTTATTGCGAGAAGAATCTTATGTTTGTGCATATGCTCTTGATTTAACAACTTTTCTCCATCTTTTTAGCCATTTCCTTGAACTTGATCGTACCTGAACTAAAATACATCTTTTGCACCTTTTAAGCATAATATGTTCACAAACACAACCAAATATAATGCATAAACGTAGAAATAACGCAACTAAAACATGTATAAAAGGAGCGTTATCAAATCCCCCACACTTACACTTTGCTTGCCCCTAAGGAAATCTTAGCTTTTAGAAGTAAATCTACATTATATAAATTATAATGATTCTAAAAATGAGATGCAAATCCATCAAGTACAAGTGCAAGATAAGATCCATCTTTTTAAGTTTATAGGTGAAAAGTCGAGATGTTTGACAATACCTTAATGATTCTCTTGCTTGATAACACATTAAAACACCTCACGAAAAAGAAATGAAGTATAATTCACTCATCACTCATTTATGTATTAGGTGAGTATATAAGAAAATAACACTCATTGCTCAGTCATGATCTAAATATTACCATAAGCTTGTACAAGAAACAAAACTCCACCGACGTGGCGTAAGCACCAAGTGTAAACATCTAAGAGGACTTTTATTTGGGTTTAAGGCTTCAGGGGTTATATAAGACTTATGTGCAACTATCTCATGTAAAACATAATAGCTCGCTAACAACGAATTCTTGCATCACCAAATAACGGATGGTCACTAAGGATAACCTTAGATCGCTAACAACGCTACCTAATTCCTCAAGAAATTGGATGGTCACCACATGTCAATACACTTGATAATTACCACAAAATCAATTAGGTAGGGATAAGACATGGGATATATTTATGAAATTGGTTTAAAATAAAAACATTACAATTAGTCAAAGTCTACAACCGAATGCTACTAGCTACATCAACCACTTTCCTTTGAACTCGAGAACTCATCCTTAATCGATATCATTATTTCATAGCTCATTGGCTATTCTTGTCACCATACACTTGCGATTACTTTTTTTTTCATCGATCATAATACCAATAGTCAACTTTCTCAATTTCAAGGATTCCCACATAACAACCATCTTTCCTTTGTAGCTAGTAACCAACCAAGACGTGACTATGGGTAAAGATCATGAAGCATATTTACTAAATTGCATAACAAATCATGTTTTTCATAGTTAGGAATTGCATCTTGTAGTACATTTTCATTATTCATCAAAAACCCATGAGAAATTTTTGCTAAAATCTTCTCACGACAAGGAAAAATGGTTTTTGAACATTGTTCATACAAATACAAAAACGTTATGTTTTAAACATCACTTGCATAATGTCTCTTGAATGCTAAAGGGAATACATAACTAATATGTATTTTCGGGTACATTCAATCGTAGCTACAATGAAGTTGGAGCGTTTGGGTTATCTCTCATTTTATCATAAAACTTGCATAAACATAATTTTCATGCATCAAAAGGAGTCGAGATAACCGCACCTCCACATTGTCCCCTTGTAGGCACACACTAGACATATATACGTATTTTTGATAATTTCAACTAAACTATATATTTTTCGTGTCTAGGATAACTATGCCTCCCGCAACCAACTACGATCACAAAAAGACCATCGATTACCTTCCCAAACACCACAAAACCAAGGGTCTCACCGAAGCCCAAGTCAATATATTCAAAGCCTTAGAAAAATGATACGTTCATGAGGGTAGGGTTGTAGATTCCTCATTCTATGAAAATACCAATCTCCGCGAGCAATTGGCCGCGATTCACTTCGATGGTCTCCTAGATATTGATGAGCCTATCATTCCTAGGTTCATTCTTGAGTTCTATGCAACCATAGGTCTTAGTTCAAGCGACAATGGTCTCATGAGCATTCACTTTAGTGTCAATGGAACCTTGTTCAATATTCCCTTAGATCAATTTGGTGAGGTCTTAGGAGTTCCAAATTATGGAACATGTGTCTACTCCGATAAATGGTCTTTGACAATTTTAGAATCCAACCTTGGTAGAACGGCATCATATGCCACACCTTTGACCGCCAAAGAAACCATTAGGGAGCATCTCTTCTTACCTAGGAACAACCCAACTAGGTTGCATCGAGGTCGTCATGTACCTAGAGATCCTTTTGCCATGGAACTAAATGAACTTAGGCCCGAATTTAGGAAGTTAGAAGATGTTTTGAGGGCTAATGTCATATGCACCGTTGGAAATCGGGATCACATCAACGCTTGTCTTTGCTATATGATGTATTGTGTCTCAACTCATCAACCCTTCAACCTTGCATACTATATCGCCAAACGAATGGCCGATATTCCGGTACAAGGTACCACCGCTATGCCCTACGGGATGCTCTTGACTCGTCTCTATAGAGCCTTTGCACCCATTCCTAGAAATGCCTTAGGATTTGTTCCCGATTATGATGAGATTCCACACACCTTTGTTCCCTTAAGTGATTTTAGGGTAGCGGTTGACAAAGGCAAACGTCCTCGTCCTCAAACATCATCATCATCATCATCAATGAGTGACGATGACGGGTTGCCAAACTCTAGAATCACTCCACCGAAATACTTGCATCAACTTCCACCGATTGCGAATGAATCACCGGAGTTCAAGCAAACCAAAGGAATGGTGAAGAATTTAGGGCGTTGGATCATGAAACTTCACAAGGGTATGAAGAAATTGAGCAAGAAGTTCAAGTGAGAGGAGTGTTTGGAATTAGACGTTATTAGACAATGATGTGTTAAACATGTATGGTTCTTAACTTATTATGGTAGTACTTGACTTGTATGTGAACTAACTCAGATTTGTAGGTCGATAACACTTAGTGTTATCAATTTTCCGAAAATAAGCCACTGTTTGGCTTAACTCCATTTAAGGTAAGTTATGATGATCGAATTTATTTATGTGCAAACGTGTGTTAGAATATATATATTTAGTATATTTGTAGTACATATTAGCTATTACATATGTTATAGGAGAATTTTCGGGTTTTGGTCGAAAAACACCAAATTTGCATATCTCTCTGTTTGTTTTAGCACATTCGGACGACGGATATGGCGGATCCCAGTTTTTGGATCCGCCTAGTGTATCTCTTGGATCCGCCAGTCCAGCACCCACGGATCCCACGGCTCACAAACTTTGGCTTCGCCTTTGTTGTCGATTGGATCCGTGGGTACCAACAGTAAATTTTTACAAAAATTCCCGACTCATCCCGACACTTAGATTTTGATTTGTAGCTTCTTTAGATTATATTCACTAATCATTGAACTCTCTAGAATGATTTAGGAACTCTTAGAACCCTAAGAACTCAATTTCCCACCAAAATTTGAATTTTCAAATTTTACATGTGAGTTACCTTTCTAATACAAGCAAAGAACCTTTTTGAGGGATCCGTCAAATCCGTGGAAACATCTTATCAACATATTTTCCACTATCTCCTTGCATTTACTGCAAATCCCCCTCATATCACTCAACTCCATTTCAATGGATTGACCTTAGGATGTGACAAGCTTAATTTTTTGTTCCAAATCATTAGGAACCAACATTCTTCATTGGATTTACATCCAATCCAAACACACAGACCAACAAACCTTCTGTCTATAAATTAGTACCTTAGGATCATCACAAATCACACAACAACCATCTTCTCTACATTTCTCTCCTGTACATCTTAGCTACATTATCAACCATGACAAAATCAAGTACCTCATCCACTAGCAAACCCCCAAAACGAACTGCTCGTATTAGTGTTAAGCCATGTTGCTTCATAAACTTAGCAAACTCATCATCAGAGGAATCATCTCCTCTAAATATCTCATCACCTATTGCAAGTGAGAATTTCCTCATACTCTCCACTCCAACACCACCAAATGTAGTCATTCATACTCCACAACCAACAATTACTCCAATAGCTACCACTCCACCACCCGCTCCATCACAACCTGTTAGATCACCATCACCCCCAAAATCACCCAAACTCCAACCAATGGAGCTATTTAGGACTCCACCTTCATCACCACACCCATACCTTGATGATTTGGAAGACCTTCCACCAAGGTCAACCAATCCTCCACCCATGACCTTTGAAGGTCAACAACCCATGCTTTTTCATCCGGTTTTCCCTGATATCCATGGTCCTTTATACCATGATGCACCACCACCACAACCGCAACCACAACAACTCTCACCAAGATCCACTCTCTATTCCATTGATGAAGAGTTTTGGATTAATCAACCCAACACCCAAGCTGAGATCAACGAGGAACTAAACCGACTCTATGCATTCTCAAACATGGTTGACTCCCATCTCCACGAGGCTATGGACTTACAATCCACCTTGTTAGCCTCCATTACGGGTCCAACAAACAATCCACCACCACCTACATCCAATAATCCACCAACACCTTTGACAAACAACCAACCACCACCACCACCAAAAAACCATGAGACTACTCTTCCTCCTGGTTTTTCAAGCCATGATTGCTCGCATTGCGAGAGAACCGCTCATTTGGCCCAAAGGACCAACATTTTGGTCAATGAGCTCCAAAATGAAATGAGGTTCATATTGAACCACATTCTCGAGCGTCTCAATGCAATCTCTCATCCTCCTCAATAGGAGCTTTGTTAGTTTCCTCTTATAGGAACTTTTAGGGTGTTGTTTTAGAATTTTTCTTATTAGTATTTATTTTCCTTGTTTGAATGTAACATCATTTTTTCCAAGTAATGAATGTTATGTTTTTATGCTTGTGGGTGATCAACATTAAGCATATTATCTCATTTTAGAATACTAACATCATAGTATGGTTGTTTTAACTTCACATATTGCCTTGATCAAATGTACATTAGGTACTAAATTTTGATCAGACACTTCATTTTGACTTTTTAAAGTCAAATGGGCTGAAACTTATTGTTTGGTTGATTATTACATATGCATTTTACTTCCATGAAGTAACTAACTTTTCTTTTGTAGCATCTCCTATCCTTGAAATGTATACGTTGGTACTCTAGCAATGGGGAGTATACATCGAGGGGGAGCATATCATAGTCTAACCATTTGTTTTGTAGGATCATACATCATCATACATCATATCCTTGTTACTCCATTTAGGGGGAGTATAAATCAAGGGGGAGCTTTAAAGTTCTCAAAATCGCATTCCGCTACGCATATCTTCTTTTTGTTTCGACAAAAAGGGGGAGAAAGGATTAAGTTTGCATTACTGTGAAACATCACAGTACATACATTTATACTTGAAATTGTTTTCAAAACTTGCATAAAACAAACTTAATCTATATTTTTAAAAAGACTCATACTTTATTTATTCATTTGCTTAAAAATACACCTTATGTTTTGTCATCAACAAAAAGGGGGAGATTGTTAATACAAATATCGTCCCAAAAACGTTATTTATATTTTATGATCTTTACTTAGTTTTGTTAATGACAAATACAAGGTATATCTTTTAGCAAATCATAAATACAAGCTAAAGTCTTTTTAGAACACATTTACATTTCACAAGATCACTAGAATTTACATTTTATACATTTACATGTTTATTTCCTAAAATGGAAACTTTATTTTTCAAAAGATAGGATGACATCATGGCATGCATCATGTACACAATCTTGGTAAGATTTTGGGATATTTTGTTTAGATCTTCAAGCCAAAGAGTTGACATTTGAAGATATGGAAAGATATAGCAAGATTTGGAAATATTTGAAGATCTCTTAGCTGGCCTGACACGGCGGATCCAAATGGATACAAGGACGGATCCAAATTTAGGGATCCGCCGGATCCGCCGCCTGTTGCTCAGCTTTTCCTATAAATAGCAAGCTGATCATTTGGCCATTTCATTACTCATATAGCTTAAATACATACTCATTCATTTACTAACCCATATCATTCATTCATTCATTTGATCTTTCCTTTTGTAGCAAAGGGATCAAGCATACAAGGATCAACGTTCTGTCGTTATCCGTTTAGCTTAGCCACTGTGTGATCTTGTACTAGTTTGCATATCATTGTTTGTATCATTTATATCAGTAGAGTGAGGTTAGTGTTTTAGTCCTTAAAACACAAAGAGTGTTGGGAGTGGTTGTACCCTTGTAAAGAACCAAACGGGAGTGGTTGTACCCTTGTGAAAGAACCAACGGGAGTGGTTGTACCCTTGTAAAGAACTCGGTGTTTAGCTTAGTACCGGAAAAAGAAGTAAGCGACGTGTAAAGGTTTTCTCCACCTAGAAGGAAGCTTGTTTCTTAGTGAAGAAAAACTCTCGAGTTAGAGGCTCGAGGAGTGGAGTAGGGCAAGGAAGAGAGATCCTTGTAGCCGAACCACTATAAAAAATTGTGTTGTGTGGTTTGATCTTTCCTCTCTTTACTCATTTACTTATATTAGTTGTTTGTGTGCTTGATTGTTTACTTTACTCTAAAATCACGATAAGTCACAAAGCGAATTAATTTTAAACGGTAAAACTATTCAACCCCCCTTCTAGTTTTCCACAGAATTATTCAAGTGTGAGATGATACACTGCTGATCTATTTGATGATCCCTCGAACGGAGAATCATGATGATTATTCTTAATAGGAGCAGCAATATTTGATGTGGTTTGCTACGGATTCCGCTGTACACTTACCTTATGTAAGCTTGAAAGAGAGCTTTGAATCTGCTCAAAAAGAAGATTGTCAGTTTGGGGGGAAGCTATCAAAGCTTCACAATTGAGAAGGCTCAAGTTCAAACGATTTTTCAGGAGCCTCGAAAGCTTTGGTGGTGAAAGTTTAAGTAATGTTGACTACTGACTTCTACAAAGTCCAAGAACAATATCCTTATTTCGGTATTCATGTCAACATCTTCTTAAACTGAATAATATATTTTGTACATATTTTAAACCAAATTGTAAATAGAAAAATATAAAACCAAAATGTAAATAGAAATATATAAAACCAAGAAAAACCATAAAAATCAGAAAAATTGAAAATACCAAAAATAGTTTTTTTTAAGGCATGTCTTCTGGCATCAATAACATTTACGGTCCTAGAAATGTCATTCAACAATGACACGGGTCTTTAAATGAAGTTCGAACAGAAGTTCAAAAAGTTTTTCAAAACATGCCTAAATGGCTTGCTATTACTTCAGATATGCAACCCGGTTTTCAAAATGAGGAAAGCACGTCGACAAAAAGACGGTTGTTTCTAACAACGGGTGAAGTTCACCCGGGCATGGATTACTTCATATCTGTGCATCCCCGATTTAATGTATGCTATAGTGCATTATCTCTTGTAAAAGAAGAGAAATATTCTTTGTATACAAATAATTTTCCTTCTATGATTCTTCTGAAAATTATTTGTGAGACACATGGTGGTAACGTGTTGTTTGAAATTCTTTCAGACTTTGATTGTGCATAAAATTTGTCACTCAATCAATGACTACAGCTCTTTAACTAGAATGCGGGTCATTGATTGAGGGGGAGAGTGATTTAAAATTTTATATCATCAAACGGGTTTATTGGTTATCTCATAATTGTTAGAAAAGGTTTTGTAGTTAATGGGGTATTAGTTGAAGAAGAACTTACTAAACTTTATCTCAAATGGCCAAATGTGTTAGTTGTTAGAAAGATTAGGACATTATGTGCAATTTGCTTATAGTTTCCTAGCTTTATGTAACTATATGGTTCATTTGTGTCACTCTAGAATCCTCATTTAATCCCCTAAATACTTTAAAACTCAAAATCTAAAAGAAGTTAGATAACCCATTGTGATTGATGCTCTTGAATACTCCATAGGCATTTGTATGATCTAACTGAATGAGCTTCAAATGTTGATTGACTTTTGTTAGTTGATAGCTGTTTAATCGTTGTTGATTTATTGCTTGTGCACTCAGAATATGCTTAGGTATGTAGCTATCGTGTTAGAATCATGTCCCTAAGATCCTGAGTTGAATGTTGAAATATGAGTGAATTGCCATGTTCATGATTGCTGATTGCTCTTCATGCTAGATAGCGGTTTGATGTATTTCCTGAATATGGTTTGATTATGAGATGAATATGGCATTATGAGTCGGCAAGCTGTTATGTGGTAGCTGTTAATAAAGAGTGAATCTGTATATATGTATATCCGTGTTGATATTCTAATGCAGATTCCATGGCCGATATGAATATGCCTGTTCCCGCTCTAACCATTTGATCAGACGTTCAAACTCTATTGATTGGCTCTGAATTCACCACAACAACAACAACAGCAACAACAACAACAACAACAACAACAACACTGTCATCACCACCACTACCTTCATTTCAACAAAGCATTACTTATTCTGGTCTCGCCAAGTGGGGATCTACAATACTTGGGAAGTTTTGTTGGTGGATGGAAAATTGATGTTGACTACTGACTCCCTCAGAGAAGCGGATGATCACATCGTCTGCGCAAAAAGGTCAATATCATTTGTGTCACAACAGTTATCTGGTACATACTAAGTAGTGAATCTCCCTCATAAATTGAGGGGGAGCAGTTGCATGTTCCATTATCAGCACATATTAAAACTGACCACATTTTCTCCCATAATTTCTAACTTATTTAAATCAATTGGGATCACAAATCTCAAATGGTTTGAAATTTTTGATCGGGGGAGAGAATGTGATTTAAATATGAAATCTGATAAAATGTGATCTTTTGGACTCATGTGTAGGCTCCCAAATATGTGCTAAACTCTTTCGTATATCGATGCGCATATTGAGGGGGAGCAAATGGTTTATGATGGAAAATGTGGAAGAATACCAAAGACCGACCAATCTTATTTTAATGTACTGGAGTTATAAGGATGGTGAGGTTAGGTATTAGTTCCCATGATCCAGCCAGAACCGGAGGGATCTTCCCAGGGACAATCCTATAGTTAGAATAGAAGTCCTTAGGATTGATTAAAAAGGAGAAAAGTGAATAAGGGAAGAGTGTCGACTGAGATGGAGCTAGTACTGGAACAAACCCAACAAGGTACTAGTGATGAAGTCTCGGTAAGCGCTGAAGGGGTTGAAGAATGAAAAAGAAATGTAAAGATAAAGGGTGAAAAGAAAGAAGCCCTCCTTACACTTTAGGCAGAAACCGGGTCAATACATATGTTGTTAGAATCACGTAGTTGGTTGCTGACATTGAAGAGAAGTATATGGACCCAGTGATACGCTGCACAACCCTCCCTAGCCACTTAAGGTCCCTCAAAGGACTCTTGTTTCATTTGTCACAGAGATCAATACATGTCTATCGTCTATCTCACTCCGAGTTAGATGATATTGAAAAGGTGGCAGTCCTCTCCAGCCTCCGATCACTAAATCAAAAATGCACTATTGAGTCTAGTGCCAAGAGATCATCCATAAATCTCATTAGGAGACACTTCCAATATGCTTGTTGTTTCATACACCGTGAAAAGTAAGAAAATATATGTTAAAGAGTCCTACGCATTATCCTTGTGATATTGCCAGAACATCCAAGTGATACATAAATTAGTCACAATGAAGATGGAAATCCCTCTAGAGCCAACATCAAACAAGCTCTTGGTGGGTGACATGTGAGATCCTTCATGGATCAAACTAGTGACAACTGGAAAGAAACGATGGGGCGATTCACATTTGAATCAAACTTGTTCCAGGAAATGGATTGATGGATGCTTTTGGAAAACCTTTCAATGTGCTCACCAACTGAGTTTCGAGCACATTGATTGTGAAAAATTTTCAAACAAAAGTGTTTATGATGGAAATGTGATTTAATCTATAAAACTCTCGTTGTGTTGCATAAAACGTTTATCCAGTGACACGCGAGTGAATTTTTTTTATTCAATTTCTCATCAATCAGTGGGTATTTAATTCACTGATTCACTCTACCGTGCTGTCTGCTTTGAGACGTTCCGGTATGAGAACATGCTTAGTCTGATGATTCTGACATTAATTTGTTGGAAAACTCATTACTATAAGCTGGAAATTCCTGTCAAAGAGAAACCTCTTTAAAGGGGATTCTACCTGATCACAGGTCGGTCCTCACGGAACCGAAGGTTAATCCAACCACCCCGAACGAATGACAAAGCCATATTCGTTCTCCAACTTTATTGCTAACTGTTTTATTTCAGATTCATATAAAGATGGCGATGGTGGTTCTTGATTCCAGTAGAGACGTGTCAATCCACACTCCATGCTCACACTTACAAATCATTATCAAAGAAATCATGATAGATGAAAGACCAATAACACAGCTTCCGCAACTCTGATGATAGTTATCATGATCCAGAAAAGTGTGAGCATGCAGTCCAACGATCACGACAAATCACATGAAGGCAATATTACTACAACGGATGAGCTCTGAGATTTACGGTGGCTAATGATCTCAAAGAAGGCTCCAAGATCACAACTTCACATGGAGACGATGCTGCAAGATGACTTGAAGACATATGTTGGATGATAATCTCAAAGAATACTCAAAGATCATCCAAGACAAAAGATCAGTCATCAAAGATCCACTGCTGAATGTACAAAGTGTGCTGAACTTGAAGAATCAAAAGACTACGAGCTAGGAAGTTACAGTCATGTAATATAATGCTAGAATTCAAAATGTAATTTTCGGGGTGACCTCCCTTAGGGGGAGATTGTTAGGAATATAAATATTCATATGAAGACTCGGTCACCCCGAGGATCTATTAGCATTAAGTAGCTCATAGGATTATTAATATAATTAGTAATAGTTTAGTTATTTTAGTATTCGTGGAGTGGGTCGGGTCTTTACCCACTGTCAGCTCACTCCACAGCCCACTAGGGGCAAATATGTTAGTAGTATAAATACCCCTTTCCACCTAGGGAGAGGGTTGGAACTTCCTTCACCTTAATCTAATACTCCTTCATTTCTCTCTCTAAGTTCCCAACTTCTTCCTTTCTCTCTCTAAACTTTCGGCCAAATCCACACTTTATATGTGTTATATGTTATTGAATATGCTACAATTTGTGCCACCATCTCCTTTAGTGCCAGCTTCCCCTCCACCCGTTGTCTCACCTATAGTGGAGGAGGAAGAGGATGATTTCATGAGATTCTTGATCCAGCTGGGGACACAGGGGAGTCTATTGGATGTTCACTCTGATCAGTTAAAGAGACTTGGGCACCGTAACGAGCAACTTAGCAGGGAACTTGCAGGGGTACGTCAAAGACTGGGTGACATAGGGAGATATCAGGCTAGAGCATGGAATGCTGAGTGGACTAACTGGCACAGGATGCACGAGTTAGAGTCGGTGATCGCTGGAGTTATAAGGTCCGGACACGAGGACCGTAGAGAGGTGTTAGCGTCGAGGAGACTGATCCGTTGGGAAGTATATATCAAAATATCAGATATGCGTAAGGCGCGGGAACTGATAAGCCAACCCTTCGGGAAAAAGGTCAACTTGCAAAGCCCGTGAATACGATATAAAAATCTGGGCAAGTGTTACCCGGGTCATTTCTCGACGAGGTGTGAATCGAGAATTTCGTGTACGGTTTGGAATTAAAGTGCTTGAAGGATGGAATTTGGATTTTTGTGTTTTTAATTCTAATTAAGTTATGGAAAGTAAAGAAACAAAGCAAAATAAAGCTCGAACGAAATTAAACTAAAAATGTTAACCGGGAATTGAAAAACGAGCCTAAAAACCAAAATCTTTAAAAATAACCCTACGAGTGCAAATTTATTTTTCCTAAGTCCTAAATGATAAAAGAAAATTTTAGAAAAAAGAATTATATTTTTTTTACTTTTATATTTATTATTATGAACTAAAAACTAAATTTTAAAGAAAAATATATTAAAAATACTAAATGAAAATGGAAAAATCTGAAAATCTGCAGAAAAGTGCTAAAAGATATGCTAATCCTAGGAAAAATAAAATGAAGCCAACTGCTTATTGGAATAAGCAGAAATTAAGCTAAAAAGAGAAATAAGCTTAAACTTGAAAAGAAGGCTTAAGTAAAAAAGTGTGCATGGTTATGCCCGTAGAACACCCAAGGGCAGTTGGTGTGTGGTGTTGTGTTAAGAGGTTGAGCTAGATTGAGGTCCAGAGTTCGAGCCCTGCTCACCCTGGACTTCCCTAGTTCCTTTTTATTTTTTTTATGAAAAATTTCCTTTTGAAACTTATAAATAAGCTAGAAATATGAACTTTTTGTGAAGAAATTATTTTTAAAAATCAGAAAATAAGCCAGAAAAAGGCTTTTGAAAAGTGGACAGCTAATAAGGACTTAAGGCTGAATGCTATACTGACATGTAGCAAATAAGCTTCTAAAAGCTTATGGGAACTGAAATAAGTAATAAGAAACTAAAGGAACTCTCAAAAAGCAATAGAGATCAGAAAAATAAAACAAATCAACTGAGCAAATAAGCACTGGAAACAAATAAGCAATCAAGGCTATACTGATGTGCAGGATCAAACAGTCCAAAGAGGCAAATTCTAGCTTAATTTTAAGCACTAAGATAAAAGGAGAAATCCACAAAAGCTCAAAATACTAAAAGCTCATACACTAAAGTACTAGAAGAACCAGAAATTAGCTTAATCAGAGCTTATATAGAGCTTATTAATGAGCTATGAAAAGGTCAGATTAGGACAGTAGCACTGATGAACCAAGTAAAAATAAAGCTAAACTACCACTATTTAAACTACTAAAAAGCTAACAAATAAGCTAATACAAGAGCTAACAATTTGAAAACAGCATTCATTATTATCTAAATTACTAGCAAAATGAACTTTTAGAAGTTTTTAGATCAAAATTAAGCTCTAAATTAAACTTGGACAACCTATGAAGACTGCACTGTTGGTTTATTAACAAAACTCTTGCAAAATTTGGTTAAAACCCCTCAAATCCTAATCAAATGTTACCACATTCATAAAATCAACTCTTGAACATTGAAATGAACTCACATCAAGCAAAAACAAACTCTAAATCATTATTCATCAAAGGAAAACCAATGAGATCAGCTTGACACCAAAATTTTTGAAAATCATCTTGAAACATGCAAATCAACTTAAACCAGTAAAGATCAACTGGATATCAACTTATATGACTTAAAAACACCTAATCAAAGTTAGGCAATTGGCAAATGAACAGTGGAAACTAATTTTGACTCATTTTATGCCTTGTTCCAAACACTCCCTTAGTTAGACTGTTTTGAAATTTAAGGTTATTAAAGTCCAAATTAAGCAATGATTATGAAGTACAGATGTCTACTAGGTAAATTAAGCACTAATGAACAATTCTCAACTAAGAATAAGCACTGAAATAAGCTAAGTCTATATTGAGCTATTTTTTATCTTTTTGTGATTTTTAAGTAAAAACAAGAAAAACTAAATGAAAACTATCAATTAAGCATAAAATAGCAAAAACTATAACAAATGAGCAGAAATTAATCAAATTAAGCATTTAAATGAACAGAAATGAGCTAAATGCACTTAAAAACTTGAAAATACTTGAAACTTACAAAAGCCCATGCACAAACAGGGCAAATAATGCTCGAGGAGCTACTCTACAAGCTCTAGCTTGTCAAAAGACAAGCTAGTGACAGCAATAAGCCCTTCCATTTCTGGCTTATCATCCATAACAGCTTATTTGACTTTTATTGACTATTTTTGACTTTTTGAATTTTTTAGATTAAAACATGAATTAAGCAGAAATAAACTCACAAAGACTATTGATAAGCTTATGTGAGCTTATGGAACAGAAGTAGATAGCTTATAAGAGCTTATCACAAATTCTTGACAGTAATGAAAAAAATAAAGACAGGAGTTTAACTTTAAACTAAAACTTTCATTAAACTAAAAACATTACAAGCTGAATACACTTTTTAAACTGAAAATAAATTAAAACTTTAAATTAAAATATAACTTAAAACTAACTTAACAACTAACTGCCTTTTAAGGCTTACAATAGTCCTATTTATACTAATCTAAAACTAAGGTATCTTCTGTCTTGTGCTTCTTCTGTGAGGGGAATGAGCTTTGTATCCAATTTGTACTTTCTCTTGTGCATTCTGAGCCCTTGGATTAACTAATCTTCATCTCAGCCCTTTAATTTCATTTTGGCGCCTAAAGTACCATTTGATCACATGGATTGATGAGGCGGAATGGTATCATGTGACTGAGTTGCGCATGGGGTTTGTAGGGTGGCTGGAGCAGGTGAGAGAGGTGGCAAGGAGCAGGGTGAGTAGGAAAAGCTGGGGGCAACAGGGGAAAAGCGGGAAAAGGGATAAACGGTGAGGGGTTGACTTTTTGTTTGACCCGGTTTTATTAATAAGGAGATGGGTCGGGTTAAGTGGGATTGGGCTGGGTTTTGTTATTGATCTGGATTTGGTTTGGATTGGATTGGGTTTTTTTGATTTATTAGTTTAGGAAAATTACAAAATTAAGTTTAAGATTAATTTTGTAATTAGTTTTAGGCTTAATGGTGAAATGTGATTTTGATTTTGGGTTCGTTTTTCCACGCTCATTCCAATGCCATATCCCGGGGTTGACTTTGACTTCGTCTTGACTTGATCAAATGCACAAACGTTGTCGAGTCGATCCAAAAATGTCCGTTTTTGCTCCGTTTTCAATCCTTTGTACCTGAAATACATAAAAACACAATCCAAGGATATCTGCAATATAAATTGGCATATTTGGCTATTTTTAGTTATTTTTATGTATTAAATGGGCATAAAATGATGAGTAAATAGGCACTCATCAGAGACGCATTGCACGGTTAGAGACTACAGTAGGACATCTGGAGACTATTGTAGCACGGATGGCAGAGGAGTTGGAGCAGTTACGCTTAGGGCGTGATGGATTCTAGTTTTAGCAGTTATGATGTATTCCCACTAAACTGAGTAGTTGTCAGTTAGTGGCAGTTGTAGTTCCTTGTCTGTATTCGAAACTTGTACTATTTTTCTTGTGTATTTGAGCTTGTAATTTTTGTGAACACAAATCTATCCTAATCTAAGACAAGCTTGATTGATTACTCCATTGTGCCATCTTCCTTATGATTGATCTTACTCATATACTCTACCTATGATTATACACTTGTGCGATAACAAACTCTCAAAATCTCAATTGTCTCTGTCTTTCTGATACAGCAAAATGCCTCCGAAAAAACAAACAGAACCGCTCGTGCACAACCAACTAATCCAGGCCCAGCTAGGGCTACTGCAGCAGCTCCACCTGTGAACCGAGCCATGCTCGATCAACTGGTAAAAGAACGGGTGGCAGCAGCACTGGCTGCAGCAAACAACTCGACGACTGATGTTGGGAATTCGAGACCCACAAACAACAACACTCGTGGATGTACTTATCAAGACTTCTGGAAGATAATGACTATAGGTTTTGGAGGTACTGAGGGGGTAGTTGTTCTGGTTCGATGGATCGAAAGATTGGAAACGATATTCCGAATTTGTGGTTGTCTGGAAGATGACAGGGTTAAGTTTGCATCGTTTACTTTTCTGGATGTAGCTTTAACCTGGTGGAACAATTACTTGAAATCAGCTGGCTATGACATTGCTTATGCAATGTCATGGGAAAGCTTCAAACAGATGGTTCTCAAGAAATATTGCCCTCGCAATGAGGTGAAGAAGTTAGAGGTTGAATTTTGGAACCTCAAGGAATAAGGTACCAATATGGCTGTGTATAATCAACATTTTCAGGAGCTTGCCTTGTTATGCCCCGATATGGTCCAAACTAAGACCCGCCTACTGGAGAGATACATTGGCGGATTACCCCCATCTATCAAGGGTAATGTTACAACTTACAAGGCTGCAGATCTCCATGAAACCATGGAAGTAGCCAACAAGTTAATGGATTAGGTAATCGAGGACTCAGCTGAAACGGTTGCGACCAACAAGCGTAAATGAGATGATCATTCCCGCAACAATAGCAACCATCACCCAAACAAGAAACAAGATGTTGCTAAGGTCTATGCTGTAGGGCCAACGAAGAAGAAATGGTATGCAGCTGGACCAACTGAGAGAAAGGGTTATGCCGGGAAGCACCCACTGTGCAATCGCTGTAAACTACACCACAGCGGACTGTGCATAGTAAAATGCCGCAACTGTCAGAAGGTTGGGCATATGGCCAGAGACTGTAGGTCAAGAAATCTCGCAACTGCACAGACAGCACCAGGGCAAAACCCGAAAGCCAATGTGACTTGTTTTGGGTGCGGGAAAAAGGGGCACTACAAAAATGAGTGCCGTGAGCCAAGGAACCAAGTTGCTGGAGGAAATCAAGTAGCTGCTGTACAGCAGGGAAATCATGGCAATGATGGAGGAGCCCGCGGAAGGGTCTATGCAGTGGGTAAAGTGGAAGCCCTAGATGACCCGAATGTCGTGACGGGTACGTTCCTTTTAAATAACCGCTACGCATCCATATTGTTTGATACGGGGGCAGATAGGAGTTTTGTTTCAACTGCATTTAGTACACTACTTGGTATCGCCCCGACCACCTTAGATAACGTATACAATGTGGAGTTAGCTAATGGGAACGTAGAAAGGGTAGACAGTAACGTAAGAGGCTGTACTTTAAATCTGTTAAACCACCCATTCAACATCGATCTTATGCCGGTAGAATTGAGTAGTTTTGACGTCATTATCGGCATAGACTGGTTGTCGAAATATCATGCCACCATTCTTTGCGACGAGAAAATCGTCCGACTGCCTTATGGGAACGATATTCTAAACGTCGAAGGCGACAGGAGAGGTCGAAGAAATGCCTCGAGACTAAACGTTATCTCTTGCACCAAGGATCAGAAACGCCTTGAGAAAGGATGCCTTATCTTCCTAGCACAAGTCTCTGAAAGGGAAGAAAAGGAGCCGGAAGGAAAACGTTTGGAGGATATTCCAATAGTAAGAGATTTTCCAGAAGTCTTCCCCGAAGACTTACCTGGACTCCCGCCAAACCGAAAAGTTGAATTTCGAATCGACTTAATACCTGGTGCCATACCCATGGCACGAGCACCTTATCGGTTAGCTCCGACTGAACTGCAAGAACTGTCGAACCAATTATCGAAACTCTCAGAGAAAGGATTCATCAGACCGAGTTCTTCTCCTTGGGGAGCTCCAGTTCTCTTTGTCAAAAAGAAAGATGGATCTTTCAGAATGTGCATCGATTACCGTGAACTAAACAAAATAACCATCAAGAACCGTTATCCACTCCCGAGAATCGATGATCTATTCGATCAACTTCAAGGTTCGTGTGTTTACTCCAAAATCGATATGAGATCCGGATACCATCAACTTAGGGTTCGGGAAGAAGATATCCCGAAAACAGCATTCAGAACTCGCTACGGTCACTACGAGTTCCAGGTTATGCCATTTGGCTTAACCAACGCACCGGCAATATTCATGGATCTTATGAATAGGGTGTGCAAGCCGTATCTGGACAAATTCGTGATCGTCTTTATCGACGACATTCTAATATACTCTAAGAGCGAGAAGGAACACGAGGAACACCTCAGGCTAATTTTAGAGCTATTAAAGAAAGAAGAATTGTACGCAAAATTCTCGAAGTGCGAATTTTGGATTCCAACTGTTCAATTTCTAGGACACGTGATTGACAGTCAAGGCATTCATGTAGATCCTGCAAAGATCGAGTCGATAAAGGATTGGGTGACACCCACAACACCCACCGAGATACACCAATTCTTAGGACTTGCAGGGTACTACAGGAGGTTTATCGAAGGATTCTCGAAGATTGCTAAGCCCTTGACTAAATTAACTCAAAAGAACGTAAGGTTCGAATGGGGGGATAAAGCTGAAGAAGCTTTCCAACTTCTTAAGAATAAGTTGTGCAGCGCACCTATCTTAGCCCTACCTGAAGGCAGTGAAGACTTTGTGGTTTACTACGACGCCTCACACAAAGGGCTAGGAGTTGTCTTGATGCAACGAGAGAAGGTGATAGCCTATGCCTCTCGACAACTGAAAACGCACGAGAAAAACTATACTACACACGATTTGGAATTGGGATCAGTAGTGTTTGCACTCAGGATCTGGAGACATTACCTATATGGCACTAAGTGTGTAGTTTACACCGACCACAAAAGTCTGCAACATATCCTTAACCAAAAGGAGCTCAATATGAGACAACGCTGTTGGTTAGAATTGCTCAGCGATTATGATTGCGAAATTCGATACCACCCGGGCAAAGCAAACGTGGTAGCGGATGCTCTTAGCCGGAAGGAATGACCAAAACCCCTTAGAGCACGATCGTTGGGTATGACAATAGTCTCACCACTTCCATCGAAAATCCTTGAGGCTCAGGCCGAGGCACTCAGGGAAGAAAACAGACCTAACGAGAAAATTCATGTGATGCCTGAGAAAGAAAACGTATTCGTGAAAAGAGCTGACGAAATGTTGTGTTTCAAAAACAGAAGTTGGGTCCTACACTGTGGAGGGATACGTGACATCATCATGCACGAGTCCCATAAATCTAAATACTCCATCCACCCGGGAGCCGACAAAATGTATCTCGATCTGAAGAAACTCTACTGGTGGCCCAATATGAAGGCTGACATTGCAACATATGTCAGTCAATGCTTAACGTGCTCAAAGGTCAAAGCTGAACATCAGCGACCATCGGGTTTACTTGTACAACCCGAAATCCCCGAATGGAAATGGGAACGCATAACGATGGACTTCATTACCAAACTGCCAAGGACATCTAGCGGTTACGACACCATTTGGGTAATCGTTGATCGTCTCACCAAATCCGCCCACTTCCTACCGATCAAATAAAACGATAGCATGGATAAACTTGCACGGTTATACGTGAAAGAAATAGTTGCACGACATGGAGTCCCAATTTCTATCATCTCCGACAGGGACAGTCGTTTCACGTCAAATTTCTGGAGGTCATTGCAAGATGCTTTGGGAACCGATCTCGATATGAGCACCGCATACCATCCTCAAACAGATGGTCAAATCGAAAGAACCATTCAAACCTTAGAGGACATACTACGAGCGTGTGTGATAGACTTGGGAAATGGCTGGGATAGGCATCTGCCATTAGACTTGGGAAATGGTTGGGAAATGGTTGAGATAGACTTGGGAAATGGCTGGGAAATGGTCATGGAACTCATCTCAATGCCTCGTTTGGCTTGCTCTTTTCCTTGTTTTAGCTGGACCATTTGGTCGTTAATGACACCCATTGGGTGCTCACTCCACCCGAATCATAAAGGACTCTGATGCGTGGTTTTGCGACCTTACAACAGGTTTTACCTCTCGAGGGATCTCAAGAGGCTTGCAATCCCCACAAGGCAGTGTACCTAACCGATGTAGTATAGTGAAGTGGCAAGTACCGGGGGATTGATCGTTCTCTAGGGGAATAGTGTCGTTAGGATTGAAAAACTATTCTAATAGGTCTAAGGGTGAGGGAAGATTCTTTTTGTATTTTTATATTTTTATGAAAGCAAGTAAAATCTCGGGTTTGAAGGAGTGGGCGTAATTAGTTGCTAGTCAACTAACCCAAATAACTACAATTGCAAATAAAATAAAATAACTGAAAATGAAAAGGTTGTGAAACTTATATGGAGAGAAATGTGTTTACTTAGATTTCCTTACTCCCTAACTATCTTTTACCGGTTGATTAGTGTGTATTAATTGCGTGGATGACGGGTGTATTCCTTAATACCAATCGTGGGGTGGCGTACGTACTTCCCCAACTCTACAAGCTCCTACTTCACTCCTATGTCGAGCCGGCTAGGAAGCTCCTAACATGGGATCACTAGAATTCGCTCATGCATTAAATACAACCATAAAAACCTTAGTACGCATTGGTTCATGTTTCTTAAGACGTTCAAGCAAGTTACCGTATAGGAAGTTAGCCAGTTTTCTTAAGCCTAACATCGATAAACAATCATCCAATACAATTAATAACACACCAACAACCAATAATCAATAGTTAGGTTTCATTAGATCTAAGCAAACACAAGATAAATCTACCTAACATGTTAATTAAAAGACAAGAACAAGATATAATCAAACAACACATAGACATATTGATTGATTAAATGATTACTTATCTTCAATTAAACATGGGAGATCCAAGGGTATAAAAACCCTTAAAAATGGCAGAAATTCGTCTTAGGGTTTCTCCTCACAAAGTTGCACACTAATGACAAAAAATTGCAAAACTATATATAGAACTTAGTGGTTGACGGCGTCACGTTGTAGATCTTGACGCCGTCACCTCGCCGTGTCTAGGGTTCCCGGATGGTCTTCCTGACGCCGTCCCTCTTTAGTCCTCCAAAATCCTCCCTGGCTTATCAAGGCTTGACGCCGTCAGAATAAAGCTTGACGCCGTCTCTCTTTAGCTTAAACCATGACGACCTTGATCACTTTAAAGGGTGACGCCGTCAGACTTCCTTTGTAAAACTCCCTGGCTTATCATGTGTATTTTTCATATCCACCTCTTTTGCCAAGCCATGACGCCGTCAAGAGCAATACTTGACGCCGTCAAGTGTACTTTTCCAGCAGCTTTGGAGACTTTGTCGTTTTCTTCACTTTTATGCTCCAAAAACGTCCAAAATGCTTTCTTTTCCAGATTTCATCTCCAAAGTACCTAAAATGACAAAAGGAACGATTTAGGGCAATATTTGATCAAATAAATACGATTTAGGGCTTAAATGACCCCCTAAAAGCGGTACACTTTTCGCTTCATCAAACTCACACATGCGACCAATCTCCTTTAAATCATGCCTTAGTCAAGGCTTGGTTCGAACCTTTTTCCTCACAAGGCTGAACAACCAAAAATATTTGTACACTCATGAGCTTTTTTTTTTCTTCTAAAACATGTAGTATACTGGATTTCGAGTATTCATGTGTGGGCGGAGATTGCTTTAAACCCATGATGGGTTAATACATAAATCCACCAGTCCACAATAATCTAAGTTCTAAATGGCCAAAATGGGCCGAAGCAAATATTGTAAAAAGGACACAGGCCGCTGGTCTTTCTTTTTGTTACAGCCCATAGAAGTGGGTTCAATTTAGTCCTTCTCATTCAGTGTTGGGCCACAGCCCAACTCGTTACAAACTTTAATATATTATCGACTTTGAAATAGTTCGTCCCGAATACACGAGTTGTGATCGTCACCGCTCAAGTGGTCGTTAAAATCATTTCAACTTTATATTTGAAACCACTTGACTAGTATTTTGTTCCGTTACACGTCATAAAATTTAATAGCTCGATATATATATATATATATATATATATATATATATATATATATATATATATATATATATATATATATATATATATATATATATATATATATATATATATATATATATATATATAGTGAGACTTTCTTGCGAGAACCATCTTATCTGCGAGAACTGACAGAACCACCAAAAACATACATGCACGCCTTCAATAATTGTATTTTTGCACATATGTTCTAAAAACAACATATATGTTTTAAAAAAAAACATGGTTGTTTTAAAGAATTTGATAAGAAATTGGAAATACAAAATTTTTCTTTGAAGGTGTGCATGTATGTTCTTATAAGGCGTGCAATGACAATATTGCGGCCGTGTGTAAGGTTTTTGTGAAAAAAGATGATGAGTTCATGATAATATTGAAGAACATAGGTGGATACTTACGATTATTGATGATTTGCATGTATTTTTATTTTATTTTAAAAGGCGTGCATGTATGTTTTTGGTGGTTCTGTCAGTTCTCGCAGATAAGATGGTTCTCGCAAGAAAGTCTCCCTATATATATATATATATATATATATATATATAGAGAGAGAGAGAGAGAGATATATATATGGGGAAAGTGAATATGGGGCTGTCTCACATCTAAGTTTACATGCGAAACTATTAAAAATCACTTAAAAATACATCATATTGGTTATTATTTTTTCAAAATTTGGGTAGTGGAACTAATATATGCATAGTGAAACACATTTTAATGGTGAATTAAATTAAACCATTATTGAATCTATAGCTAATTTGTTAGTTAATGAAATCACCTAACAATATGATGTAGAAAATGCATGTATCAACGTGAACCCAACTTAAGTGATGTTGTGATGAAATCAAGAGAAAACACTAATATTGTGAAGGACATGATACAAATGAGGTAGATTTGATATTTTTCTTGTTAAAAAGACGTTATTTTTTATGGTTTCGCATGTAAGTTTAGATGTGAGAGAACCCGTATTCACTTTTCTTATATATATATATATAGATATATATATATATATATATATATATATATATATATATATATATATATATATATATATATATAACAGGAGGCGTTACACGTAGATAATGCCACATAAGTCCACGTCATTGCCACGTAATTGTCATTAAAAGCCATGTCATCACATTTAGTCCACCTAAGCAACTACTAACCAACTAAAATTCGGATTAAATTTTAAAAAAATAGGGAGTTGCCAAGATTCGAACTTGGGATGGTAGGCACAAATAAACAACACCTCAACCATTGGAGCATTCCAATGGTTATGATAAAGTTTTCAACTCAAAACCTATATCTTAATGTTTACAAAATATGACACAAATTCTGTAAAACATATCTGTTCCTTATTAAAAAAAAACATACGCATATTTTTCCAAGAAAAACCCTAATCATCAAAACTCTGAACTCTCTCCAAGAAGAAAACTCTATTATGATTTTAGGGTTTTAAATTTGAAGATCCTTCTGTAAAGAGTCAACCCAGGTGTGATCTTTTTCCTATCATATATGATTTTAGGGTTTTACTTATTATGTGATTTGTTCGTTTGAATCTTTCTTCGTGTAAGGTTTTTTAACTGGATTGTTATATGCTGATGTTCAAGAAGCTATCCATGCCAATGTCACGAAACTTGATCATACATGGAACCGTGCAGGTAATGTATTCTATATATGGATTGCCTAAGCCCTTATTCTATTCACTTGCATATGTTTTTAGAATTCGTATATATTAATTCTGTTACTTTTAATTGTATTCTAAAAGCAACACAAGTGGTTTACACAAGCATGTCATTTAGGTTAACTCTGGCGTGGTTTAATTATTTTATGTCGTGGGTTTTATTTATTATAGCTAACTGAAGATCTAAAATTGCTCAAGGAGAGTGGTTAATTGATTATGCATTGATTGTGTGAGTTGTATGACCCATGATACCTTTATTTTGGTTTTTCTATAGAATCATGACCTTGAGACAGCCAAGGGCAACCGGTTATCAGCATTTTCCGATATAAGAAGATACAGTTCGAAGAGATCAAGAAATAGACTTAAAGATAAGTTCAGTCTCAAGGTTAGTTCGTTTTTTGTTGTTGGACTTTATGTTATGTCACTTGACTTGATTGAATTTTAAGAAAGTTTGACGTATAAGTATTTGTTGTATAATTGTAGCTACGTATTCATATAAAAAAATAATCAAGAGATACGTCATTTGCATCTTTTAGTGATTACGAAAATGTACTCTAAAAATTATCATCAATGCCGAACACCCCATGAGTAGATAACGGTTTTAGTAGCAATCCCAAATACTACCTTGGCAATCAGGTCCAGATCTTTTGATGATCATAACTTTGTTCCTTAAACACACAATCAGATTACATATTCTTGCGTAAAAGTATTTAGTATTAACTTTGTTCCTTAAACACACAATCAGATTACGTATGCAGAATGGAAGAAGATCAGTTGTGTTTCTGTTTTGATTACGGATGAAGGTCTGGAACTGCTCATCTTGCTGTTGGCTCTGTGCTTAGGGTGAGTACCTCATATATCATTATTCTGCAAGTTGATACTATGATATAATCTCTGATCTGTATGTATTTTTAGTTATTTGTTTTGTCATTGTGGGAAACTAGAAGGGGGGTTGAATAGTTTACCAGTTTAAAAACTTCTTTTAAAAATCTTGTTTTAAAAGTTGGTTATTGGAAACTTTGATTCGAACTCTATGTGTAATCAATCAACACCAATATGAACTACACACTAAGCTAAGTAATAATAACAAATAAAAGTAAAGAGTAGAGTTGGAAAGATCAAACCGAGACAGAGGATTTATAGTGGTTCGGCTACGAAGCTCTTCTTCGCCCTACTCCACTCCCCGAGCACCACACTCGAGAGTTTCAAGCACTATGTCAACAACCTCCCTTAAGGCGGAGAAAACCGTATACGTCGCTTATCCTATTTCCGACACTAAGCTAGATGTCGAGTGCTAATCTTAGCTAGCACCAATCTACCAAGGTCCACGTGACCAAACACACAAGCCCAATGGCTTCAAGAGATCACCAAGATCTCAACACGATCACAATGATCAACACTCACTTCACTTTACTCGACTAACACTATCCTAATGACCCTTGATCTTCTTGATCAATCACACAAGCCCAATGGCTTCAAGAGATGTTCACTATCTCTATAGATCACACTTGATCTTCACTCTCACTCACAAAAAGAAAATAAACTTGATGTATGCTAAGACACAACAAGGTTGTAACAAGTGTTACAAAAACCTATCAACTACAACTCTAGTATCTTCTTGATTACTTGAGTTCTTCTCTTGCTAATGAAGAGGGATGACAACACCTTGTATCAACTTGGATACTTGTGTTCTTCTCTTGCTAGTGAAGAGGTATGAAGAGGATCACTTGAAGGATGATTGGATCACTTTTGAAACAAAGAAAAACTAATCTAAATGACCCTAAGAAGTGAAAGGTGTGAGAGGATTTAACTAAGGGATTTTTCTGTGTGTGAAGGGTGCCTAAAACTGTGAAAGAGGTGGGTATTTATAGGCAAAGAAAATCTGAACGTTACAATTCAAAATGGTACGGACGGCTCCACTAAATGACCCACGGCTCCGTTAAATTTAACGGTACCGTGGAGCCGTGGTAGACTAGGACTCTCCAAATTTTGTCTTTTCTGGTGAAAACTTATTTGGGGAAGGTTGGAGCTGATTTTGGGGGGAAAAATAGCTGTTGTGATTTTCAAACTTATTTTTCCATTAAAACATTTTTTAATATTTCAAAAATAATTTTTCATGTGTATTTTTGAAAAAAATGTTTTGTCCCATTTAAAATGTGAATTTTCAAAACATGAATTCACTTCTTTGATCACTAGTTCAAGTTGTAACTTTGTTCAAGAGTGATTTGCGTAGAAACGGGATCTTCCGATTAAAAGCTTGTTAACGTTAATTTTAACGTAACGTGAGTTCACATTTTGTCATCCTCAAAACGTGAAGTAATCGAAAGATATAAATAACGTTTTTAGAACATTATTTGCATCAACAATCTCCCGCTTTTTTATGATGACAAAATATAAACTCATTTTAGGTTAAAATTAGTTTTAACAAGTTTTTAATGAGTTTACTCCCATTTCTCCCCCTTTTTGTCAAATCAAAAAGGTGGTTAAGGCTCCCCCTTGATGTGTACTCCCCCTCATTTGGAGAACACAAAGGAATCGAGCAATGGATCATGCTACAAAACAAAGTTAGACGACATATATACAATATCTAACAAGTAGCACATTGTGACAAATAACCAATCCCTTAAAAGGAAAACCTCCACATAAAAACATTCATTCATAAAACAAACAAGTGTCATAGTAATGTATGACTACATAGAAAGCACTAGGAAAGATAACACTAAGAAACATAACAAGAAGCCTAAATTCCTAATGACTAGAGACAAGCTTCATTTCCAAGAGGGGTCCTAAGAGTTTATTGTGGAGGACTAAACAAGCATGTGTTTAGTTGTTTTGGTTAGGAGGTGGTGGAGATTGGGGCCCCATTTGAGGTGGTGGAGGTGCCAAGAGATGTTCTATAAAGTAGAACATGAAATGAATCTCGTCTCTTAAGAAGTAGATGAGATTACGGTTGTGGAGATAACATAGGCAATTAGCACTATGTAACTCAAAGGGATGTGGTTGGTTGGGTTGTGCCATGATAGGAGATGGTGATTGTGGTAGGGTTGTTGGAGGTGAAATTGGCATGGCATTGTCCAATGGGGTGAAGGGAGATGGTGTGTATTCCATTGATGAGGTAGTGTAATAGGATGATGAAGATGTTGTGTAGGTAGATGTTGTTTTAGATGGTGCATAAGGTGGTGATGGCGAGTATGAAGTGGCTTGGGAAGGTGGTGTCATAGCTTCATCATCTCTTGTGAGATCCACAAAGAGTGGTTTTGAGGGTGGTTTTACGGTTATCCTAGGTTTCTTGGAGATTTGAGAGGTTGAACCATGTGTGGAGGACATGGTGTTTGTGTGATGGGAGGTTGAAGGTGAAGTGCAAGATAAGCTTGCAAGGGTGAGGCCTTATATAGGCAAGTTGGGTGAAATTTGAATTAAAGTTGATCCTATGGTGTAGGAGGGGAATCCTAGGGTGAATGTGAGGGTGTAAGGTTTGCAAGTTTGAGGTTAGGGTGATAGGGAAGTAGGAGTATTAGGAAAAATCCGTTATATAGGGTCACGGCTCCGTTAAATACCCCACGGTACCGTTAAATTTAACGGTGCCATCCCTATTTAGTGGTGCCGTGACACTGTTGGCACGAAAATTTCCTTGCAGGCTAGTTTTGGGCAGCTAGGGGGAATTTTCTAGGGAAACTAATTCCTGGAAATGAGAGTGCCTCAACTCACTAGGTACTTATTTTCCTAATATATCCATACAATGCTACATCTAGCACATAAAGATGATCATGCATTATACTTAAAGAATCATAAGCATGCAAGCATAAAGAACAAGATAAGATATCATCCAAATGTCAAATAGAACATTTATGTAAGTATGCTAGATAATTTGAGCATTAATTCCTAATATTATCTATTAGTAATAAACCCTAGTGAGAGATATAAATCTCTTCCTAACTACTTATGACTTGAGCATTCCCCCTTCTTGTCACACTCTCGTCTTGAGTATTTGTCTCATTCTCATGAATAGGATCATCAAAGGGTGCATAGTGGGTGGTGAGTTCGGAAGTGAGGATGGTTGAGACATATGACTCAGTTATGGGTTTCATGACAGGTGTGAATAGGGAGTATTGAGGACCATGAAGGTAAGGGTGAAAGGTTATGAGGTGATGATAGAGACGAGTTAGGAACATCCCATAAGGTATCAATTTATTCTTGTTACCATTGAGATGTACAATTCGCTTAGCGAAGAAGTAAGCAAGATTGTAAGGTTGTTGGGTTAAGAGACAGTAAATCATATGAGCACAACACGCCGGGAGTTGCTCACGATTTCCTGTGAGACTTAGAACATTTTCTCACAGGATGACTGCCCAAGAAAGTAGTTCATGACGCACTTCTTCCAGACGAATTTTCGTTGGATGTGGGTAAGGGTGAGTACGGATGTTTTTGGTTAGTTCGGTTGGAGAGGGTATGTACGAACAGTACGGACTATTCTCCTCACGATAGTGAAAGAGAGACTCAAGACACCAATCTTCAGTATAGGCACATTGCCCATGATTGGGTATACTAAGGATTTGAGCAAATTGCTCAAGAGTTAGAACGTATTTGAAGTTTTTGACCCAAAACCAAAGTGACAAGGATTGATCCTCGTTACGTACGAGTTCAACTTGTCGGAAGAACTGCAACACAAAGCGAGGACAAATGTACTCGTTAATGTGGAGTAGACAATCAAATCCTATAGCTCTAAAGGAAGTGTTGATATCCCGGTGGTAAACTAGGGATGGATCAACGACACGGCCTTCATGAAACCGACGGGTTTCAAGATTGACATAGGCACGAATGTGGTTACCGGGTGTAGTGGGTTCACGTGAGATTTCGGGTGTATAGGTATCGGTTAGGAGATGATCAAAATCATATTCATGAGACATTTTTGTGTCCTATAAGAAAATTTAAAAAGAAATTTAGAATAAAAACCAGTTGCATACAACACGTGCCTAGTGTGTGCCTATATGCAGACTATGTGGAGGTGCAGTAATCTCGACTCAAAAGAAAAATAATGAGATTAACCAAAGACTCCTGATTTCACTTTAGCTCAAACAAATATGTCGAAGAGTACATATTGATTATGTAATTCGAATAATATTTGTGAGATCATGAATGCATGAGAAAGTGTTTTTAATTTGCATCAACAATGCATGAAAAAGAATAATTTCATGATCCTAATTTTGTGGGATTTTAAAATTGATGGAATTGGGGTGTTTTAGTGTTGATGACTTCTAATTTTGAAACATTCCTAGAAAAAGGTGAAAATCCCCAATTCAATTTTCATCAATGAACAAACCCTAGACTCAAAATTAGAAATAAATTAGAATGAGAAAAACTTACAAATTATGTTGAAAAGGGTAAAATGATTGAGGATCTTGAAATCAATGTCTTGAATATGATCTTGAAGAGGTGTAATTGAGTTTTGGGTTGTGAGGTTAGGCTATGACAGCAATTGCTGAGGTTGTGAGGATTTTGAATGAGTAATGTGGGAAAAGGGGACTGAAATATGAAATGTTCCAGATGCACGGTTCCACGGTACCGTTAAATTTAACGGTGTCGTGCCACATTAGTGGAGCCGTGATCTGCTGGGACTGTTTTATGTCCCATTTTGATTTTTGACGAATAAGTCTCGCTGTTTTAGTGAGATCTTATGACACGAGGAAAGAATTTGTACCTAACAAATTCTTATGACTAGGAGTTCCTAAACTTGACTAGACGAGATACACGAGATGACTTCAAGAGTCATGAGATTTATGGAATATGTTCCATCATTCCTAGACCTAGACGGAGGTAGTTAAAGGATTCTCGTTTGAGGGGTTTGGTTAGTATGTCAGCGATGTTGTCTTGAGAAGGAACTTTCTCAATGGAAATGTTTCCTTTCTGAACATTATCGCGAAGGAAGTGGTGGCGAATTTCAATGTGTTTAGTACGAGAGTGTTGGACAAGGTTTTTGCTCAAGTCAATAGCACCTTTATTGTCACACATAATGGGAACATCATCTAAGTATATGCTATAGTCGTTAAGGGCTTGTTTCATCCATAGTGCTTGCTGACATGCCTTTCCGGCGCTTACGTACTCGGCTTCGGTAGTGGAGATAGCAAGAGCCATTTGTTTCTTGGAGAACCAAGAAGTTAGACAACAACCCATGAAGGTACAAACGCCACTCGTGCTTTTTTGATCCACGTAATCTCCCGCATGATCAGAGTCGGCATAGACAACAGTTTCTATACCGGTCCCTTTGGGATAAAATAATCCCAAGTGTATAGTGCCTTTAATGTATCGGAAGATACGCTTAAACCGCTTCAAGGTGAAAGGTTTTGGGATCCTCTTGGAAGCGAGCACAAAGGCAGACACTAAACATGATGTCGGGCCTACTTGCCGTGAGGTATAGTAAACTACCTATCATACCTCTATACTTAGTGTTATCCACGGACTCACCTTCTTCATCTTTCATGAGTTTTATTTCCGTGGACATGGGAGTTTTCATGGGCTTAGACTCTTCTAAACTAAACTTCTTAAGCATTTCCTTACTATACTTAGATTGATTAAAGAAGATACCATCTTCCATTTGCTTAATTTGTAGACCAAGGAAGAAATTTAATTCGCCCATCATGCTCATCTCAAACTCGTCATGCATGATTTTAGAGAAATCATTGCACAGTTTTGGACAAGTTGAGCCAAATACAATGTCATCAACATATATTTGAACAATGATGAGATGTGAATCTCGTTTCTTTGTGAAAAGCGTGTTATCTACCACTCCCATGGTATATTCATGTTCAATCAAGAATGCTTTCAGTCTATCATACCAAGCTTTGGGAGCTTGCTTAAGACCATAGAGTGTTTTCTTGAGTTTATAAACATGATTCGGATGTTCGAAATCAACGAATCCCGGAGGTTGAGCAACATATACCTCCTCGTTGATATAACCATTAAGGAATGCACTTTTCACGTCCATTTGGTACAATTTAAAGTCTAAAGCACACGCATAGGCAAGGAGTATTCTAATAGATTCTAATCTAGCTACAGGTGCATAGGTTTCATCATAATCTATTCCTTCTTGTTGGTTATAGCCTTGTGCTACCAACCTTGCCTTATTCCTAGTCACGACGCCATTTTCGTCGAGCTTATTCCTAAACACCCACTTAGTTCCTAAGATGGTTTGATTCCTAGGAGGAGGTACCAACTCCCAAACATGGTTGGCGGTGAATTGATTAAGTTCTTCTTGCATGGCAAGTGTCCAACTTTCATCCTTAATCGCTTCACCAACATTCTTAGGTTCTACAGTAGATATAAAACAAAAGAAATTACTTTTGTTTTGTGCTTGTGACCTAAGGGTTCTTTGGTTTAGGTTTCCTATGACATTTTCAATAGGATGGTTCTTGGATTCCTTAACATTGACAATTTCGTCAACTTCAACTATTTCATCCTCAATGTCATCATCTAAGGTTTTCTTGCCATTAACCTCAATGGCTTGTTCTTCATCTAAGTCATCATCCACCAAGGGTGATGTCTTAGTTGGAGGAGGGCTTTCATCGAATGTCACGTTGAGTGACTCTTCGACTTTCATTGTTTCCTTATTTAGGACAATGTAAGCTTTACTATTTTGGGAGTATCCTAGGAAGACACCTTCGTAAGACTTTGGGTCAAACTTGGTGAGGTAATCTTTAGTGTTTAGTATGAAGCACTTGCTTCCAAACACTCTAAAGTAATCAAGAGTAGGTTTTCTACCTTTCATGATTTCATATGGGGTTTTTCCTAAGATAGTCCTAATTAAGATCCTATTAAGTATGTAAGTTGAGGTGTTCACCGCATTACACCAAAACTTTTGCGGAATTGATTGTTCATTCAACATCGTTCTACTCATTTCTTGTAGAGTATGATTTTTCCACTCTACTACCCCATTTGATTGTGGAGTGCGTGGAGCTGAGAAATTGTGAGTAATACCATTAGCATCACAATATACTCCAAATTGCACTTCATTATCAAATTCCCGACCATGATCCGTCCTAATGGAAACTATTGTACATCCTAGTTGATTTTGGACTTTCTTACTAAAAACCTCGAATTCCTCAAAGGCTTGAGTCTTATTCTTAAGAAATCTAGTCCAAGTGTACCTAGAGTAGTCATCAACTATTACTAAGGTGTAGTAGTTTCCTCCGTAGCTCCGTACGGCGGATGGACCGAATAAGTCCATATGAAGGAGTTCTAGGCATCTAGAGGTTGAGACTATATTCTTAGCTTTGTGACGAGAATGAGCTTGTTTTCTAACTTTACAAGCGTCACAAAAGTGTTGATCAAACTTAATCTTAGGTAGATCTCTAACTAGTTCCTTAGATGCCAATGATCGTATCAAACGCATATTGGCATGACCTAATCTCCTATGCCATAGAGTGGAGTTATCATCTATGGTTGCTAAGCATATCCTATCCTTAGGCTTATTTCCTATTTTCATGACAAATAGGCCATTTCTCCTAACTCCTTTGCCTATGGTTTTACCATCCTTAATGATCTCACTACCCTCTTCAGAGAATATAACTCTACACTTATTATCTACCATTTGACTAATGCTAAGCAAATTAAATCCTAAGTTATCTACATGCTCAACATTTCTAATAGTGAGGGAGTTATGAGTGATCGTACCTTTGCCAATAATGTTTCCCTTAAGTTTGCTACCGAAAGTGACATTACCTCCGTTGTATGCCTTGTATGATGAGAATAGACTTCGGTTGCCCGTCATGTGGTTGGTGCATCCACTATCCTTGACCCATTCGTCAGGCTCCAAGTCGATTCCCAAGCAAATCTATTGCATAAGATAAACATTCAAACATTTGGTCCCCAATATCTCATGGGTCCAAAGTGGTTAGCATTAAACATCCCATGCATCATTTGCATGTGGTTAGGATGTTGAAATGGTGGGCAAATTTCCCATGGCAAGTAACTTTGTAGTTGACGGTCATTCCAAGTTACGGGATAGTCACTTGGAAAACTTTGTCTTCTAAAGTTACGTCTCGGTAGAGGAGTTCTTGACCGAGGTTTGGGAGTGTTTGTTTTTCTAGGTGGAGGAGTCTTAGACCTAGCGTCAGATTTTACAAATCTAGGTGGAGGAGTCTTAGACCTAGCGTCAGATTTTACAAATCTAGGTTTGGGTTTTGACATAGGTTTGTAGAATCGTTTAACTTCCTCTATACTAGCAATAGAGACTTTTGTACCATTAACAACAATGTGAGTTGGTTTAGGATTTGATTTATTTTTGAAATTTGACTCAGTTCTGTCTCCAGATTCGGACGGTACCACGGTTCCATTAACTTTAATGGAGCCGTCGGTACCTTTAGTGGTGCCGTCTGGACTTTTGACAGAGTTTGAGATTTTAACAGATTCTGCTTGATTAGTTTTATCTGTCAAAGCATTTTCTGTTTCCTTTTCAAAACTAGTAATTCTAATTTTGTTTTCCTTGAGTTTTTCATTTTCTATTTTAAGATTCATGCATGACTCACATCCTATGTCTAATACTTTATATCTTTCAAGTCCTTTGACTTGACTCTTTAGCTCTAACATTTTCACTTCTAGTTCATGCAATTTTGATTTTAGTAATTTGTTTCTACTTAACATTTTTGAGACAATTTTGCATAGATTATTATGTTCGTCATTTAGTTTGTTATCATCTATTGACGAATTATCATCTATGAAATCAGGGTAGTTGTAACGTACCTCATTTGAAGCATGAGCCATTAGACACGTTTCGTCCTTGGGCTTCTTTTCTTCATCATCACCGCTATCACTCCAGGCGCCTCCTATGAGAGCTCGTTGGTTGTTGAATATCGGTGGCTTGGGACACTCTCCTATGAGATGATTAGGATCACCGCATCTAAAGCATTTCCTATCACTTGTCCCTTTCTTTTCAACATGGTTCTTTTGTGATGTCTTCTTCTCATCACGAGGTTGCCTAACGAACCTACCTCTTCTCCTAAAGAACTTTTTAAAATCCCTAACCGTTAGTGCATATTCCTCATCTTCACTATCGGAACTCGAACATTCCTCATCACTAGACTCCTTCTTGGCTTTCAATGCTAGAGATCTAACTCTCTCGCCTTTACCTTTGACTATGTCGGAGTCTTTCTTAATTATCATCTCGTGAACTTTCAAGTTTCCTATAAGTTCATCGAGTGACAATGCCGCCAAGTCCTTTGACTCTTCTATGGCAGTGACCTTTGCTCTCCATTTAGGATGTAGAGCTCTAAGAAACTTCCTAACATAGTTCTTACTAGAATAACCTTCATCAAGAGCTTTAAGACTAGTGATAATAGTATTAAATCTAGCAAAAGCATTATCTATTGACTCATCCTCCGAAATGGAGAATTGTTCATATTGTTGAACAAGAAGATCTATCTTGTTCTCTTTGACTTGGTTATTACCTTGGTGAGTGACTAACAAAGTTTTCCAAATGTCTTTTGCCGTATTACACATAAAAATTCTTTCAAATTCCTTTTTAGGCAAAGCATTATAAATCATCATTTTAGCCTCATTATTTTTGGCTAATTTCCTTTTAAGTTCATCACTTTGTTTATCATAAGAAACTATTTCATCCTTTTTAGTTTCCGGATTCTTTTGAATAGGTTGAAAGTCACCCTCGGTAATAACATGCCAAAGATCAATGTCTTTTGATTTAACATACGTTTCGAATCTTGTTTTCCAATAAATAAAATAATTAGTTTCGAAAAGTGGTGGTCTTTGCATAGATTGCCCTTCTAGATATTTGTCGGAATCCATTGATCGGTTCAAGCTTTAAAATACAATATACTTTAAAAACTTGACTGACGTGGCTCCTGATACCAATTGTGGGAAACTAGAAGGGGGGTTGAATAGTTTATCGGTTTAAAAACTTCTTTTAAAAATCTTGTTTTAAAAGTTGGTTATTGGAAACTTTGATTCGAACTCTATGTGTAATCAATCAACACCAATATGAACTACACACTAAGCTAAGTAATAATAACAAATAAAAGTAAAGAGTAGAGTTGGAAAGATCAAACCGAGACAGAGGATTTATAGTGGTTCGGCTACGAAGCTCTTCTTCGCCCTACTCCACTCCCCGAGCACCACACTCGAGAGTTTCAAGCACTATGTCAACAACCTCCCTTAAGGCGGAGAAAACCGTACACGTCGCTTATCCTATTTCCGACACTAAGCTAGATGTCGAGTGCTAATCTTAGCTAGCACCAATCTACCAAGGTCCACGTGACCAAACACACAAGCCCAATGGCTTCAAGAGATCACCAAGATCTCAACACGATCACAATGATCAACACTCACTTCACTCTACTCGACTAACACTATCCTAATGACCCTTGATCTTCTTGATCAATCACACAAGCCCAATGGCTTCAAGAGATGTTCACTATCTCTATAGATCACACTTGATCTTCACTCTCACTCACAAAAAGAAAATAAACTTGATGTATGCTAAGACACAACAAGGTTGTAACAAGTGTTACAAAAACCTATCAACTACAACTCTAGTATCTTCTTGATTACTTGAGTTCTTCTCTTGCTAATGAAGAGGGATGACAACACCTTGTATCAACTTGGATACTTGTGTTCTTGATGAACTCAAATAAGTACATTTTATTACTATCATTTATCCTAATTATTTGACTTGTTTTATTATATTATGTATGAGGATTGATACTTAATCGTTTACTTTTGTAATTCTCAGGTAAAAACAAGCATTTGGTGAAACTTGGCGATTTTGGACTAATTATGGAGCAAAACATGCAAGAAGTTAAGAGTCTACTGAAATATACAAGATCAAGACAAATCTGCTCCAGATGCGCCGCATCTCACTTATTACATACGGCGCATCACTATCAAGATTTCACCAGATACGATCCAAGATACAAGAGGACATGCGCTGCATCTAAGAATGAAGATACGCCGCATCTTCTAGCGGTGTACGAATATTCCTGAATATATTAATCTTGGACCCCACGCGAAGTTAAGTCAATGCGCCGCATCTACTTACTAGATGCGCCGCATCTTACCCTCAGACAGAAACTATAAATACCCCAAGACCAGACGAATTTCAAAGGATATAAAAGATATATTATATACGAGGTACGAAGACCAGAAACCTAGGACGAATTCAGACGAATAGGCAGCACAAGACACACCCGAACGAAGATACAAGAGCTGTAAGAAGGTGCTGCATGTGTTTAATTCATTAAGTAGTTTTGTTTTATTGTGTTAGTAAACTTTAATTCATCATGATTCATGGCTTGTGTAATGTGACAACGGAAAGGTTGCACTCCCTTAAAACTGTTTTCCCATCAATTAAAGTTTATATGTTGATGTCTTTGGTTACTACTTATTAGTGCATTGATAACCTCTGTGTTTATTAGTGGCCTGCGCATTTGACTGCGGAAAATAATGTGGCTCCCACGGTTGTTACTAAATTGATCACTTAGGAATAACTTTTAGACATAAGTAATCATTAAGGGTTTACTCGCCGATAAGAATAGGACCAACGAGAAAGGATTAACTACATACACTTCATATAAAACTATCAATAAAACAAGTGACAATCTACTTAATCATCAGGACAGATCTTCTTATTGTCTCAAGTATTTATCTGTGTACGTGTGTGTGCTATTCACTGATTCGTGCCTATTGGTTTAGTTTATTATTTAATTGCAACCAAATCGTGCCAGTCTCTCAGGCTGAACCCCCTTGCGTTAGATTAGGTTGTATAGCTAACTTATTATATTAAAATACTGATTAGAATAACGAGATAATACGTTCCACTCTTAGTGATCGAAACTCTACTTACCATTATATTCATACTGACCGGGTACACTGCTCGTTAAGTGTGTGTGTTATTGATAAGTCGGCTAAATATAAATTTAAAACTTGAGTAGGCATTAATACTGCTAAACCGCAACGACACATCGCACGCATCAAGTTTTTGGCGCCGCTGCCGGGGAGTGAATTGTTATTATCTGTTAATCTGATTAGTATTTTAATTAGGTTTTTATTTTTTATCTAACCGCTAATTCTGTGTTGTATATTAGATTAATTTGCATTCATTGTATTATTTTGCATATTTTCTGTTTTTGTGTGTTATTTGTTTGCTTTTATTTGTGTTTATTTTCGTTTGTTTTTATTTGTTTTTATTTTTCGTATTTTCTGTTTTCTGCTATCGTTGTACTGAGCTAAATCGAACGATACGGCGCATCTGATTTCTCAGATACGGTGTATTGCGTTTAATTTTTATAAAATACAACGCGTTTAATTAATTCGATACGACGCATCTTTCCCCAAGATACGGCGTATCTATTTTTGATAAAAAAAAATTTCTAAACGTTAACGCGATACGACGCATCTGCTTTGTCAGATACGGCGTATCTATTATTTTAATTAAAAACAGTTTTTGAATTATTAAACAGATACGGCGCATCGATCTCTATCGATACGGCGTATCTTCTGAATCAAAAATCTTATATTTTGAAACGTAACGAAAATACGGCGCATTAACTTTTGTTAATACGACGCATTTAATTTTAAAAAAATATCGATTTTTGATAATTAAAATAGATACGGCGCATTCAAATTTCTAAGCGGCGTATCTATTTTCTGAATAAAGTCTGATTAAATTTTAACGATTATAAGATACGGCGTATCCAACTTTTTGGATACGGCGCATCTTCTGCAGATATCAGTAACTTTAATTTTTCGTATTCCGTTTTCGTTGTTAATTTTCTGATATATTACTTTCTTGAGCATACCCTACTGATATTTTTGTGTTGATTTCAGGAAGTGCATGACCAGGAGTTCTACGAAGAACTTGATTCAACATTTCGAAGATCCTGAACGAGTCTTTCATTCGCTTAAAAGGCTTTTCAACACAAAAAGCTTTGATACTTCAAGTTCATTCGAGCTTGATTATTTTTCTGAAGAGAAAGAGGAAGAAGAAACAGAAACAATGGGCGAAAACACAACTATGGAGGAATACATGAACAAAACCCGTGCTGATTACACTTCAGGAGTTGCTAGACCAAAGTTTGATGATAAGTCAAAATTTGAATTGAAGGGTCAGTTTCTCAAGGAGCTAAGAGAGAATGCTTTCAGTGGATCGGAACATGAGGATGCTAATGAGCATGTTGAAAAAGTCCTCGAGATTGCGGATTTGTTTACTTCAGAAGGGGTGACTGACGATCAAATCATGCTAAGAATCTTTCCACTCTCACTAAAAGGAGCTGCTAACAAGTGGCTAAGGAATGAACCTGCTAGTTCAATCACTACATGGGAAGATTTGAAGAGCAAATTCCTGAAGAGATATTGTCCACCTGCTAAGACTGCTAAAAAGATGGAGGCCATCAACAGTTTCAAGCAAGAGCCTGATGAAACTCTTTATCAAGCTTGGGAACGATTTAAAGATTTATTGGTAAAATGTCCTCAACACTATCTAACCCCTATGCAGGAGATAATATTGTTTTATCAAGGATTGGACGTGCCTACTAGACAAATCTTGGACGCTAAGGGAGCTGTGCCTCAAATGAGTGCAACCAATGCTAGGAAAGCGATCCAAGAAGCTGCTGATCATTCTCAAAAGTGGCACAATGGAACCTCTACTAGATCTAGGAGCAGCACTAATTTTGACGGGATTGCTGCTATTCAAGCTCAATTGGATAAAATTAGTAGGGAGATGAAGAAGCGTGATGAAAAAGTGTATGCTGCCCAAGTTGGATGTGAAAAGTGCGAAGGACCTCACTACACTAAAGATTGCCCAAATAAGAATGAAAGTGAGACGTTTGAAGAAGCATATTACACCCAATTTGGACAACCATTCCGACCTTCAGGAAGATTTAGGGAAGCCACCCCGGGATTCTATCAAAAGAACAACTTTAATCCCGCTTATCAAGAAAGGAGGCAGACTTTAGATGACACTCTAAAGCAAATTATGGCCGATGCTGCTAAAAGACATGAAGAGAATACTTCTATGATCAAAGAAATCCGAGCTTCAACGGAACACTACTACAAGAAATCAAGGAGCTTCGATCAAAGCATTGGAACAACAAATTGGTCAAATGAGCAAAGTTCTTCAAGAAAGGGGATATGGAAGTTTACCTAGCTCAACCGAAACCAACCCAAGAGATCATGTCAAGGCCATAAGCACCACTGAAGAAGTCACTCCTTACTTACCTAGAAGATCGATGAATGGTAATGATGGTGCAAGACCCGAATTTTTCTTTAATTCTTCAATCAGTTTAAGGAGACTACTAAAAGAAAAGACAAAGATTGAAGAGGAGATCAAGGCTACAATGAAAGAAGAGAGCTCTGCAACCGACTTACATGCCTTGCCTCATAAAGAAAAGGACCCAGGAAGTTTTACTTTGCCTTGTTCAATTAATAATATATCTTTCAATAATGTGTTAGCTGACTTAGGAGCTAGTGTTAGTGTTATGCCTCTTAAGACATTCGCTACCCTAGGACTAGGAAAATTAGCACCAACTAAATTACTTATTGAATTGGCTGATAAAACGGTAAAACGACCTGAAGGGATTGCTAATAATGTGCTAGTTAAGATTGAGAAGTTTATTTTCCCTGTAGACTTTGTTATATTAGATATGCCCAAGGATGTTAAGGTTCTTTTAATCCTTGGAAGACCTTTCTTGTCTACTGCCCATGCTAAGATTGATGTATTTAAAAGAAAAATCTCGTTAAGGGTAGGAAATAATAAACTAGTCTATAAGTGCCAAGATCCTGTTAAAAGCATAATTAGAGGTGTCTATGTGCTAGGATTAAGAGAGCGTATGGACCTCAATCTTGAAGCTAGACTTATGGGAGAAACATTGATTCAAAACAACTCAACTAATCCTAATCATGAGAACTTTGAGGAATTTATTGACCTTAATGTACCTACCGAACTTAGACGCGATATTGTTAATGATTCTGATGATGAGTGGTATGATTGCGTAGTAATTAACAAACGTAGGAGAATAGTTGAGAAAACGAATTTGAATAATGATGTGTTTATTGAACTACCACCCCACCTTGCCTATTTATGCCTATATGATAATAAGAATTTCCCGTCTATCATTTTGTCATCTCTGCCCGAAAGGGACAGAACTTTGTTTATACAGATATTGAAGAAGAACGGCGTGGAAATTAAAGACGAGCAAGGAGTGTTCAATATTACTGAATTGGCGATGAGGGAGCGCGATGTTTCCGAATCCTTCAATGATCGATATTAAAGAGCTGAACGTGAGTCTAACTTGAAGACTCTGGAATAAAGACAAGTGCTGACCGGGAGACAACCCGGAAAATTTTTATTATTCTATTTTTGTGTCGAGTCAGTCAGGCCGCAGAGGATACGACGCATCTCAATCCTGAGATGCGACGCATCTCCTGCACAGGTCATATCTTTATTTTTCTGCATTTTTTTTATTTCGACTTTAAAACTTTTTATCAGTTTATTTCAATGCGGCGCATCCCTGGTTAAGGATGCGGCGCATCTTCTATTCTGATCCGTAATTATTCCAGGCTCGATACGGCGTATCTTCTTCCATAAGATACGGCGCATCGACTGACCTGATGATTTTCATTTTAATTTTTATGTTTTATTTTTCCTAACTACTAATGTATTATGCAAGTTTGAACCTTTCTTAACTTAGGTGTGTTTTTAAAGCCTTGGTGGTATTATAGATTCCTGCATTTCCTGTGGATACATCTATTATGAAGCTTAAACGTTCTCATCCACAAGAAAGATGATTTTTGCTCTTATACTAATGGAGGATCATACCGAGCAAATCTCAGGGGAGTTTTTCTGTTCTAATTCTTTTATTTTCCAGTTTTTAACCTTTTATACAAACAACGAGGACGTTGTTTAACTTAAGTGGGGGGGATTGGAGAATTAGAACACTTAACACTTACTTGTCCTAAACTTTTCAAATTATGCTTAAAATGTGCTTAATATATCAAAATTTAAAATTTTTAGCATGTTTTTGTTTAAGATCTAAGTTGCATAGCTGCACACATGACGTTATTTTCAAAAATTGTGACTTTTAAAAAATTCACAAATCTATGAGTGTGCCGGTGACTTGTAAACTTTAGAACTTGGCTTGTATACTATTCGAGACCACCATAATAAGTATTATTTTATATAATTGGAATGACTTGTCTAAATTAGTAAAATTTCTAGGATTACACCCAAATAGCCTTTATATGTTATGTGTTATTAGCTAACTACACTGGTTAGTTAACCCCCGTATAAACCCTTTTGTTACTCTCATTTTTAGAGTAAGATACCCCTAGAAAAACACTCAGAGCCATTCCTTTCGTTTCTTACACCTTTGTTAAAATGTTTCGTTACACCCTTACACCTTAGCCTACCCTGTAGATTAAAATCCGTGGTTGGTTAATTGCTTTAGGCAAAGTGTGTTTCCTTACATTACCTGTGTTCGCGTGCGTAATTCATTATCTATGGTTAGGTCGGGAAATTGCACAATGCAATTGGAGTGAAAGTAAATATTGTATATCTTTGAGTTTATTTTTCGTGTGTTTACTACTTTCACTATTACCGTTATTTCTGAAGTCATAAAAAGTATGGAAAAATTATCCAGAATTATCATTATAGTGATGTGGTGAAACTTTACACATCTATGTTTATGTTAGTAGTTTAAAAAAAAAAAAAAAAAAAAAAAAAAAAAAAAAAAAAAAAAAAAAAAAATATCGAAAAAATAGAAAAGAAAAAGAAAAAAAGAAGAGTTGGATGTTTGTTTAACCAACTTATGTGAAGTTTTGTATTAAGTGGTCGATATCACCACTAGTTGTTGTATATTATATCTATGGATTGAATGGGAGTTGGCAGTTATGGAAACGCCAACTAAGGTTTATTCTTTGATTGAGATCTTGTTGAGTATAATTCGTGTCTACCTAAAGCGTGTGTTTCAAGTGTTAAAGCGTGAGTTATTCTATGATATGAGTCTTATTCATGGGATGGTTGGAATAGTGATTAACCACACTTAGGATTTTAATTTATTTGTTTTGTTTATTTTTTATTTTTACACCAATTTATATCCCAAATATTATCCATACCCTTTATTATTCTTTATCCAACCAAACCTTTGATTTATTGAGATTAGGGATTTGAGCAATCTTAAGTATCGTAGTCGTGGATTCGGCTATGTATTTATGATTTTGTCGCCCTTTTTGATATAATATTATTGGTAAAGTTTGGACCTATCTTTAGCCTATTCGAGTTAAGGATTTGAGCAATTGCAAGTATTGTGTTCGTGGATTCGATCATGTATTTGTGATTTTGTCGCCTTTTCTGGAATTTGAGATCGATAGAGATTAAGGAGAATAATTAACCCTTAAGCCTAAAAACCCTTTTTACCGCTTTAGACTTGTTATTCCTTGGCTTTAGTGGGGGAGATGTGTATACTTGCCAAGCTTATGATAGAATATTCGTCACGACTGGACAGTTAAACGATTAGATTTGCTTTTATCAAATTATTTTATTTTACTTCTAATTCGTTAAGTGTTTAGTTGTGTGATTATGACAAAAATGAATACATGCTTAAATATAAAAATAAATCCTAATATCTTTTAGGATACATTTTCATAAGATTAATTCTAAGGTTTACTTGGGGACAAGTAAAGTTCAAGTGGGGGGATATTTGATGAACTCAAATAAGTACATTTTATTACTATCATTAATCCTATTAATTTGACTTGTTTTATTATGTTATGTATGAGGATTGATACTTAATCGTTTACTTTTGTAATTCTCAGGTAAAAACAAGCATTTGGTGAAACTTGGCGATTTTGGACTAATTATGGAGCAAAACAAGCAAGAAGTTAAGAGTCTACTGAAATGTACAAGATCAAGACAAATCTGCTCCAGATGCGCCGCATCTCGCTTATTACATACGGCGCATCGCTATCAAGATTTCACAAGATATTATCCAAGACGGCAAAGGACATGCGCCGCATCCAAGAATGAAGATACGCCGCATCTTCTGGCGGTGTACGAATATTCCTGAATATATTAATCTTGGACCCCACGCGAAGTTAAGTCAATGCGCCGCATCTACTTACTAGATGCGCCGCATCTTACCCTCAGACAGAAACTATAAATACCCCAAGACCAGACGAATTTCGAAGGATATAAAAGATATATTATATACGAGGTACGAAGACCAGAAACCTAGGACGAATTCAGACGAATAGGCAGCACAAGACACACCCGAACGAAGATACAAGAGCTGTAAGAAGGTGCTGCATGTGTTTAATTCATTAAGTAGTTTTGTTTTATTGTGTTAGTAAACTTTAATTCATCAGGATTGATGGCTTGTGTAATGTGACAACGGAAAGGTTGCACTCCCTTAAAACTGCTTTCCCATCAATTAAAGTTTATATGTTGATGTCTTTGGTTACTACTTATTAGTGCATTGATAACCTCTGTGTTTATTAGTGGCCTGCGCATTTGACTGCGGAAAATAATGTGGCTCCCACGGTTGTTACTAAATTGATCACTTAGGAATAACTTTTAGACATAAGTAATCATTAAGGGTTTACTCGCCGATAAGAATAGGACCAACGAGAAAGGATTAACTACATACACTTCATATAAAACTATCAATAAAACAAGTGACAATCTACTTAATCATCAGGACAGATCTTCTTATTGTCTCAAGTATTTATCTGTGTACGTGTGTGTGCTATTCACTGATTCGTGCCTATTGGTTTAGTTTATTATTTAATTGCGACCAAATCGTGCCAGTCTCTCAGGCTTAACCCCCTTGCGTTAGATTAGGTTGTATAGCTAACTTATTATATTAAAATACTGATTAGAATAACGAGATAATACGTTCCACTCTTAGTGATCGACACTCTACTTACCATTATATTCATACTGACCGGGTACACTGCTCGTTAAGTGTGTGTGTTATTGATAAGTCGGCTAAATATAATTTAAAACTTGAGTAGGCATTAATACTGCTAAACCGCAACGACACATCGCACGCATCAATTCTTCTCTTGCTAGTGAAGAGGTATGAAGAGGATCACTTGAAGGATGATTGGATCACTCTTGAAACAAAGAAAAACTAATCTAAATGACCCTAAGAAGTGAAAGGTGAGAGAGGATTTAACTAAGGGATTTTTCTGTGTGTGAAGGGTGCCTAAAACTGTTAAAGAGGTGGGTATTTATAGGCAAAGAAAATCTGAACGTTACAATTCAAAATGGTACGGACGGCTCCACTAAATGACCCACGGCTCCGTTAAATTTAACGGTACTGTGGAGCCGTGGTAGACTAGGACGCTCCAAATTTTTTCTTTTCTGGTGAAAACTTATTTGGGGAAGGTTGGAGCTGATTTTGGGGGAAAAATAGCTGCTGTGATTTTCAAACTTATTTTTCCATTAAAACATTTCTTAATATTTCAAAAATAATTTGTCATGTGTATTTTTGAAAAAATGTTTTGTCCCATTTAAAATGTGAATTTTCAAAACATGAATTCACTTCTTTGATCACTAGTTCAAGTTGTAACTTTGTTCAAGAGTGATTTGCGTAGAAACGGGATCTTCCGATTAAAAGCTTGTTAACGTTAATTTTAACGTAACGTGAGTTCACATTTTGTCATCCTCAAAACGTGAAGTAATCGAAAGATATAAATAACGTTTTTAGAACATTATTTGCATCAACAGTCATCTACGTAATCATGCTCTATTTGGTAATTGGTCATAGATAATTGATGGTTTCTGATGGACGATGAAACCCATCCTGCTTTGGATATGAATTAGGACAATATAGAACACTCTGGGAAAGAAACTAACCTAAAAAAATGATTGAAATTAATATTTGCATTTTTGTATGATATCAGTGATGATTCCCTTTTATTGTCGACATATATGGATTTACAGTGTACGTGTATTTTGTTTTTCATGACCTGGCCCAAGTTAATTTTTCTTAAACTTGCAGGTTTTATAATACTTTTGAAATACCTATCTCAGTTGTATAGAATAGATAGATGGTTGTGGATGGAATAGGAATGAAACTTCCAAATCCACCCGTTCACAGTTTGAGAAATGACGATAAACTTTTTAGTTTGCCGTGTGTTGCTTCCTTAGACCCGTATGCTTGCTAGGCAGTAACGAAAAGTGTGTGACTGCAGCTGTATCAGTCACCCAGTTATGCTACTGTTTAGATTAATCTGAACCTCATTAGATCGGGTTCTTCATTCTTCAAAAGATAATATATGCAGTCACATGAAGGGAGATATAGAGCTCCCGTTGATTAGCTTATCAGAAGTTTCTAAGGCCACCAATAACTTTTCGTTCGACAACAAGCTAGGAGAAGGCGGGTTTGATCCAGTTTGGGAGGTATATGATGTAATTTAGAAGGGCATTTTTTATTTTTATTTTTTTGAACGACAAAGAGATTTATATATAAAAATGAAAATATCTACCAAGAAGCTTTATCTCTAATCTACCGCTGTATTGATGATTGTCTTCTATTTTCATGGTAAGTTGTGTAAGTTTTGGATGATTCTAGAGTTGTGAATGGTTTTAGGGTGTTTGGAGAAGACTATAATGTCTGAATATTTGGGAAAGCTTGAATTTGGTGGTCAAACATGGACCGCTTGCAATGATATGAGCTAATGTGTGATTTCTTTTATTGGCTTTTGGCAGGGAATTGGCTAATTGCTGTTATTTGATTCGCGACATTCTTTTTTCTGAGCCGTACTTGGGTAAGTAGATTTTGTATTATGCCTGTCAATCGATCTTTTTAGTACTTTTCACTCATGGAATATATTTGCAACCGAGTAGTAGTTAGCTATAAATGGTGCTGATTGCTTTATCAGGTGGTTATGATAAGGCGATGATCCTATACTTTGGCTGCTCTTAAATATTGGGGACCGACTGCTATCATAAATTTTCAGGTATTTTATATTACCATATCCTCTTAGTTCACTTGATTTTAATGGACATATTTTATTTAACTGTATGGCAACAAAAACTATGCAATAGAAGTAGAAGAATTGAAAAATGGAAGAAAGCAGTAAGTGCATCACTAAGAAAGTATGTTTTTTTAGCACAGTTAACTGTAAATATATAAGAACTTGCAATTAATTCTTGCTTAAATACTCCCATACAGGTAGAAGAAGTATTTGTAAAACACCTTTTGTGTCGTTTATTGTATATGATGTCAAAAATGTTATGTTTAAAATGTAGCTGCTTACTCCCATATAGGATGTGGTTTTATGAACTTTTTAATCTTTAAATGTAGCTGCTTACGTACTTTCGCGATTTTTGGCTAATTAACATCATTGGCAGGAGTTTCAAGATGGAGAAGATGTTGGTACAGGTACCTACTCAACTATAAAACTTAAGTTGTAAAGTTTTACTTGAAATTGATAGCATATATTATATATAAATGTAATCTTACATTGGCTATGGATTTAGGAATTAGGATGGTGGTGGTGGTGAAATACTAGACGGCTGCGGATTGGTGGCTACCGGTTGCGGCCTCGCAGTTTTAACGGTTTTAGGATCTAAAGGTACTTTTTTCCACCTTACTGTTTACATTTTAAGGGGTGTTTATGTTGTGTGTTAAAAGCGATTATGTGATATGGAATAACGTAGAGTGGAAGCTTTTGAGTGGCTGAAGTAGGAATTGCAGCATGCGAGGTATTTGTGTAAACAGCTTTAATGTATAGTGGAAATGCATTTATTGAATGATACGCTTTGTGATCTGAAATGTCGCAGAACAATATATGATGGTTAAAATGGTATATGTCAGGTTGAGCAATTGTGCTAAAATAACATGGCATCAATTTTACAGCTAAGGTTGGCATTTCGAGAAAATGTGCTATATAAAGTATATTATGTTTCCAACCGAGCCAACCAATTTGAATTCCGTCTTGCATCATTAGCCAAAAGTCCATTAAGTTAGATTCGACTTGATGTTAACTGATCATGCTGTTTCATATGTGATATGAGCTAATTTGAGCTCTTTTTGTATGTTTTTTATGTGGTTATCTGTCTTTTTTTTTTTAATTGTATTATGGTATTGCTTAATTTGTTGGATTTTTAGGAAATTAGCTAATTTGACCATTCATAAGATTTGATATAAAATCATGGATGGGTTTAGTGTTTTAATTGTATCCACATTGTTATTCACGAGTAAAATAAAGGTTATAAGCTATAAACATACTCTGATTGAGGTAACTGAAGTTGTCGCATCAAAATCTCAACATGAGCAGGATTCACCAAAGAAGCTTTCTAAGAAAATGGAGGCTCAGTATTCAAATGTCAGTAGTGACAACGACGCTGAAGATGAGAAGCCACACTCACCTTCAAGGTCAGTATATTACTCGACACTTTTACTTATACTTTATTTTGCAAAAGTCAGTACAGTTGTTAGTTATCTAATGTATATATGTTTATATGGTCTAGGAGAAGCACTTCTACGGCTATGGTTGTGTATGAAAAAGATATGCCCTCAACTAGAGAATCTTATGGGCCGGGAGAATGGCAATCTGATCTACTTGGTTGTTGTTCAGAGCCTAAAATGTGCATGTCTATCATCTGCAATTGAATGCATTAATTTTTTTAACAAGATAAAATTATGTTGCCACTCCCTCTATGTATTATTTCTAAGTAAGTTGTTTCTGTTCGTGCAGGCCTAAAGACTTTCTTTTTTCCTTGTGGCACATTTTCAAAGATTGCGACTGTGGCAACCAACAGGTATATGAGTAAGATCCTTGATGCATTATATGAATCAAACGCTGCATGCCTCTTCTATTTTCTTTTACTGTTTTACCTTTACGACCATATCTGATAATAATATGAGGGCTATTGACTGTTGAACACTGACATTTTCAGTTGAAAGAAATAAATTATATAAATTGAAAATACTCAATGTCAGTTTGATGAGAAACTTGAAAATACTATTAGATCTCAAATATAATAGAACTCAAAATGACAATAGTACTCAAAATATTTATATTTTATGTATTACTGAGTTGTATATAAAAATTATTTTATGATGTTCAGATCTCAAATGACATAAGGGTAGAGCAAGAAGAGCAAAAAGTTGCACAAGAGCCAGAGAAACAAGAAGCTGAAGTTGAAGCAGAACCAGAAGAACGAGAAGCTGAAGAAGAGCCAGAAGAGCCAAATACGAAAGATACTAAGGAGGTGCATGTTAATGAAAGTGAGCAGGAACTGCCAGTAGATGAGACTCAGGAGAATGAGAAAGAGGCTACAGTCACCGGTTATGATAAGCTTGATGATGCTACGAATAATGCTACAGAGAATGGTGAGGATGATAAGATTGATGCTCATAAGAATGATGCAGCAGATATTGGAGATGCCGATAAGATTGATGACGGTAAGAATGATGTTACAAAAATTGGTGACGATGAAAAGATTGATGGTATCAAGATTGATGATAGTAACAATGGTGCTACAGAAATAGGTCAGGATGATAAGACTGATGATAATAAGAATGAGGCTACAGAAACTGGTGCTGACGATAAGATCGATGACAGTAAGAAGGATGAAGCTACAGCGATGGATGATGATGATAGGATTCATGATGGTAAGAATGATGCTACTGATATGGATAATGACCATGGTGTATTAGATGATATTGATAATGATGGTACTAAGAATATACCTGAGAATAATGACCAAGGAGATAATACCATAAATGAATTACATCAACAGCTCGTGACACACAACACCATTGTGAAGCATTCACCAAGTGAAATTAAAGATCGTACTATAGTGACAAACTGACAATGAAGAACGAAGTGGAGGACACAGAGGTAATTTTACATTGTAATACATAAGTTAAATCGAAAATTGAGTGGACCTTTAGTTATCTAAAGTTACTCATTGATATGTTAATAGATGGATGACGGTTATGATTCTGGAACCCCGGAGGCTCAAGAAGCATTCATGCAAGAGGTGTTAGCCTTGATATATTCACGAACTGTTGACTTATATATATATATATATATATAGTTCAAGGTTGACTTTTGTTGATATATGGTGAACGAACTGTTGTCATTGTTATATATTGCTTTACTATAATGGGCTGCTTCAAAATCTTTTCTAAATAATCTGGTCCTTGATTTATTTGATTCAATTTTTTTAAACAATTGTTAATAAATTAAGTTGAGATTACTACTTTTGAGGTTTACAAACAGCCCAAACAAATATCTAGGTCGAAATCTACTTTTTTATCTTATTAATTATGTGTATTTTTTGCAGGAAGCCAGGAAGGTTTGGGTTTTTTCAGTTTCTAGAGCCTGTTGATCCCGTAGGATCAAAATATCATATGGATGGTCAGGTTGTTCAGGCCCGACAACTGACTGTTCTCTTTGCAGAGGAGAATCGCAAAAAGGCAGCTGACATGCGAATAAGGGAATTCAGGTAAAACTACTCACTTTTTGAATTAGTCTCTTGGAATTTAAAGTGCGAACCAGGTTGTGTGAGTGTTTTAAAATAGAAGGTTATAGGAATATCATATGCAGAGCTGTTTTATGGGGTTCACATTTTGGTCAGGTGTCTGGGTTAAAAAAAAATAAAAAAAATAAAAATAAAAATAAAAAAATCAAAGTTTACACATTCCATTTCTAACATGGTCACTTTATTTGGGAATGTCCAGCAACCTATTGCTTGGTCCTTAAGTAGTTCCATCTGCAGTTTTAGGCCTTTTGTTCCTTTAGGTTGTTTTCGAATCACCATGATTAAACGTTTACGTTTGAAAATTGTAGAATATCTGCGAAAATAAAATGCTATAACTGTTTGTCATTTGAGTTTAGAAGACTGTTATGAAACCACACTGACATTATTTTGAATGGGTCAAACGGTTTATTCATAACTAACTGTTTTCAAATTACCTTTTCACTTAACGTGTTGGTTTTTTTAACATATAGGTACCCCAGCTTATCAACAACAATGTATATTGAACCATGTAATAACATATATGCATTAGTAAGTTTAGTCAAATGACTCATCTATGTTTTTTTAGCAACACTTTTATCCCCATAAATACTAAGAATCAGTTGCAGGGAAGCTATGGGCGATGAGGAATGTGAGCAGCATGGTGACCACCTCCTGTCATGCAGTGGCCACAAGTCAAAAGACGTTGTATAACAACAAAGTAACATATAACCAGATACTCTATGCATCACAATTTCACCCACTTGCTTTATGCACCTTTATCAAAAATTCTAAGTTGGATCCATGTTTGATGTTTAACCCTTTCTTAGGTGGTTTTACACAGAAATAACCCTTTTAAGATAAAAGCTTTGGTGATGGTGGGAAACTGGTATCAGTTTGGACAAGATTGCTACTTTGAAGAAAAAAAGATGATGCGTCTAAAGCTGGTGCTTAATGAGCTTCAATATATCGATGGATAACAACATCAAGTACCAATATTCCATGTCTGTTAATATACTATGGTAAGGTAACCGTGTAGGACAACATGATACAACTTATAATCTGCTAGAATGGAACATTTTGTGGTTATCATGTTTTTGTCAAAAATAACTCTTTAATATAATTACCAAAGATTTCGGTCCATTTTAGTTACAATTGTTGCTAAAACAAAATGTTAATGTAGCCACCACATATACTTAGCATATCCATACATCAATAGTCAACCACATGACGTAAAATATCCAAACACCAGATAAACTCAATTATTCGCTGCCTGTTTTCCGACAAAGATAAAGTTTCCTTTTAACCTTATTGTATGGGTAATGAGATTCAATCTATCAATGGTGAACTGCAACAAGTACCTATATTCCATGTCTGTTAATATATTATGGTAGGGAAACCATCTATCACATCTACGAACACAATATATCAACATATGTAAAAGTACTCAAATGCTATTCTAAATATAACTTAAAACAAACTCAATATTGTATACAACGACAGAAATAATCTCAACATTCTTTAATTCAAACATCAATAAAATAATACCTACTTACATGACTCTATCTGTTAATTATAACTATACAATATAGCTGATATCCGTACATGAATAAATAAAGTTATAACTATACAAGAAAACTGATATCCTTACATGACTAAGTTAAAATGTAAATTACAAGTCATGCCCGCCCATCGGGCGGGCTTAGAAACTAGTGTATATATATATATATATATATATATATATATATATATATATATATATATATATATATATATATTAATGTCACACGGAATAAGTAGAAACTCAACGCGAGTTTTATAACAAACGCCTTAAGTTATAAATCATTTTGATTGTCGAAGCACGTACAATGAAAAACATATTTTCATATATAACAATATATAAACAAGGTGAAACACTAAATTTGGAAACATAAACTAGTTCATTGTTTTATTGGCATATAACTCGAAATGTTCTATCAAAACTTATATAAGTCATTAAATTATGAAACGATCATTTTCAAACACAAGTTTACAATTTTTGTTAACACAAGGACCACTTATTACCCAAGAGCTCATATACACGAATTATTAACCTATCGTTAAATAATATAAACAATGATGAGAAGTTTTCAAATGTAACATCTCTTTACAAAAATGATATGTATGTACGAATATACCTATACACACACCATCATACACACACTTACTCATGTACACACACTTGATAAAATATATATACTCACTTAACGACAACGTTTCCATATGTCGTCAACGTTTGACATGCGATAGTAATTGTCTTCCGTACGTAGTCTTCCGATTTCTGTCAATCCGGAAGCTTATTCGTCTTGATCTTTCTCTAATGTACGCTTATACACTTCCAATGAGCCAATACCTACAAATGTTAAAACATTGTTCCAACTTAAATGCTGCCACACCAGCAACAACAACATCAACTCTTTAAAACTACTGAAGTTCTTGAATTTGAACTGTGAACTAAAACAAACCTTACTAATCTAGGTCGCGTGTTGGTGCCGAACACTGTCTGAACTATTTTGTGATCTGACTGCTATTTATCAAGGTGAGTTTATAGCCCCACACTATTTGAACTTGTTTTACTATTGTGGTGAGAAACATGCAAAACTATTTTATGGACCAAACTGTTGTCTATGTTGTTACGTGGATTAGCCTAAGCCCTGTTATGTCCCACTATGCCCAACTCATGAACCGTCAATTCCTGCTGGGAAGCGCGAATGTTATAAATAGATCTATTGGGAGTAACGTCCCCGTTCGGGTTGACCGGATAGGCAAACGAACGTATACCATGTCGGAAACACAAGTGTCTTGGATAAACACTTGCCGGGCCTTGATATTTAACATGCTTCTAGAGCATGCACACTGTTATAGCTTCGGTTGCATGAATTTAGTGCTAACGTAATAGACTATATTTTTATATGGCATTACATGGGTTGTAATGTTCATATGCTAAACTCATGGTCCAACTGCTGATTTACTGCTTATTGATAAACCTATGAACACACCAGCTTTTTGCTGACTTTTAGCATGTTTTTCTCAGGTGTTTAAGCTGACTGATAAGAAAAGGTGGTGGCAGGGCAAGGGTCATAGACTACTGTCTGAATACTGTGGCTTTTAAACTATGACTTGTTTTCAGCTGGGACAACTAAATTTGTGGGCCTCACTTTATTAACTCAAACTATGTTGTAAACAATATTTTACTTGATTGAATGAATTAAAACGGAGTATGTATTATGTTCTTTGTTACCTTGTGTTGTGATTATCAATTTAGTAGCACCCCATGACCCAAATGCTTCCGCAATGCCAGATTTTGGGGGTGTTACAAACACCCCGTAAATGTATGAAGTATTTATGCAGCATCATTTGGTAGAGAGATCAAGGTATCAATGGTGCACTCCAAGAATTTTCAACACATGTCGAGTTAACTCTGGCAATAGGATCAATTACATGAACATGTTTGATGCACAGATCAGGTTACTCTTCTTTCTTTTTGAAAGAATGTACATGTCTTGATTCGAATATGACACATTTATAATGGTTTGTATTCTGTTTTCCAAACATGCTTTCTACATTTATTTTTTAGTGCCGGATAAGGTGCCATATGACTGATAGCTTGAACGTACGATAGCATTAAATTCGGTTAATATTTTTGGTTGGACCAATAGTGCTTTTGTCTATTTGATTCGAGGGGGGGTTGTTTGGGATTACTTATTAAGAATGCTTAAGTGATAACTGTGCTTTGACATAGCGGACAATCAGTTTCAGTGTGTATATGGAGGGATAGTGATTAATGAGGTTATTTGAATTGCGTTTTATTTGAGCCAAATGCATAAAAAATACAAATGGTTTATTAACTTGAAGAAAAGTGCAGTGCTATTGTATGCACTAAACCGTTAATCAACTTATCATAAAATTTTTATTAACTAAGATTAAAAAATAGTGGTAAACTTGGCCTTGATATGCTCTTTTTTTGGCGGATGATAAGTCACTTGGGATTAAGAGAGGATAAGGCTCAAGATGTTCTTGAAGATACTGTGGAAGCTGTCGCTGAAATAATAAAGACCGAATCCATTACTCTAAAATTTTCCGAAGATGGTCAGTCAGTCGATCAGCTTACTAGACCTTCTTTAATCAATCTGGTAAGGTCGAATTCTTGCCTTCATTGGCTTGAAAACAATATAACCGATTGCCGATGGAAATTGCTTTTTCAGGTTTCTGTGCGAAGATCAAATGGATGGTGGTGAGGACAAGTCATGAGCACATTGCTGCTTTTGGGGGATGAAATGGGGTCTGAAATGAGTGGGTTTAGGGGCTGAAATGGGTGGTTTTGGGGGCTCAAATGGGTGCTGAAATGGGGGCTGAGACAGATGGGTTTGAGTGCTGAAACAAGGGCTGAATTGGGTGCGTTTGAATGCTGAAATGGGTGCGTTTGGGGACTGAAGTGAGGGCTGAAATGGGTGGATTTGAGTGCTGAAACAGGGCCTGTAACGTGTGGGTTTAGGGGCTGAAGTTTGGATGCTGAAATGGGACTGAGACGGGTGCCTTTAGGGGCTGAAATGGGTAGGTTACACTGTTGTTATACTACTTTTGCTGCTCAGACATGTAAGTATATCATGGATAAAAATACATATTAAAAAAAAAAAAAAAAAAAAAAAAAAAAAAAAGGTGACAGTAGTAATAAAGTATTTGCAGCACCTAAAAATAGTTATTGTCAGTTACGTCAAGGTTTCTTAACAGAAAATCAATCACAAAACCTATTGAATGATAATATTAGACAACCATTGGTTTGTCCTAAAAACAGTTATTGTAAAATGCGTGATGGCTTCTTGGGAAAAAATGATTGAATGTAAGTTTTGGATTCTCTTAAGAAAGCAGGAAGATGATATGTGGATAACCAATTTAACTGACATTGTCACAGTATTTGAATATTTAGTAATTGACATTGTCTCAATATACTAATTTTGGGTTAAAAAGTCATTGGTTTAATTTCTGCATTTTATGAACAGGAGGGAAAATGGGTTATGTGCTATATGTGATGTGTTTGTTGCCAATGTGGATTATGGGATTGCTGTCATGTATCTTTATTACTTTTATATCTGTTTAGTCGGTTATAATCTAGCATGTACAACGATGTAAATGATCGTGCATAGCTGTCATTGGTTAAGTGAGAAACATAATCCAAAAACTTATGAGCATAATGACCTGAACTTACGTATTAATTAACTTAGTGAAAATGTTTTCAGTTGCAATAGTGAGTGCTGAGTAGCAATAGTCCTACAGATATTGCTTGCCAGTAAGATTGATGCTCACTCTCTTTGTCATATTCTTTTTACTCTACATGAAAGATAAGCCGATTTAAGAATTATGCCGTTATATCTTCTAAAGTGTATTCATCTTAGTGCAGCGGTTACTATCAGAATTTGGCAATGGGTGTTGAGAAGCAGCAACGATTCCAATTAGACTTGCAATGCAAACAGGTTCAGTAAATTAGAATGGATCTTAGAGGTACTGTTTGCCAATCGCCATTATAAAGCTATCAATAGCAGTGACCCAGGTATACACTATACTATTATTTAAAAGGGTGTAATTTAAGGCATATTTAGTGATATTATTATAATGTATATAAGGATTTTAAACTCACGTGTAATATCTAATTTTTGTGTAGGAACCGTGATTGCTAATGTAGTAGCAGGAACGTTACTTGATATTAGGCTTACTCGGGAGCATTCCTCGGGTCTAATATCTAATTTACAGCATCAAGAGAAAATGAGGTATGTCGTTGCATCATTTAATTATTTAGGTTAGTTTCGGCCATTCAAAGCTGAATGCTAATGTTTTTCTTAATGCACGATGACAATTCCACAAAGAAGGTAGATGAAATTAAGTGCGCCTGTTTGATTAGGTGACCTATTGTCTTAACAATTTTCACTGTGAACCATTTGCAGTTTGTCCAAATGATAGCCAATTTGTTGAAGCTTTTGACATGTTTTATGTAGTGCGTACGAATATTTCCAGTGGTAATGTCAATGCTGATGCAGAAGTACTTTTGGTTGAAAATAAAGATTTCACTCATATTTTGTCGGTTTTGAATCCAACTTTTTTTTTTTTTTTTTTTTTTTCATGGGGATCAAGTTTTTCACATGGCAATGAATACTTTTATAAATTTTAAACTGGTATCATTAACCACTTTAGTAGGAGGGTGTTTGGATAAGTATAGTTTAGGTATGTGGTGGGTTATTGCATTTTAAAATAAGTAATGATCACTTTCAAGATGTTTGACTAAGCTTTTAAGATGTTGGACTAAGCTAATAGGTATAATCCTGTGGATCAAGAGTATCCAAATATACACACACTTTTTGCTGTGCGCTTACCCAAGCACCCGTGCAATAATATATTAATGGGTCCCGTATAATTGGTAATGCTAATTGCAACTAAAGAACTTGCCGTTTTTAAGTTTTAATTTGCATTTTCACTGATTTAAATTAGTTAAAATAGGTCGTATTCTTTTCTTTGCAGGTTGTATCGATACACATTCGTTGAGGTTGGAATCATCGTTGCTCTAGTGAAGTGGTGTGGATGCCAGCGACTAACAGCTACCTTTGATCCCACGAGTGGACACGTCTTCGGTCATGGTAAAAAAAGCAAGGACAGATTGATTCATGGTTGAATCTAAAGGACCTTCGTTCCAACAGCATCCACATCCTATTGTGGGCAATTCAAGATTCACAATGAATCTAAAGCAAACTCATCGGTCGACTGTCCTTTTCAGAATGATCAGATTGTTCCAACTAATATTGCAATTCGAGATTCGCAACTGAACATTGTAATGTTGCAAGGTGAGTAATATTGTATGCATATTTTAAGTAAAACGATTATAGGTAGACCACATGAATAACAGACATGTAAATGAATTCTTGAATGAAAAAAGTGATTGGTGGTAAATTTTTTTTGTTTATGATGCCATTCTTCAATGCTTCTGCTTCTCGATTTATTCTTAGACGGTGAATACCCGTTACTTTATGGCTCTTTCTGGCTTAGGTTGTTCTTGGTATGCTATTTTCATTAAAAAATTGCTTCTGTTCATCATCATGGTAAATGTGAAAAGTGTGTTTCTATTTCTGCTTAGAAAAATTATTACTTGCAACAGGCTCGCATATTCCATTTGTAAAGAAAGAAAAAACATCACTACTCTTATCTTAGCAATGTAGGTCAATAAGGGCCCTATATGAGATCTGTTAACTTAGCAATGCAGGTTAACTTTTCTCTTTGTTAATATTTTAGATGTCATCTCCAAAAAACGTTAACATAATTCTAATAAACATAAACACGGCCACCCCGCAGCAACGCGCGGGCTAACCCGCTCGTTAACACTAAAAAACCATTAAATGTAAACAGTGCATCTTCTACCTCGTATCATCTTCTAATCGGTCGATCTATCTTTTTTGTTTTCTTTCTTCTAAAACAAAACTCAAAAACACTTTTCCCTCATATACTTGTTCAATTACGTGCATTTTTTCCAAAATGAGTGTAGCACTTTAAAGAAACGAAAGATTGTTATATATAAATTGCACTTCGTCGCCCACAACCGTATGTGGCACGTGCCACAGGTGGCTTAGCTGTAGCTCCGCCCCTATATGCATTATAATTTTATCCCTACCTGTTTTTACGTTGATAAATGAAAAAAATAAAATTGTCATAAAATACATTCAATACACAAAAAAAATTACATCTAATACACAAAATTTAAAGTATGATATTTAAAAAGAGTATTGCTAAAAACTTTTACGATATCTTCCTGCTAATCCTGCTACACACACAATAATATTATATATATATATTTTTCACTAATTCTCTCTCTGCATTCAAGCCGTCAATTTTGACACTTGACGGGATCCTGTGAGTAGGAGGATAAGTAAGAACAATTTGTAGGAGGAAATAGCATTTTCCATTTAAAAAAAGAGAAATGATATTTCTCCTACTACTTATTAGAGTACTACTTTTATTCTTACTCACATGATTCTGACAAATGTTAAAATTGACAGTTTAGATGCAGAGAGATAAGATAATAAAGCGGAGAATATTAGGAGGATATGTAGCAAAACTTAAAAAAAAACAAAAATAACTACGCAACAAACTAAAAAGTACTAGTAGTTTCCCGTGACATTTGTCCAGAAAGAAAAGTCAACAAAAACCACCCCTTCTTTTTTTTCCAAACCACATCCGCATAACAACTTGTACATCACGCTTTAACACTTGTACATTCATATGCACCTTCATATTCACCCTCACACCGACACACACACACACATTGAAATGAGATGAAACCGAAGATATTATCATTATCTTCATTTTAAATAAAATAAAAATAATAAATTGCGAAGAAGACGAAGAAGGCGGCTCTTATTATCTACCTTTGTTCACGTAAACCCTAACATTCCGCTAGATCTGTTATAGATCAGCTGTTTTAAATGTGTATATGTATATAGATGCTTACAATGTTAGTGTTACGGTGTATTATGTTAAATTCATGTTGTTATTGTCAATTTCGTTGTTATTATCGATTAATCTGTGTTTTTGGTGGTTAATTTTGTTATGAGTATGTTTATTTACACAGTGTTGTGTGTATTTTGTAGTGTGGATTAAAGGTTTTTAACTAGTAATGTTGTTAGGTTTTGTAAAATTGAGATCTGTGATAGCATTATATAAGTAGTAATGTTGCGCGTAATGGATGACGAACTTTGATACTAATTTTTAGAAACTACTCTACAGATCGGTTCGTTAGGGGGCAAATTACAAAAATAGCTAGATGTTTGTAAAAATTTACACTATAGCTTTTTTCACGCATTATTGGGGGCAGTTTGGAGAAGATTTGGTCACCACTACGGGTATTTTGGTGGTTAATTTGGTTAAGGGAGTGAATGTTAAGGTGATGTAGTCACCACTATGGCTGGTTTTATCTTATAGATATATGTTATTGCAAAACGTTGATTAGTGACCAGTCCATTCACCCAGCCCCAAGGACGACAATATGTGGTACCTCTGCAACCAACTGAGTTGCGTGACTGGGGGCTGGCCCTAAAGTTGCAATATGCATGGACTTAATTATAAGTAATAGCTAATAAACAGGCTTATTTTATAACAAACGATGTCTTTGATTTTTGGGAGGATATGCGTGATCTTCTTAGATTCTAGCTAAGAAAACGAGTTTCTGTTTTTGGCACTAGTACTTGGTTAATTTCATGGAAAATACTATGTCTTCTATTTTAGGATGTTAATTGATCATTTTAAAGTACAATGATTGCCAAACTACCAATAATCAAATATGTAGTATATACTAATATGCTTGCCGAGATGATCATATATAATGTACTATGGTTTTTGTTTTGATGTGCAGTCTCTGTCATGGACAAACTTCACTGTTTTATGTTAGTAAAGTTTTACTGTTGTGTTATGAATTTGCTTATGTTATGTGAGTATGCCCCTTATCTCAGGCTCTATTACGGACCTTACGACTTTGCCTCCATGGTGCCATTAGCAACTACGTGTCTATAAACTGTTATGTATATTCTCATGTATTTTTCTTAGAGTGTCAATATATATAATTCATGTATATCAGTTAGATATTTGATTTTATTATTAGGCTATAATAGAGGTATTCTTTTTTAATAATTACTTGCCATTCAATTGCAGGTATTTCTTCACTGTGGCAACACGATATTGGTATACACCAAATGCTGTGTAGAATTGCACGCATAATTGGTTCGACCTAGTGCTTGACTTTTATTGTTGGGCACTATTTGAATCAATGAAAAGTATGTGCCGCAGGTTAGTGAGATACTTTTGCTTAAACATGGTTCAGATTCTTATTGATTTGTGTATCTAATTAATCAATTTCCTTGTATTCAGTGCCTTTTTAAAGAAGTCAAATGATCACGGGAGAATTGTTTTAACTGCAATCATGGGAATGATCTTAGGATATTTTCTCGGTGTTTCATTTCCTTATCTTTCTTTTACTAAGGTAGTTTGATTTTAAATATCCGATAAAACTTATATTGCAGATATGACCATCCATTACGTTAAATGTTATATTTTTTCAGATTAATTTACATCCTAGCTTTCTTTCACCATTTGATATGCACGGGGCTCATCATGAACGCAGTTTTCCTGAAAATCTTGGTTCATCTAATACACCAGAACTTCCTACGGTACATTGTTTTTCAATTCCTTCTTTCTTTGCTAATGATAGTTTCTGCATATTGCTGTTGATTAAGGTTCTAAAAATATGCTTATTGGTTTCAGGTTTATGTTCCGATGAATCCCCGTGGAGCAGAGTCATTACCTCCAGCAATTGTAGTTTCAGAGACTGACCTTTATTTATTTGAGAAGATTATGGGGTAAACCTTTTGAGGTATGGAATTGAACACATTTTTATTGCCTTATTTATTGAATAAAACGTTGCACATCAACTTATTTGGCGTTGAAATTTTCAGGATTTAAAAAACAAACCAAAATATTTGGTAACCTTCACCTTCAGTTGTGCTCAAAGGAATAACATTGATGCAGCAGTAAATAACAAAAGGTTTCTCACATGACATCAAGTAAATAACAATCGTGTATCAAAAAGGAGAGACAGGCTCTTCTTGATTTCAAAGCTCAAGTCCAAGACCCTGAAGACCAGCTCTATACATGGAGAACTGAAGAAGAAGATGATTGTTGTCAATGGAGTCGAGTCACGTGCAGCAACCAAACATGTCATGTTACAGAGCTTGAATTGAACGGTCTTGAAGGTGAGATTACCCTTTCGTTGCTTAATTTAAGCTACTTAAATCAAATTGCTCTTTTTTAAAATTCTTCTTATCTTGACCTTAGTTGTTTGAGAGATTTACCCTTAGTTGTTTCAAACAACTAAGATCATGATAAGCTACATGAGTCATGCAGTATATGAACTCGGGAATGGTTCCATGAAAAAGAATTTTCAGAAAGAGCAAGTTGATTTAAGTAGCTTAAGTTAAGCAACAAAAGGGTAATCTCACCTTCAAGACCGTTCAATTCAAGCTCTGTGACATGACCTGTTTGGTTGCTGCACATGACTTCACTCCATTTACAACAATCATCTTCTTCTTCAGGTCTCCATGTAGAGAGCTGGTCTTTGGGGTCTTGAACTTCCTTTTTGTATTTGTGAAAGTGTTCTTGAAAAATGTAACAAAACATTTCTCACATGACATCAATTAAATAAGAATCGTGTATGAAAAAAAAAGGGTAGATTGCTAGACGGCATCACATAGTTCAGAAGCTTTGTTGCATTTTAAAATACTATCATCAATTCAATATTTATTGTATACGAGTACAAATTAAGTCATTAGATTGTACTTTATGATTTTATATGTAGTGGTCGGTGCAAATTCACAGGAGTAAATTTAAAAACCGTTGAATAGCGTTTATATAAGAGAGCGATTTGTGATATTATGTGAATAAATGATATGTTAGATGTATGAATAGAAAATATTAATGCTATATGTTATGAACCTGGCGCATTCAAAAAAATATAACAAAAAGTTAAGGACTCGAAATTGTTTGAAGAAAAGAAAAAAAGAGACTTGGTATATGAAGCATTTCCACAACTTTGAGCAGGTTTATTTCAACTTATTCATATGAAAATGCGCCAACTTTAAGGAATATTCTCTTGGCAACGGGTAAGTAGGTAAATTTACAAAATTAGCTAAAAGGGGAAATTGATCTAATGGTTTAACACGGGAAATATAAGATACTTCAAACAACATAATTATATTTTAAACATGAGCAATATAAGATACTTAAAAATTCTTTGCAATATTCTTAGCCACAAAAGAAGTAGCAACACTGAGGAGAGGAATATTAAGGGTATAATAGGAAAACAACATTACTTAAAATTAAAAACTTTTAAGTTTAATGGATGACATTCATGCTTTATAAATAGTCAAGATTTACATCTATCTATCTATCATAATATAAGATTGAGTCCCCTTATTAGGCATCCACAGGTGCATGTTGGGCAGGGTATAATCGTGTCATTGTAAAACAAAGTGAGCGATACACAAAAACGCGTTAGACACTCTAAAAAGTCACAAAATTCCTATTACATCCAACATATCCTACGTAACCAAAATCTAAATACAGATTCAGTTTACAATAACTACTACTCAATTTCACAGCTTTCATAACCGTTTAACAATATAATTATCTTGTTGCACTAAAATTGCAATCCTTATTAGACATCCTTCATAGATTCCACTACAGCACACTCTCGATTTTCCTTTCGCAACTGTGCCGTTTCATCTTTATAACAGTTAAAATATTCTCAAAATCCAATAAGATCCAGAGTCTCATATAAGAAAAGGTAAACCATAAACTGATTATAAAAGCTTTCAATGCGTTTTTTATTAAACAAAGAGAAGCTAATGATGCTAGGACACGTAATCATGAAAGCAGACACCTTGTTCTTGTAAACAGAGCAGTTACCCTTAACCTTACATTAACAAAAAAAATAGGTCCGAATTATGCTGCATTAGTACAACTGTACAATAACGAAGTGCCACACGCGATCTTGTAGAGACTATATCATGCAAGTACTGAATTCACGCGGAAAAACAGAAATGAAGATGTAGACCTATACCTGTAAGATTTTCTTGAAGCCATTTAGAATTCGTGGGACTAATATGACTATTCCACCAGCATGAATACATCCTACGCGAATCTGCCTTTGACAAAGACGCCATCCTCTCAACCTTTTAAATAAACCACAATTCTTAAATCTCGTCACACACACACCAAACTTTTACAGTCCAAACCACAATTCACTACCGAATAAACCTCAGTTTTCCAGTATCCTTCCTATAAAAAACGAAAAAAAAAATTAAAAATTTATCCATCTTTCATGATCACATACAACCTCAAATATCACCGAGTATCACAAACCTGGTTGTTATTTGGTGAAACAGATGGATCATTTGCATTTATTTCATCATCTTCATGCAGTCCCAACAGTTCTAAAGCCTTGCATCTAGAGTCAACAGTCGTAACTGCAAATTATATCAGCATTGAAACTTCACGACCATTTGTACGTACTGATTAGAAAAAAAAAAAAAAAGGGAAGCAATTTTTATTACCTTGAAAAGATGAGACTTTGAGCAATCTTTCAATCAGTTTTGTATCAATGGTGCTATCATCAACAGCAAGAACATGAAACCGTGAATCTGTTGCAACACCCATATCAGCAAAATGACCAAATTTGCCAATTATTATCAGAAAGATGGTGGTCGCAAACATATTGGTCATATATGGTACCATATCCTTTGTGTAAGATATCTCACATAGAATTCCATTGCCCCTTCGGTGATTTTCTGCCGGTCCAAACTGACAAACGGAAGGTTAAATGTTATCTTATGTACAACAATATATGTAGTGAAATAAGTGAAATCAGAACTGGAACATCATAACCAACACATCGCCTAGGTTGAAGTTCTTACTTCATTAGGACATAATTATTTGAAAGTAAAGGTCAACAGAATTAAAACTTATGAGACTACATACCCTTTTCAGTTTATCATTTTCTTCTTGCATTCCACTTAATTTCACCTTGAAATAATCTACCAGCTGTAACATAAATTAGGGCAAAACATTAACAACAAACAAATCAAAAAGGGGAAGATTTAGAACGATCTTTAAATCCTAGTAAATTGTCATAGCCTAAAGCGTATAGACAATGAGATTCATTACTTCAGTCAGCAGCATAAGCTTAGTATTGATCATTTCCAGCATCAGCATTACCATAACCACGGTTAAAGCCACCGCCACCATAACCACCAGTGCAAGGAGCACGCTCGTTAGCCAAACTAACACGAACAGACCTCCCGTTCAGGTCCTGAACAAAAACTAAAAAATTAAAACCTGCAATCTTTAAATGAAACAGACTGTGCTTGATAGTTTAGCTGCATAGAGTTAGTTTTGAACCTGGCCATCCATGGCAGACATAGCCTCTTTTGCACAGTCAGTGTTGTAGCTCACAAACCCAAATCCTCTTGACCTTACAGATTATCGGTCGGTGATGACTCGTGCTGGATCAGCAGATTATATGAAATTATAGTATATAATATTTACTATTCACGTTTTGTCAAAAAGGTTTATACCGGGTATTGTGCACTATTGCACTTTACGCCTCCTGGTTTAGGTTAGACAGAAATCATATCCCTTGTAGCATATGCACCGAGTATTACAAATGTACCGATATATGAAAATTATGCAGATGTTTTACCTTCAACGACCTCACCAAAGCCAGAAAATGCTTCCTTTAACTGGTAATCATCGGTCTGATATGAAAGCCCTGAGAACATTCAGATAAAATTATATTACAGCTTGTGGAAACAGAAACAAAAAAATAAAGTGAAGTTAATTAAAAGACATACCACCAACAAAGAGCTTGGAAGACATGCAACGGAAAGCATTATACATAGATGGTCCTGTCATGTGTCCGTTGGATACAGTGGTCTGAGAGATACTTTGCCTCATGAGACTTCCAATTTTGTTGTAGAGAGCCATTTCAGTTGTTTGAGTTTAAAAAACCTGCATTTTCATACTTCATACATTAGTAAAAATGCCCATTTATGCCAATCTAGAACTTAACATGATAGATATGAATATATCTTCTTTTCAAACTACATAAATCCTAAACTTCTTATATGCTCTTAACAACATTTTCAGATGGTCAAAAACAACGCATGTGCATTCTTACATCAAATCGAAAAGGGGAAGATACGTCATGCTAGAACCTGGTAGATGGTCTGTGACTCCAGTACGCACCTCAAAACAGAAGGTCATACGTAATCAAACGAAAATCTGAACACAAATTGACACTAACAAATTAAAACTTGCAATCTTTAAATGAAACAGACTGTGGTTGATAGTTTAGCTGCATAGAGTTAGTTTTGAACCTGGCCATCCATGGCAGACATAGCCTCTTTTGCACAGTCTTCAGTGTTGTAGCTCACAAACCCAAATCCTCTTGACCTTCCAGATTCTCGGTCTGTGATGACTCATGCTGGATCAGCAGAATATATGAAACTATAGTATATAATATTTACTATTGACGTTTTGTCAAAAAGGTTTATACCGGGTATTGTGCACTATTGCACTTGACGCTTCCTGGTTTAGGTTATACATAAATCATATCCCTTGTAGCATCTGCACCGAGTATTACAAATGTACCGATGTATGAAAATTATGCAGATGCTGTTTTTACCTTCAACGACCTCACCAAAGCCAGAGAATAACCCCATTCGTATTACCTGCAAAAGAATAACCCCACCTTTATCTTTCATAATCCCGGTTCCAAGAGTAGAGGCAATAAAGTCACCATATCTTTATAGTAAACTTATCTTGTTATCCAGACACAGCCTAGAATTATTTTCCAGATTCATATGTGAGAAAAAAAAAAAAAAAAAAAAAGGGGCAAAAGATTAACCAATGAAAAAAAGCTAAAAGAAAGACCAAATATAAACCGAGAACCCACCTAAACATACTAATCCAAACACACCTTCTTAAACTCAGCACATAAGTACAAAAAAACCTTATTGTCGTCTTAAAATATGAGGCAGTAAGCTCTCGAAATGAGGGTGTTTGGAATTAGCTTAACCACAGCCGGCCATAGCTGCAGCCACGTGACTCCCGGATGCAACATATGGATGGGGTGGTAATAGGTAAGGTCAAAACAGGCCATTTTTGTATGGGTTGAGTTGACCCGGAACACACTCAAAAAAATTTTCTTTCTTTAAGCAATTAGCTATGCACGTTTTAGTTATAACGTACTCAAATTTATTTGTTATGAATCATAAAAAATAACTTATGATCTCAATTTAGGAGGTTTTATGCTATAGGAATATCAGCACTGATAATACAATAAGATTTTACCTCTTTGGTCCGGACACGCAGGGCTCCACATCTTGAAGATTCAACTTCAGGTGAGAGCTAAACACCATATCTCCCTCCGGCTGACAGAAACATCAAGTGTGAAGGGTTAGTGAATAGTGAATACAACCATGAGTTACAGACCAAAGTAGATCCATACCTGACTGTAATCCATGAACAACTTGTTTGCCCGCAGATACGCCTCTATCATAGATATCTACACATTTTTGTCAGTCAGTGTAACTCTATTAGTATATCGAAAGAGCACCATAAATAGATGAAGTACTTACCGTATCAACGCTTCTTCCAGTCATCTTTAGATATTGAAGAGTAACATGATCCACTGGAAAGAAACCCATAGATGCACCGTACTCATGAGACATGTTTGCAATAGCTGCACGATTGGTAAAGCTATTTCACTCATTCCTTTTCCTGCAAAGATGATATATAACTCGAATCTTTGATTTCACATGAACAAAATCATGTCTGAGATAAAAAGTAAACCATGCTTATTATATCATAAGCATGTTACTTACCAAAGAACTCAACAAAATTGCCAACAACCCCGTGCTGTCTAAGCATTTTAGCAACTGTCAAGACCAAATCTGTAGCTGTAACTCCATCTTTCAAGCTTCCAGATAGCTCAAACCCAACCACACCCGGAAGAACCATGGTCATGGCCTGACCAAGCATAGCTGTTTCTGCTTTTATCCCACCAACTCCCCACCCGGCAACACCTAACCCATCTATCATCGCTGTATGAGAATCTGTCCCAAAAACGGTATCAGGGTAGAGAATGCCATTAGTGTTCAAGACGACTCTCGCAAGGTATTCGAGGTTCACCTGGGAGTAGTATTGCTATGTTTCACCATGAACACGCACATCAGCTTCTGTTAGAAGAACAAATGAGTACACGTGTCGATAACACCCCCGAAGTAGAACCGTCCATAGTACAGCAGCCTACAAAGAGAAACCGTTAGAAAAAAACAACAAAGGTCGATAAAACAGGTCCTTAAGAAAACATAGAAAGAGAATGTGTGGTTATACCGCTAAACTCCCGAAGCGGCACATCATCTATTTTCCTTTTCCCCTTTCCGATAACCGCCGTTTCTAACAAAGACTCGCGATAACGATACGACGAACGCGGATGCAGTAAATCCGGTTCATTGATTGTTATACTATTTGAAGAATTACGAAAAAAAACACAAAACATCCGGGCTGGTAAACAAATCGTGAAAACCGGTGTCGCAATTTTCACCACTGCCAGAATCCAAAACGGACTCCCCACACACATCAGCCACAGGTATAACAGACTCATTCCCTTAACTAATTAGCAAAATACAAAAACAAATCAAACTGAAAACATCACATAACGAAAAACTTAGAAGTGAATCAAATATGTGCATAATACCTTTGAAAGCAAACGCATAATCCATAAGTTCAAAATTAAAAGAGTCGATCTTTTTATGTCTTCCTTATGGATTGATATGCGAAACTGCAAAAACAGAAATATAAAAATAAAATAAGTTTGACCTGTATTAAAATCAAAATTCGCAATAAATAATAAATTGATAAAAACTGCAAAAACAGAGGATGCAGACAATGGTGGTATGAACTTACGATCATCTGAGAAAAAAGAATGATTTTACTTCCTTAGAAATTTAAATTTTGAAGAGTTTAGGAATAAGCTACATTTATGGAAAGTTGGAAACGAATTAACTAATAGAAATATTGGGGGCTATTGTGTTTCCAAAAATTGGCCCAAAAAAATGGTGCTTTCACCATAAGTTTTGCAAATTTCGGATATTAGATTTCTTAAAATTAGTATGTAAAATGATTAATGTAGACATCCTAAAAATTCAGCATTCACTTTTTCAAAGGGCATTTACGGTATTTTTCAAGTGCTGTATCTTTTATATAATAAAACAAAACCCCTAGTGGGGACTTTTACATTTCAAAAAAATCAAATCATACCTTATTAAGTAATAATCAAATTATTATTATTATTATTTTCTTAAATATTAAATAAGAAAAGCCTAAATACTTCTAAATTTATCCATATTCTACAAAAAAAAGAATGTGATTTGTAATCATTCAATAAAAACTTACAAAAATATATGTGTCAAAATATAAAAAATTAAAACTTGAAAACGGTGGAGCAAGTTTTTCAAAGATTTGAGCTGAAACTTAAAATTCAGTATCATTCCCACTAAATATTTGAAGTCCCAACATTCCCAAATTCCTCCTCCATCAATCAAACTCGATCTCTTATCATTTATTCACGCACAATCATTGAAGCAAGAACATCTCCTCCAAATCTAATTAATATTAAAACCCACTACATTCGTAAATAACCCTAATTTAATACCTCAATCAAAGTACAATGGTTTTGAAGGTCCTGTTATAATAATTAAAACCCGAAATTAAAAATAATAATTTATTTAAATGATTAGAAAAAACCTCGCGCGTGCGCGGGCATTATATCTAGTATTAGAATATATAGATATAGATATAGATATAGATATAGATAGATATACATTATATTAGGTAATTACCGCATAATCATCCCACTATTTTTACCTCGAAACAATCACAACTGCCACTAACCGCTAAAAAAACACGTTGAAACACTTTAACGTCTGAACCATGAGCACGCCACGATTGAACTCTAGCGGTCCGCTAGCCCTTTGCGGGTGCTCTTTGATTGGTGAAAAGGCTGCTCCAATATAAAATATATATAGTGAAGAGTAGCTTATCCTTTGGCATGTTATGTGTTACACGACTACACGAGTTATCACGATCCCATTTGCGGGTGTTCTTAAGTTGATGAATAAGCTAGTCCGACATAAAATATATTGAAGAGTAGCTCTCCTTTGGCCTATTGTGGGTTATAAACGAGGAAAAATTTATTAGAGCATACATAGTCACATAAAATCAACATCATATCAATTTTTATTCTCAACTATTATTCTATCACTTTTACTCTGAAATGGTTTATTATCACCAATAAATATTTCTCCACTACAAGTTCACAAGTCCTCCTCCATCTTATCTTGAAAGTTATTAATCTTCTATCAAAAGGTTTTCTTGAAGCTTGTCATTATAGTTATGATACGAATTTATCACATACTAGACCTGTATCTCATAAATTCAAGTGTAAAATTCACTCAAAAAGTTAGAGGAGGAAACGCCTAAACTTATAAGCCACCAACTAAACTACTAAACCCATATTTAGCTGATATACTTCATCATTCTACCTTTACATTGTCCGTTTCTAGTGATTCACAAGCAACAAATATTATTCCTAGTGAGATGTAGGGCTGAGCACGGTCCGAAAACTGGACCGGACAGAAAATCGATTTGACCCAAAACACCGGTCTGATCCGATCGGTTCGGTTTGGTCCGGTTTTTTGGTTCGGTCTGATCTGCGGTCTGTAATGCTCGGTCCTAAATTGAAATGTTTCACAACATCCATCTAGATGTTCATATTAAAAGTTCAAAAACACAAATTATTTTCATTCGAAAAAACGCCTTTATTTTTTACTCTAACAAAAAGAAGGCATTTGTCATTATCATGTTAGCAAGAATCGAATACAAAAAAGAAGAAAGAATAAAGTTAAAAAAAAAAAGTACTTCGTCGGTCCCATATTAAGTATTCACTTTTAAAATGCATAAAGTTTTATAAAATTTCACTAATTACACTCTCCATCAATCAAATATTTATTTACTAAAGTCTCGTCTCATTGGTTGAAATAGAATATGAACGCTTAATTTGGGACATGACAAGATTCCATTGTGGACACTTAATACGGGACGTAAGGAGTAAAAAAGAACTCGGGGATCAAACCAAAGAAAGAAAGGCTACGCTGCATCCACCTGTCCACTAATAACAAAAACCACCACCTTTTTTATCCAAAACTTGTACATCACGCTTTAACACTTGTACATTCATATGCACCTTCATTTTCACACTCACTCACTCACGCACATTTAAAGGAAGATATTTTTATTATTAGTATCATCATTTTAAATAAATAAAATAAAATTAATTCATTTGCGAAGAAGAAGAAGGCTATTTCTATACGTAAACCCTAATTCTCCGTTAATTCTGTTAGAAATTAGTTATAAATGTGTAAATAGATGTTTACAATGTTGTGTTATATACATTTTGTTAGTTATTGTCAATTGTATTGTTATGATCGGTTACTCTGTGTGTGTGTGTGTTTTAGTGTGTGTAAGTGATTTTTATTCTTTCTGGCGGTTATTTTTTATTTATTTATTTTTTTTTAATATATATATATTTGTGATTATGAGTTTTAGATGATTTTTAGGAGTAATTTTAGAGGAGTGTTGTTAGTTTTGGTGAAGAGCGTTAAGCGTTATGTTTGGAAATGAGCAGTTAGGAGGTATTGGATTTTTGTTTAAGCGCTTCTATTTGAAAGGCTAATAAAATAGTAAGCGTTTAGGTTTTACGTCATTTTACACTTATGTTTGGCGAAAGGAGGAAGCGCTGTTTGTTTTCATAAAGCGTTTGGTAACATAGCTGGATATTTGTAATTATTAGCGCTAGTTGCTAGTAAATGCTCCTTCAAGTAGCATTTTGATTTGGAGTGTTTAGAAAAATTATTTGTTATAAAATGATAAACGCCAGTTGCTAGTTGCTTCAAAACGCTCCTTAACGCTTGCTACCAAACATACATTACGTATACAACTACGGTGTCAAATGCTCTTAGTGTAGGTTTGGCAAAACTAGTAGTAGCAGTTAGTAGTTGCAGCAAGTAGGAGCGGTTAGCAATAGGTGTGAGTTGTAGCTGTTTGTTTTATAAAAGTGTTTGGTAACGTAGCTGTATTTGTGACTATAAAGTGTAAAATGAGAAAGCTAAACGATTCTTCAAGTAGCGTTTTAAAAAAAATGAAAGCGCTCTTAAAAGCTAGTGTTAGCAACTAGTACTCGTTTTGCCAAACATAACCTAAATGTACAAAGTTAGTTTTTGTTTTGCTACAGTTACCCGGTTACTCTCATGATAGTTATCGTGGTTTTACTTTAGGATGATTTGAAAGTATAACGATCGAAACTGCTAATATGTATTCTGGTTGGTCATGTTGAAGGGCACTTGTTATGTTGATGTTGATAGAAGGTTTATGTAGTAAGCTAGGAATGATGTTTAGTTTAGTAATTTTGAGGTTGGTGGTGATAGGATTATATAACCAACAAACCTTTTGTTTTGTAGATTTTTCTTTTATTGTGATTATAAGTTTTAGGTAATTAATTACTAGTCTGATTTTGAAACTGATGTTGATAGTTTGTCATTAAGTTTTGCGTGTAATGGCTTGACTTCTTGGAAGATGGTCAATGTGTGATATCATTATATCCTAGTTAGGAAATTGAGTTTCTGTTTTTGGCACAAGTACTCGGTTCAATCTCGTGAAAAGTACCATGGTTTCTATTTTAGGATGCCAACTGTTGGTTAAAACATGGAGCGATTGCCAAACTGTCAATAGTACACTCTGGTTTGTCATGTTGAAGGGCATTTAGTTGTGTTTAAATAATAATCAAATATTTAAGTTGGTCAACATGCTTTTGAAGGACAGCGAAAGTGATAAAAGTCTTGCATATCTATATCATAGAATGATACTCTTGGTTTCTAAGTTTTGAGCAACATTGTCATACGTGGGTTGAATTAGTGCAAAGGGAATTTGTTTCTGTTTAAAAGGCAAAACTATATTTGAGTTTTCAAGTCATACGATTAAATGTTAACTTCAAAATGTAAATTGCAGTTGGGGTATTTGCAAGAAATTTGATTGAGTACGTAATCTCTGTAGCTGGTAAGCACCGATTGAAATGTTGGTGGTTTTGCCACTACAAATCCACATTACCGTTGCAAATTTATTAGTCCATCTAAAGTTAAAAGCTTAGCACATTTTCTCATGAACATCGTGCGAAAAACATTAACAAAGTCTTTGACCTTATTTAAGAAAAAAGTAGTGTGGGTTGTAAGTCAATATTCGCTTCAAGTTCATTATTATTAAATGTAAGTTATCTACCTGAATTAGTTATGATGTGTGATACATTTGCTTATGCTATGCGAGTATGCCACTTCTCTCAGGCCTATTATTGTTTGCGCCTTGGCCCCATGATGCCATTAGTAACTACAAATCTATATAGTGTTATGTATTTTCTCATATATTCTTCTTTGAATGTTATTATATGGAACTCATGTATGTTAGGTGAAATTTAACTTTGCAGGTATTTTCCACCTTGGTAACACAATATTGGTATAACACCAAATGCTCTGTAGAATTGCACACATAATTGGTTCGACCTAGTTCTTGACTTTTAAAGTTGGGCACTATTTGAATCAATGAAAAGTATGTACCGCAGGTTAGTGAGATACTTTTGCTAAAACGTGGTTCGGATTCTTATTGATTTGTGTATCTGATTAATTAATTTCCTTGTATACAGTGCCTTTTTAAGGAAGTCAAATGATCACGGGAGAATTGTTTTAACTGCAATCATGGGAATGATCTTAGGATATTTTCTCGGTGTTTCATTTCCTTATCTTTCTTTTACTAAGGTAGTTTGATTTTAAATATCCGATAACACATATTGCAGATATGGCCATTCATTACGTTAACTGTTATATTTCCTCAGATTAATATACATCCAAGCTTTCTTTCACCATTTGATATGCATGGGGATCATCATGAACGCAGTTTTCCTGAAAATCTTGGTTCATCTAATACACCTGAACTTCCTACGGTAAATTTCTTTCAATTCCTTTTTTTCTTTTTTCTTTTTCTAATGATAATTTCTGCATATTGCTATTGATTGAGGTTCTAAAAATATGTTTATTGGTTTCAGGTTTATGTTTCAACGAATCCCCATGGAGCAGAGTCGTTACCTCCAGCAATTGTAGTTTCAGAGACTGACCTTTATTTGAGAAGATTATGGGGTAAACCTTCTGAGGTATGGAATTGAACTCAATTTTATTACCTTAAGGATAGAAAGAAAAATAAAAAAAAAAAAAAAAAAAAAAAAAAAAAAAAACCCCGTTGCAGACGAACTTATTTGGTGTTGAAATTTTCAGGATTTAAAAAACAAACCAAAATATTTGGTAACTTTCACCGTTGGTTGGGCTCAAAGGAATAACATTGACGCAGCAGTAAAAAAGGTTAGATTATTTTATATCAACTATGCTATTTACATTTGATGCTAACTACTGATATTTGGACGTTACATGCCATTCTTTTTAGTTTTCGGATGAGTTCCAAATCCTGCTTTTTCACTATGATGGTCGAACCACAGAATGGGATCAATATGAATGGTCACGACAGGCAATTCATATCAGTACAAGGAAGCAAACCAAATGGTATGCTTCAGATTCTACTGTTCGTTATGCTGATTTATTATTTTATTTTTTCTGAATTTATTTTTCATTTGCTCTTCTCTTGTAGGTGGTATGCAAAGAGGTTTTTGCATCCAGATATCGTAGCAGCTTATGATTATATTTTTATTTGGGATGAAGATCTTGGCGTTGAACACTTTAATGGAGACATATATATGCAGTTAGTTAAGAAACATCGTTTGGACATTTCTCAACCTGGACTTGAACCCAATGAGGGATTAACATGGGAAATGACAAAGAGGAGAGGCAATAAAGAAGTTCACAAGTACGTTACTATCTTTTATACTATATATTTTTTTCTGTAAATTCAGTTTAAGTACTATTTGAACAACACTTAAGCTGTATATTTATGGGTTGATTAACAGAACTACAGATGAGAAACCAGGATGGTGCAGTGATCCACATCTACCACCGTGTGCAGCGTACTATTTCTGTTCCACCCTCTCAATCGTAGCATTTCATCTTAAAGATTTTACAGTTTTTAATGTATCTCACTTGGGTTCTATCCAGATTTGTGGAGATTATGGCTCCCGTGTTCTCTCGAGATGCTTGGCGGTGTGTGTGGTACATGATTCAGGTAAACTTATTTTTTAAGAATCAAGACTGCATTGTTAAATGATCTCATGTGCATATTCTATACAATTTTTTTTTTCATGCACAATGCAGAATGATTTGGTGCATGGATGGGGCTTGGATTTTGCTCTTAGAAGATGTGTAAATGTGAGTTGTTTGTATGTTCAATTTTTGTTTTGTATTTCCTACTGGTGCAGTATCATACTTAATTTGTTTCTTCTCACAGCCTGCACATGAAAAAATTGGTGTGGTTGATTCGCAGTGGATTGTGCATCAGCGTATTCCTTCACTCGGGAACCAGGTGAGACATCATAATTTGTTATATTATCAAGAAACTGTATGGTATTTCTTTGTTTGACATATGAACGTGTGCTTGTCACACATTTTAATAGCAAGAACTGGTGGTACCAAATGCTAACACATGATTATTCGTATACTATATTATAAACTATAATATTGGCTTGCAAAATGATAGTTCGTGTATTGATGCAGGGCGAGTCTGTGAAGGGTAAAGATCCACGGGATGGGGTAAGCATAGTTTATTGTATATATATCTAAGTTACTGCCACATCCCAAATAAATTCAAAATTTGACAACATACGATCTAATGAACGTCTAGTTGTCTAACTACCCCTTGAGAATGCAAAACCGGAGACATCTTAGGGGATGTTTGGATTTGCATTTTGGAAGTTGCAACTTAACATCTAATTATATGTTTGGATAAACAAATTTTGCTTCTGATTGTCAGTTTGTGTAAAGATAAATAGGCAGATTCATACCAATTGCAAAAAGACTGATCGTCCAAAGATAAACCAAAATTACCCGATTCCCTTTGTTTATACAAGTTTGGAGGACTTATAATCAGATATCACAACATATCTCATTTTTCGTTCACAAAAAAGATATTTTTGGTCCTTTTGCTCGTTAATTTATACTAATAAGATCAGAATTGGCCAAACAACACTATATCCTTCAACAGGTGGTATTTTATAATAGGATTATATATCGAATTTTAAAACACCTGTGGAAATCAGTACTTTGAAATACTTACTGATGGGCAGCAATGTGATCTTGAATTGGAACTTTACCATGTTAGAAAAAATATGCATTTATTTTTGGATCCCCTAAAATGATATTCTTCTAGTTTCATTTGAAGGTTATACTAATGAGTATGTTGCTTATTTTCTTTGGGACCGTAGGTAAAAGCTAGATGTAAAAGCGAGTGGGCTCTCTTCCAAGATCGACTTGCAAATGCAGATAAAGCGTACTTGAAACAGAACAGGACGTAACTTTAACATAGATTTCTTTACTCATTTTCAAAACCCGTTTGGCTTCTCTTCTCTGTCTTGGGAGTTGACTCTCCCGCTGACTCTTTTGTCCACAGTTCATGGCCAGACAGTTTTGTACGATAGGCATGATATATGTAGCTTTTGTGCATAGTTATATAATTATCAAATCTTCGATTATACAGGTGTTAGTGCCATATCGTTGCAGGTTACGGTTTGGCTTTTGTTTGTGCGTCTGTGATTGTGTGTACATGTTTATTCATGAACTGGAAGCATCCTAACCATTGCTAATTTGCAGTTTGAAATCTTGTGTTTTTCTTTGCATTTAGGCTTGTGTAGATTTGAAGCTTTGTAATGTATTTACATGATTAAAACCAGCGTCATGGTTTTTATATGATCATGCATGAAAAACTTCATTTTGTTACGAACTTGCAATATTGTTTCCTCCATATTTTCTTAGACTTGTCTGCGCTTTCGCAATTTCAGAGTCTACTGCCCACAGTGGTTCGACCGTGTCTTTGAACCTATGGGTCAGTCATGTTGAATAATGAGTCAAAACGGGTTGGAACAATACAAACCACTTTGGTACATGTCAAAATCAGCAAGAAACCATGTTTTTCAAGAATGTCATACTTTTTCTATAAATAGTAATACAATAAACATTGTTAATGTTAGAATTTAATAATCATGACCTTCATATATTAATCTAATAAACATCTTACACATATGCGGAAGCGTATGATCTAATTTTAACACATAAGAATTAACCGAATATTAAAGTGAACGTACATTTTGATTCTAACACAACAAGAATCAAACTTCAAATCTTCTTAAATCTTTATCAAGAATGGATTAACGAGATACCCCTTACCGTTTTGTATCTCAATCCAAGATATTAACTATAATGAGTTAATACCACGATCTTGTACACACGTACTATAACCGAATTAATGTTTATGCTAGTAATTTAAACACAAAATAAACCAAACAATATGAAAAACTTGGATCGACCCTATAAGGGTTTATATGGATCGACCTAAAGCAAAAAAAGAAGAGAAAGAAGATCTAGGGTTATAGCAAGAGTGCAAGAGTTAATGATTCAATAACCCTAGGTCTTGTATTTATAGCATGACAATCTTGGAGAACAAGTTAGCAATGGATTGGGTTTCCAAGCCCATAGCCGATCGGCCTAGGCAATCCTTAGGGATTCTGGAAGCTTCTTGTTCCTCTAATTTCATCTATAGTCCATCTCTTATTCCCTAACGGTCGTTAGTCAATTGTCGTTAATTACTTAACGTCCGTTAGTCGTTGTTTTTGTATTTTAATAATTAAATACATAATGATTTATATATTAATTATTATCCATTAATTCTTCATAAGTAATGTGTGCAATCCCGTGATCTCGAGTTCGATTTTAGACATACACATATTAATATTTGTCCACAAAACTAACATCTCCCACTTGGACATCTATTAATAGTGTAATGACATTGGTTAGCGTCTAGAAACACGCCAATGCCCCTAGTACAACTCGAGGGTTGGTCTCCTGGAAAAACTGTTGGGTCAAGAAAAACCTAAGAATACTTAAAACATGATTTGGACACAAATTAACTAAGTGTTAACTTAAACCGAGAACAATTCAAGTCACTGAGAGAACAACCTCTCAGTGAGTCATCTTCAGGATGCTTAAGGCGAATTCAAGTAGAAGGATTCACTACTCAGGAAGGGCGGTACTCCCTGATGTAGCACTTAAGCCAAAGAAGAAGATGATGGTTCAGTAAGTGTTTGACAAGAACTTACTGAACCCCAGTCTCCTCAACAACAATGAAGTAATTAAGAGTGATAACTGAGAAGCGTGTCCTGAAGAACTAAGTAGGGCTGAGCATCGGGCCGAAAACCGACCCGACCCGACCCGTCCCGAAAATACCCGAAACCGAGAAGCATCATATTTCTATACCGATACCGAACCGAATTTTAGTCGGGTCGGTTCGGTATTATTCGGTTTAATCGGTCGGTTCTCGGGATAGTGGGCCTCAGCCCGATTAACAAGCCCAGTTTTACAAAATAACTACAAGTCCAGTTTTTCACAGCCCGATTAACAAAACCAGTTTTACAAAATAACTACAAAATAACTACAAGCCCAAATACAGTTTCAAGAATGAGTTCCAAATACAGTTCCAAAGTCCAAACTCCAAACTTCCAACTACAAGTTCCAACTTCCAAGTTCCAAATACAGTTTCAAGAATGAGTTCTCTTTTCCAGTAGAGCATCATGTTGCAACATTCTTCTAATCTTCTATTTTCCATGACTGAGTTCTCCCTTTTGTTTGTCCAAAGCCTCTTGAATTTCTATAAAAAACATAACATTTATCAAGTGGTACCAAATCCAACACAAACACAAACTAAACTGTAAAGAATATAGAAGCAGTAAAGAAACTTAATACTACTAAAGTCAACTTCAATTCAATTCCTAAACACAATTCATAAACTTAATATAGAAGCTAAACTTTCAAGGTTCAGCCACTGCACTTGGTTCCACAGTCCCACAAGCAAGGTTCTTTGATACTGGTAGTATTAGAGTGATTCCTAATTCATTTATCCTCATAATAATTGTCATCTTAGTGAGTCTAAAACCACGTAAAAGAAAATGTTGAATCTTAGCTGCTGTAATTTATTCAAGTAATCCAACTCGAGAGACTCATTAATAAGTTTAATTTGGTTTTCATTTACATGACCAGTCACTCAATCCCAAGTAACACGGGCCGATGAACTGAGCCGAAACAGATAGTTCCAGAAAAATAAAATAAAATACTAGGCTGAGGTTAGGACCAGAAACCTTAGAAGCAACACCCGACATTAGAAGAAACATAAAATAAAACGTGTAGTCGACAGGTACTGCAGAAGACCCAAATCTAACCAAACTCAGACTCAGATCAATGTATACTACCGGCTGACAAAATGCAGGCTACATCAAGAATTCAAGATTGCCATAATTATTACAAGTAACATCAAACATACACACAATCACATCAAACAATCACACAATCACACACAATCTACTGGTCTGCTAAACTAACAGATTCAATGTACACTAACAGATTCAGTCACGCAAACAGATTTAACTACACCAACAGATTCAGTCATGATATTGCAGAGCTTAGTCGTCTTTCATTAACTAGACTGTTAAGCCTACTGATATTGCACAAAACATGAAAAGCCTACTGATATTGCACAAAAACATGAAAAGCCTACTGATATTGCACAAAAATTAACTAGACTGTTACCGTTAGCAAGCACGTCATCTTTCATTAAATCCTCTAACGTATCCGCAGTGATGTTTTTACTTGATGCACGAATCCAATCTTGTGTGCACACCAAAGCCTCTACAATGCTAGGCGATAAAGAATTCCTATACGGGTCCAAAACTCGACCACTCGCGCTAAAGGCGGATTCGGAAGCCACGGTGGATACTTGGATGCACAAGATATCTAAAACAAAGTTAATAAAAAACATAAGTTAATTAAAAACATAGTAACAAAGCACAAAGATATCTAAAATTTAATAAAAAAACATAAGTTATTACCTTTCGCCATCTTTGATACAATTGGAAATCTTGGACTATTTAACTTCCACCAATTAAGTATGTCGAACTCTTCATCATCCTCTAACTCAAGACGCGGTTCTTTAAGATATTTGGTCAATTCGTCTTCACCCCCGCACAACTTATTTCCAACTTTATCTTTAAAAGCATTTAAGAAAGAATTACCACGACGGCGACTTGTGTTACCACTTTGACTTGACGTTGTTTTTGGTATGTCACTTGATACGTTTGTGCCATATTTTTCTTTGTACATGGCAAACAAGACCCTCATATCTTTCTCAACCTTCTTAACCAATTTGTCACATAATTCTTCATCGGTTAAAAAGGGAAATGGCGTCTCATCACTTTCTTCATCAACCTCCATTGGTATACAACCATTTTCTATCAAATGTCTAAACCCGTAGCCAATTATTTCCGATTTCATTGTTGGATCTAAGATAACGGCAAAGTACATATAATGGTTGATTTTTTGGTAATCACCCCAATATTTGTCATACTTTTTTCTCATTTCTTCAACCATTACCTTAAAAGAAGCATGTTCTTCCCACTCACGAAGATGCTTATCAACATCAAGTACCTCACCAAACCACAAATGAGCTACGGGACATGATACGTTAGACACAAGTTCGGTTTTTTTCCTTAAACTTTTCCAAAAATGCAACTACCTTCTTACAAACCTCAAAATCAGCCCGCTTAGGTATTTCCTCAAGGTCTCAGGCAAAACTAGAGTTATTGAAATCATAATCAAAAAAAGCTTCTTTTAACTCAATGGCGGTTTTCAACATATCATGTGTTGAATTCCATCTTGTAGGGCATTCGGCAATCAAAAACTTATTTGAACTACAAGACTTTTCGACACTTTCTTTAAACTTAGTAACTCTTTGGCTCGAATGTCTTATGTATTTCACGGCCAATGCTATGGTGTCTACTTCTTTTTTGAATGTTTTAAGACCATCTTTGACAACTAGGTTTAAGATATGAGCCATACATCTTATGTGAAAATGTTTACCACTATCATACTTAGTTGGTAAATTTTCTATCAAGTATTCAAGAGCTTTGTCATTTGAAGTAATGTTATCAACCGTCATGGTCATAACATTCTTTATACTCCATCCGGTTATGCATTCCAAAAGTGCCCTACCAATATCCACCCCTCTATGACTATGAATTGGTCTAAAATTAATAATTCTTTTGTGCATTACCCAATCATCATCTATAAAGTGGGCGGTTAAAACCATATAGTTCACTCGTTGACAACTAGAAGTCCATGTATCGGTAGTTAAATGAATTGTGGTGGCATTGTTGCTTAAGAAATTTAAAAGGCTCTTCCTCTCATCAAGATAAAACTTAGAAATATCTCTAGCAATAGTAAAAGGAGAGGGCAAATGAAATCTAGGTTGCAAGTTCGTGGTATATTCAATGAATGCCGGGTGTTCTACAAACTTAAACGGAAGCTCGGCAAGAACAACTAACTTAATCAACGACTTTTTAATCTCTTTTTCATCATATTTCCATGTTTCTAAACTCCCCATGCTACTACCACCCTCATCATTCTCACCAATAGTTTTTTTAAATACGAGTTTTTTCTGTTTCTTAATTTTCTCAATATCCGGGTTTTTATCACAGTTTTGATAATGAGTATTTAAGTGTCTCGTACCATGTTTAACGGAGTCGGCTTTGAAAACAGCGTCACACCATTTGCAGTAGGCCATCTTAATCAACACCCCATCTTCATCAGCTTCAAACTTTTGCTCAAAGTACTTCCAACACTCAGAAGTAGTTTTCCTTGGTTTCAGTGGGGCTTTCCTTTTGCGTTTATTAGCATCACAGTCAACCGTCTCAACATGTATGGTCTGATCCTAAACAAACACATTAAAACATATAATTAGTAACACATATCTACAAAATCAGATTATTCTTATTAATTTATCCAATTCCAATTATTCTTATTAATTTATCCATGTATAATTAAAGCAAATGCAAGTATAATATCAGTTAGCAGGTAACAAAACTAACTGAGTGCTATAACTAACTGAGTGCTATAACTAACTGAGTGCTATAACTAAAACAAATGCAATTTATCCAATTCCAATTATTCTTATTAATTTATTCTTATTAATTTATCCATGTATAATATCAGTTAGCAGGTACCAAAACAAATGCAATTATTCTTATTAATTTATTCTTATTAACTAAAACAAATGCAAGTATAATTAAAACAAATAAAAGTATAAAACACTTACTTCCATTGCATTGGTCTCATCATTTACAGTTACAGATTCATTTGTACGCGGCGTAGGTACAGAAGATCCCATTGATTCGGGTATTCGGCAATCCATATGTTCGGTGTGTTCTTGAGTGAGTGAGTGACTGATTGAAGAATGGAGGGGAAAAGATTAAAAGGGGCGCGCTATATTTTTCCAGAAGAGGGTGGGTTCTTGAGAAGTGAGAGTGACTGAGAAAGTGAGAAGAGGCAATTAGGCAAAGAGGGGCGGGTTATTTTAGATTTTAGAAACCCTAATAAATGTTCGGGTTTGGCGGGCAGATTCGGGCTAAATTCGGTTCCCGGCCCGAACCGACCCGAAACCGGGAAATGCTATTTTTCAAAACCGAGTACCGACCCATTAGTATCATTTCGGTATCGGGACTACTCGGGATCGGTCGGTTTTTCGGGACTTTTCGGTTTCGGTCGGTTTTGCTCAGCCCTAGAACTAAGTGCCTGAGAAGAAAGGCAGAAATATCTAGGAAGGATTTAAGATAAGATCAAATCTTATCTTGTCAGGAAGAAATCCTTCCTAAGACGGCTTAAAGTCTTGGAGTGTCAGACCAACCACTCCTAAAGACTTAATAGGCCATTTCTATTGGTTCTTGGAAATGACAATTACTGTTGTAATTGTCAGACACGCTTGCTCAACAACTTGTAATATTTTAATTACTTTTACTCAGTTTACTTGTGTATAAATAGATTGAGAAGGAGAGAAGTTGAGTGTGTTTTGTACAATTAAAGCTTAGACTTTTGCAAAACAACTTCTCTCCTACAAAGAGTAACGTATCCCTGAGATAGCTCAGTGAGGTCGCATTGTTATCACTCAAGCCACTACTAGAAAAAGGTCTATCCTTGACTCGCATTTTATGACGCACGCTACAAGATGACGCGCAAATAGCAAAGTCATAAAATAAGAGTCATAACGAGTAAATTTTCTATTGGGGATGACTCGCTTTAAGAAGCGTCATAACATATGGGTCATAATCACATTTTTGGCTAACTCCCGCCCACTTTTTTTCCCCAAAATCAAATGATTTTCATTGTCCCTCCATACTTATCTCCATACTTGTCTAGGTCACCCACTATTTTCACTACTCCCCACTTATCTCTCTTCTCTGCCGCTATAACACAACCGCTATAACCCTAATCTCTTCTCTGCCGCTATACCTTGTTGGTTTTCTTTGCTAGTCAACCACAGTCCCACTCTCGATTTCAGGTCCACATTTCCATGAATCAGGTACTTTAATGTGTTATATGTTCAATTTAATCATCAATTCGTGGTGTTCATGAGTCAATTTCGTGTTTGGTTAACTTTTGAAATTAGGGTTCATGAGACCCGAATCTGTATATCTGTGAGATATGCTGAGTATTTTTTTAGTGTGCTTATGAGTGTGTTATACGATTCAGGCAAGAGAGATGCAGAGGAGATTATTGAGAAAGTTGTCAATAATCTAAAGTATAAAAACCTTGGCGCTTAAGGTGTTATTTTTTTGTCATAACTGATTAGATGTTACTGACTGGTCAATATTATTCATACGTTTTCTGGGTTATAAAAGGGGTAATAACGGAAAACATAGAAAATTGGACGATTTTAATTCAGACAAAGTTCTGTATCTCTTGAGTTTTTGTTGTTTCTAAAATCCTTTGTGTTTTTCACTCCGTTGCCACGCTAATTTGTTGTTTAAAGTTATTAATGATCTGTGGAACCTTTTTGATTTATGCATTTTGTTTTAGATTGTATACAGGAACCTCAAGTTTAACATTTTTTATTTGATATTTCAGGGGGCTAGAAATGAAATCTTTGCTCTGCAGCCTGCTCCCATTCAGGTGTCATATATGGGATTCCCTGGTACAACTGGTGCTAGCTATATACAGTATCTGGTTACTGATGAAGTAAGACAACTTCTGTTATCTTTTCCCCTTAGTTTGCTTCCCCGCTAGTGTATGCTGAGTTGTCTGATTTTCTGTGGCAGTTTGTCTCTCCAACTCGGTTTGCTCATATTTATTCTGAGAAGCTTGTTCATCTCCCTCATTGCTACTTTGTGAACGACTATAAGCAGGTAAACCTTACTAGGGCAGAAATGTTTTACATATTCATACGGAAATGAGACTTCGTGCCTGTAGGTGATTTATATATCAGATATGCTATTGTCTGCATGTTTCGAAACTTGCATCACCATTTCTATGATTGCTCTTTTTGTTTGTTGAAACTTTCAAACCTATTTCCATACTATCCTTTTGACTAATAAGCTACGTCATGTTGCTGCTGCAGATGCCGCTGCACAGGGTGTGCAGCCAGACCAGATCATTTTCACTGACGTTGCTATGAAGAATGAACACATCAGGCGTAGTTCTTTGGCGGATCTTTGCCTTGACACGTATGCTACACAAACTCTTTGTATCTTTGAATGTTGTTAACAACTGCATGTTCTTGTATTATGATGCCTTGATTGATAATAACTTCGTATTCCCATCGATTAGGCCGTTATGCAATGCACATACAACTGGCACTGATGTTCTTTGGGCTGGGTTGCCTATGCTGACCCTCCCCCTTGAGAAAATGGCAACTAGAGTTGCTGGTTCACTCTGTCTAGCCACTGGAGTTGGTGAGGAGATGATTGTCAACAGGTTGGTGGTCCAATCTCTAAATCAAATTGTCAAATAAATTACGATACTTGGGCATTGGCTCTACACTTAAAGACCACCAAGTTGTAGTTTTATTACCAATTTGTTATTTCTTTGTGTATATTCATTCATCACAAATCTGCAAAAATGACCGTCGCTTGACTTTGATATCCTACTTGATTAGTTTAAGGTTCTGCTAAGCTGAGCCATACATCTTGTGATTAACCTTATGTATTTTTCTGTTATGAAGTATGAAGGAGTATGAAGACAGGGCAGTGTATCTAGCTTTAAACCGACCAAAGCTTCAAGAACTCACTAACCGACTTAAGTTATCACGCCTTAGCTGTCCTCTGTTTGATACATCTTGGAGCTTATTTAAGTGCCTTATTTTGGTCTGCAAAAGACCTCAGTGAACCATAGTCTGCCCTGCACCACACCTTAGTGGTCTGATTTAGCTAGTTATCATTAATTTGTTTTTCCCCAGTTTCATCAGTTTTGTGTGATTTTTAGTTTCTTAGATAATAGTAGTTATAAGCTGTAATTTGGTACTTAGTAAGTTGACCAGCTTATCTAGCCTTCCTTATTTTTATTTGGATTTTAGGATTTAATCTAAGCAGTTTTCTCAGGCCTTGAACAGACATGTTTTTGCCCTGCCCCTAGTTAGACAGCAGACTGATTGAACAATTGGCATGTCTGCAGTATTCTATTGACGTGTAACGTATTTTGAATTTGTCTATCTTTTCTCTTTTTTAGATGTGGTTAAAGGGAATGGGAGACTTATTCCTCAAGCGGTTAAATCGTGGGTCGAGCAATACGAAAAGGAGCCAAAACCAGCAATGGTTGAACTACTGCTTCAGGAGAGCTGCACGGATGACTCGGGTAGTCTTGTTGTATACTCGGTGGTCGATGTGGAAGCTGTCAAACTAACTTGTGAATTGCTATCGATATGTAATTTTGTCGTTAATTAACTTGTGACTTATCGTGAATTAGTACTTGAATTAACCTCATTGTTTTGATATATATATATATATATATGAAATGCGTTATTTTGATATTTGTGTTTTTAATTTTGTATTATCAGGTTTTTAATTGTCATTTAATAGAAAATTAGGAACTGGAAAAAATTAATTTAAAAAAAAAAAAAAATTAGGTTATGACACGCAAAAAGGAGAGTCATAAAACGTGGGTCATAAAAAAAAATTAGGTTATGACACGCAAAAAGGAGAGTCATAAAACGTGGGTCATAAGTGCGCGTCATAGAGGGATGACGCACAAATGAGAATCATGAAGCTTTATGACGGGTCCATCCTTGACTCGCATTTGCGCGTCATAAAGCCTCTTCTTGACTTGCATTTGGAGTCAAGAATAGCTGTTTTTCTAGTAGTGAGCAAAACTTGAGTTTAGATAGAAGACACCACCATACCTTGTCTATTCAATCCCAAGTGTTTATTCCGCAAAACACTTGGGTATAGATTCTTTGATTTATTTCTAATAAGAATTTAAACGTTGAAAATTATATTGAGTTTTCTATATTCACGTTTTATAACTGTTAGAATTAATCATAACATTGTATTAGTCATAAACACAAATAGATTAACTTTCTAGTTAACTCTAAACGTGTAAGGGACCAACAAGTGGTATCAGAGCCTCTGGTTTATAAAATCTTTTTAAACTAACCAAGAGTGCTCTAGGTTTTTAAAAACCAAGATCCTACTATGGCTGATATCAATGTACCCCAGCTAGTCGACAAAAAGGGTGGCAGCTACTCCGCTGTTGCACCCAGACTTGAAGCTGGGAAATTTAGCAAATGGAAGAAGCATATGATTTGCTATCTTACCGGTATGGAACCCTACTACATCACATGTATCAGGGATGGCCCATTTGTCCCTAAGACAGCCGCAGGGCTAAACAAGCCTGAGGCCCAATGGACCATTGATGAGAGGAGGGTGGTCAATCAAGACCAACGCATGAAAAGCATCCTTATATCATGTCTTCCTGACGATATAATGGAATCAGTCATCAACTGTCTAACAGCCAAGCAAACTTGGGATGACTTGGTAAACAGCTTTGAGGGTCCCTCAGATACCAAGGAAAATAGGGTCATGGACCTCAAACTTGAGTATAATACTTTCAGGGCAAAAGACTCTGAAAGTCTCTCACAGACCTACACCAGATACAAGACTTTGATAAATGAATTATCAAATGATGGTGTTGTACTGTCTAAGCATAAGACAAATGTTGGCTTTGTCAACAGTCTCCCTGAGAAGTGGCTCAACTTCTCACAAGGCCTGAGGAATGCTAACCACATTCAGACCCTTGAGCTCCCTGAAATTTATGGGAAGTTTATCTATGAAGACAACTTGAACTCAAGGAGATACCCTGACTCAAAAGCTCTTGAGTCCAAAAAGGCCTTAACCTCCTGATGCGCGTGTGTGTATGCTCTAATTTATACCCACGGTATGTCGTTGTGGCTTTAGCAGTATTCAAGTTTTAAATTTATATTTAGCCAACTTATAAATAACACACACACTTTAACGAGCAGTGTACCCGGTCAGTATGAATATAATGGTAAGTAGAGTGTCGATCACTAAGAGTGGAACGTATTACCTAGTTATCCTAATCAGTATTTTAATATCTTAAGTTAGCTATACAACCTAATTTAACGCAAGGGGGTTCAGCCTGAGAGACTGGCACGATTTGGTTGCAATTAAATAATAAACTAAACTAATAGGCACGAATCAGCGATTAGCACACACGTACACAGATAAATACTTGAGACAATAAGAAGACCTGTCCTGATAGTTAAGTAGCTTGTTACTTGTTTTATTGCTAGTTTTATATGAAGTGTATAGTTCGATGCAACGCACCGAGATTAAGTCCTTTCTCGTTGGTTCTAATCTTATCGGCGAGTAAACCCTTAATGATTACTTATGACTATCCTATTTACCTTTTCTTCCTACTTTTCTACAGACGATAGAATGCATAGGTGATAAAATAAATAGGCGAGGGCAGAGGCATGGCGACCCGATCAACGCTCAGCTAGACACAGAGGTTATCAATGCACTAATAAAAGTCACCAAAGACATCAACATATAAACTTTAATTAATGGGTAAGCAATATTAAGAGGAGTGCAATCTTTCCGTTGTCACATTACACAAGCCCATCAATCCTGATGAATTAAAGTTTACTAATACAATAAAACAAAACTACTTAATGAATTGAATACATGCAGGACCTTCTTACAGCTCTTGTATCTTCGTTCAAGGTGTGTCTTGTGCTGCTACTTCGACTGAATTCGGCCTAGGGTTTCTGTCTTCTCGTACTTAGCTAAATGTCGAACTCTGAAATTCGTCTGTCTTTGGGGTATTTATAGTTTCTGTCTGAGGGTTAGATGCGGCGCATAGGATAAGTAGATGCGTCGCATTGACTTAACTTCGCGTGGGGTCCAAGATTATTATATTCCAGAATATTCGTACACCGCCAGAAGATGCGGCGTAACTCCATTCTTAGATGCGGCGCATGTCCTTTGCCGTCTTGGATAATATCTTGTGAAATCTTGATAGTGATGCGCCGTATGTAATAAGCAAGATGCGGCGTATCTGGAGCAGAATGGTCTTGATCTTGTACATTTCAGTAGACTCTTAACTTCTTGCATGTTTTGCTCCATAATTAGTCCAAAATCGCCAAGTTTCACATAATACTTGTTTTTACCTGAGAATTACAAAAGTAAACATTAACGTATCAATTCTCACAGATAATATAATAAAACAAGTCAAATAAATAGGATAAATGATAGTAATAAAATGTACTTATTTGAGTTCATCAAATATCCCCCCACTTGAACTTTACTTGTCCCCAAGTAAACCTTAGAATTAATCTTATGAAAATGTATCCTAAAGGATATTAGGATTTATTTTCATATTTAAGCATGTATTCATTTTTGTCGTGATCACACAACCAAACACTTAACGAATTAGAAGTAAAATAAAATAATTCGATAAAAGCAAATCTAATCGTTTAACTGTCCAGTCGTGACGAATATTCTATCATAAGCTTGGCAAGTATACGCATCTCCCCCACTAAAGCCAAGGAATAACAAGTCTAAAGCGGTAAAAAGGGTTTGTAGGTTAAGGGGTTAATCATTCTCCTTAATCTCTATCGATCTCAAATTCCAGAAAAGGCGACAAAATCACAAATACATGATCGAATCCACGAACACGATACTTGCAATTGCTCAAATCCTTAACTCGAATAGGCTAAAGATAGGACCAAGTAATCTTCACCAATAATATTATATCAAAAAGGGCGACAAAATCATAAATACATAGCCGAATCCACGACTACGATACTTAAGATTGCTCAAATCCCTAATCTCAATAAATCAAAGGTTTGGATAAAGAATAATATAGGGTATGGATAATATTTGGGATACAAATTGGTGTAAAATAAAAAATAAACAAAACAGATAAATTAAAATCCTAAGTGTGGTTAATCACTATCCCAACCATCCCATGAATAAGACTCATATCATAGAAGAACTCACGCTTTAACACTTGAAACACACGCTTTTAGGTAGACACGAATTATACTCAACAAGATCTCAATCAAAGAATAACCTTTAGTTGGCGTTCCCATAACGTTCAACTCCCATTCAATCCATAAATATAATATACAACAAATAGTGGTGATATCAACCACTTAATACAAAACTTTACATAAGCTGGTTAAAATAAACATCCAACTTTTTCTTTTTCTTTTTCTTTTCTCATTTTTTCAATTTTTTTTTTTTTTTTTTTTTTTTTTTTTTTTTTTTTAAACATAAATATAGATGTGTAAAATTTCACCACATCACTATAACGATAACTCTGGATAATTTTTCCATACTTTTCATGACTTTCAGAAATAACGGTAATAGTGAAAATAGTAAACACACAAAAAATAAACTCAAAGATATACAATATTTACTTTCACTCCAATTGCATTGTGCAATTTCCCGACCTAACCATAGATAATGAATTACGCATGCGAACACAGGTAATGTAAGGAAACACACTTTGCCTAAAGCAATTAACCAACCACGGATTTTAATCTACAGGGTAGGCTAAGGTGTAAGGGTGTAACGAAACATTTTAACAAAGGTGTAAGAAACGAAAGGAATGGCTCTGAGTGTTTTTCTAGGGGTATCTTACTCTAAAAATGAGAGTAACAAAAGGGTTTATACGGGGGTTAACTAACCAGTGTAGTTAGCTAATAACACATAACATATAAAGGCTATTTGGGTGTAATCCTAGAAATTTACCAATTTAGACAAGTCATTCCAATTATAAAAATAATACTTATTATGGTGGTCTCGAATAGTATACAAGCCAAGTTCTAAAGTTTACAAGTCACCGGCACACTCATAGATTTATGAATTTTTTAAAAGTCACAATTTTTGAAAATAACGTCATGTGTGCAGTTATGCAACTTAGACTTTAAACAAAAACATGCTAAAAATTTTAAATTTTGATATATTAAGCACATTTTAAGCATATTTTGAAAAGTTTAGGACAAGTAAGTGTTCTAATTCTCCAATCCCCCCACTTAAGTTAAACAACGTCCTCGTTGTTTGTATCAAAGATTAAAAACTGGAAAATAAAAGAATTAGAACAGAAAAACTCCCCTGAGATTTGCTCGGTATGATCCTCCATTATTTGTATAAGAGCAAAAATCAACTTCCTTGTGGATGAGAACGTTTAAGCTTCATAATTGATGTATCCACAGGAAATGTAGGAATCTATAATACCACCAAGACTTTAACACACCTAAATTAAGAAGGTTCAAACTTGCATAATACATTAGTAGTTAGTAAAAATAAAATGTAAAAATTAAAATGAAAATCATCAGGTCAGTCGATGCGCCGTATCTTATGGAAGAAGATACGCCGTATCGAGCCTGGAATAAATACGAATCAGAATAAAAGATGCGTCGCATCCTTAACCAGGGATGCGCCGCATTAAAATAAACTGACAAAAAGTTTTAAAGTCAAAAATAAAAATGCAGAAAAATAAAGTAAGATATGACCAGTGCAGGAGATGCGTCGCATCTCAGGATTGAGATGCGCCGTATCCTCTGCGGGCCTGACTGACTCGACACAGAACAGAATAGTAAAAATTTTCTCTGGGTTGTCTCCCGGTCAGCACTTGTCTTTATTCCAGAGTCTTCAAGTTAGACTCACGTTCAGCTCTTTATTCTAATACTTCAGGTTCAAACTCCACCACCTCGTTCTCAGTATCCTCAATTTTATTATCAAAGTATTTCTTCACTCGTTGCCCGTTTACCTTGAATATATAACCATTTTTATCGCATATTTCAATAGTTCCATATGGATACACTTTCTTGACAACGAACGGACCCGTCCATCTTGATTTAAGTTTACCAGGATACATCTTTAATCTGGAATTAAATAGTAGCACTTTTTCTCCAATAGTAAACGTTTTATCCCCATGTAACCTTGAGTCATGCCATCTTTTAGTTCTTTCTTTGTAGATCTTAGTATTTTTGTAGGCCTTATCTCTTAGTTCATAGAGTTCATTAAGTTCCATGAAACGGTTCTTCGTTGCAGCTTCCATATCCATGTTACAATTCGTCAAAGCCCAATATGCACCTTGTTCTAATTCGACCGGTAGGTGGCATGCTTTTCCGTATACAAGACGAAATGGAGTGCATCCCGTTGGTGTCTTATAGGCTGTACGGAATGCCCATAAAGCATCATTTAACTTGTCAGACCACCCTTTCGGATTATATCCAGTCGTCTTTTCAAGAATTCGCTTTATAGCCCTATTGGTTACTTCAGTTTGCCCATTGGATTGAGGATGGTATGCGGTGGAAACCCTATGATATACTCCATATTTTTGCAATGCTCTTCCCAGATGGTGATTACAAAAGTGTGTTCCCCTATCACTAATCAATGCTTTAGGAACTCCAAACCTAGCGAACAAACTTTGCAAAAATTTAAGTACTACTTTGCTGTCGTTTGTTGGTAATGCTTGCGCTTCGACCCATTTTGATACGTAATCAACAGCAACCAAAATATACTTATTACCTTTAGATTCAGGAAACGGTCCCATGAAGTCCAATCCCCAAATGTCGAAAACTTCACAAACATGGATATAGTTTTGCGGCATTTCGTTTCTTGATGTTATATTCCCGGATCGTTGACACGCATCACATCCTTTTATATAATCTTTTGCATCATCCAACATAGTGGGCCAATAAAATCCCGCATCAAGGATTTTTCTTCTTGTGATAACTGTACCGTGATGTCCCCCCGTCGGCCCTGAATGGCAATGTGCCAATATTGCTGGAATGTCATCACCATCTACGCATCTTCGTATAATATTGTCAGGACATAATTTAAAGGCATAAGGTTCATCCCAAATATACTCGCTAGCGCGATTTAGAAACCTTCTTTTCTCGTCGGATGTTAGCCCTTTTGGAATTTCATTTGCAACAATAAAGTTTATATAGTCGGCATACCATGGTTCATTATTATTGCTCTTAATTCTTACCATCATAAGGTGTTCATCAGGAAAGTCATCAGCGATTTCCCTTTCATCAAGTACCTCCATATCAGGGTTTTCAAGTCTAGATAAGTGGTCAGCAGCTAGATTCTCGGCACCCTTTTTATCTTTAATTTCAATATCGAATCCTTGGAGCAATAAAACCCACCTAATGAGCCTTGGCTTGGCATCCTGTTTATTGAACAAATACTTCAAAGCAGAATGGTCAGTGTAAACCATAGTTTTTGACAATATAAGATATGATCTAAATTTATCGAATGCAAAAACTACTGCTAAAAGTTCTTTTTCCGTGGTGGTGTAATGTTCTTGGGCATTATTCAATGTTTTGCTAGCATAATAAATTGGCTTAAATTTCTTATCTATCTTTTGGCCAAGTACGGCTTCAACAGCATAATCACTAGCATCACACATTAGTTCAAAAGGCAGATTCCAATCCGGCGAAATTATAATAGGTACGGAAGTTAGTTTTTCTTTAAGTATATTAAATGCCTTTTTGCAATCTTCAGAAAAATCAAACTTCGCATCTTTTAGCAATAATTGGGTCATAGGCCTAGTTATCATTGAAAAATCCTTAATGAACCTACGATAAAATCCAGCATGCCCGAAAAAGCTTCTAACACCTTTTATATTAGTGGGGTAAGGTAGTTTGGCAATTACATCAATTTTTGCTTTGTCGACTTCTATACCTTTCCCAGAAATCTTATGTCCTAACACAATTCCCTCTCTAACCATAAAATGACATTTTTCCCAATTAAGAACAAGGTTAGTTTCTTCACACCTAGCAAGCATTTTATCAAGTTTAAAGAGACAATCAATAAATGAGTTACCGAACACCGAGAAGTCGTCCATGAAGACTTCCATAAAGTCTTCTACCATATCATGGAAGATAGCCGTCATACAACGTTGGAAAGTAGCAGGGGCGTTGCATAGTCCGAACGGCATTCTCCTATAGGCGAAGGTTCCATAAGGGCAAGTGAAAGTCGTCTTCTCTTGATCCTCGGGGGCAATGGGTATTTGGAAGAAACCTGAAAAACCATCTAAAAAACAATAATAATCATGTCCTGATAGTCTTTCTAACATTTGATCAATAAATGGAAGAGGGAAGTGATCTTTTCGCGTAGCATCATTGAGTTTGCGGTAGTCGATGCAAACTCTCCATCTAGTAACAGTTCTTGAAGTGATTAGCTCATTGTCGTCATTGAGTACTACCGTCATTCCTCCCTTTTTTGGTACAACGTGGATAGGACTGACCCACGAGCTGTCGGAAATTGGGTAGATAAGTCCGGAGTCAAGTAATTTTACGATTTCATTTTTCACCACGTCTTGGACTTTTGGATTCAAACGCCTTTGAGGTTGGATGGTTGGTTTGAATTCATCTTCCATGAGGATTTTATGTGTATAGAATGACAGGCTAATTCCCTTAATATCAGACATACTCCACGCTAATGCTCCTCTTCGTTTATATAGTACCTGCAAAAGGGATTCTTTTTCTTTTGGCGTTAAATCAGATGCAATAATAACGGGCGAATTAGTGTTCCCATTTAAATAGGCATATTCCAAAGTAGAAGGGAGATCCTTAAGCACAGGTTTAACATTATCAATTTCATTAGCACTAGCGGAATAAACTTGTTCTTTAATTATCTCGTTGCTATCATCAGATAAATGCGCCGCATCGAAATTTCCGATGTGCCGTATGGCGTTACAAACAGCGGAATCAACAGAGAAATAATCATCAATAGTATTTTTATCAACTTGATCTTCTATAGCAATTGTGTTTTCTAAATTTTTAAGCAGAAAAGAATCAAGCAAATTATTTTTTAACAATTTCTGAGTAAATTGATTAATCGTGTCATCAGAAACATCGATATTATAGCATTCATCGTCTTCAGAATTATTTTTACTCATAGATTGTTCCATATTAAATTCAACCTCATCTTTTCCTATGGTAAGAGTTATCTTTTTATTAAAACATCAATCATGGCCCTAGCAGTGGCTAAAAATGGTCGTCCTTATATTATAGGAGTTCTAGAATTTTCGGGCATGTCGAGGATAACGAAGTTAATAGGTAATTCAAATTTATCAACTTTTATTAATATATTTTCAGCTATTCCTAATGGGTATTGTATGGACCTATCAGCTAGCTCTAAGCACATCCTAGTAGGTTTTGGCTCACCAAGGCCTAATCTTTCATACAAAGAAGAGGGCATAAGACTTATACTAGCTCCTAGGTCGGCTAAAGCATTTCCAATATGTAAATTTTTAATTTGACAAGGAATAGTGAAACTCCCTGGATCTTTTTCCTTAGATGGAAGTTTGTTGAGCAATGCTGCTGAGCTTCTTTCTCCCATTGTTACAGTGCAAGCCTCTTCAAGTTTGGACTTGTTTGTAAGTAAGCTCTTCAGATATTTAGCGTATTTTGGCATTGCACTAGGGCTTCCATAAATGGTATGCTTAGCTGCAGCTGCTTGAGATTTTCCAAGAACTTCTTTTGATAGGCATCTTCTTTCTCCTTCCTTACCCTATGTGGGAAAGGTAGTGTTGATCGTTTAGGTTCAACAGAAGGTTCTTCTCTAATTACAGGTTCTGGATTAGTCTCTTTTGGTTGCTCTTGCTCAGGTGATAAAGATTCAGGGGAAATCTTGTTTGTACTGTCATCCTCGGGTGTCTCTCCGATTTGAAAGGTTGACTTTCCGCCTCTAGTTGTAATCCCTTTCAAATCTTGCTTTACCAAAAGAATCTGTTAAGCACCGTTGACAATTGGTGCACTTCAATTGCCAATCCATTAATCATGTTGCTTTGCTCCTTTAGTAACAGCTCATGACTGCCTTTGAATTCATTAATAAAGTTTCTTGCTTCATGATGTTCTTTTTCATTTGCTTGAGCGATTTGTAGTGCAAACTCTTCCATGGTAAGGTTTCTTTGGGGTCTTCCGAACCAGTTGGGGAAAATATCGAACATTGTTCCTGAAAATTAAAGACAGGTAGATTTCAAAGTAAAAATTTCCTAGTATAAGGGTCAGGGTATTTTCCGTTCGGAGATAAGAAAAATAAAAGTTGCTGATATCTGCAGACGATGCGCCGTATCCAAAAAGTTGGATACGCCGTATCTTATTTCGTTAAAATTTAATCAGACTTTATTCAGAAAATAGATACGCCGCTTAGAAATTAGAATGCGCCGTATCAGTTTTAAGTTATCAAAAATCGATTATACTTATTAAGATAAATGCGTCGTATTAACAAAGGTTAATGCGCCGTATTTTCGTTACGTTTCAAAATACAAGATTTTTGATTCAGAAGATGCGCCGTATCGATAAAAATCGATACGTCGTATCTGTTTAATAATTCGAAAATTGTTTTTAATTAAAATAATAAATACGCCGTATCTGTAAAAACAGATGCGCCGTATAGCGTTAACGTTTAGAAAAATTTCTTATTAAAAACAGAATACGCCGTATCTTGGGGAAAGATGCGCCGTATTCGAATTAATTAAACGCGTTGTATTTTATAAAAATTAAACGCAATACGCCGTATCTATGAAAATAGATGCGCCGTATCGTTTATATTAGCTCAGTACAACGATAGCAGAATACAGAAAATACGAAAAATAAAAAAAAATAAACACAAACGAAAAGCAACAAAAAAAAAAAAAAAACAAATAACACACAAAACAGAAAATATGCAAATAATACAATGAATGCAATTAATCTAATACACAACACGGTTAGCGGTTAAATTAAAAATTAAAAAGAAAAACCTAATTAAAATACTAATCAAATTAACAGATAATAACAATTCACTCCCCGGCAGCGGCGCCAAAAAAACTTGATGCGCGTGTGCGTATGCTCTAATTTATACCCACGGTATGTCGTTGTGGTTTTAGCAGTATTCAAGTTTTAAATTTATATTTAGCCGACTTATCAATAACACACACACTTTAACGAGCAGTGTACCCGGTCAGTATGAATATAATGGTAAGTAGAGTGTCGTTCACTAAGAGTGGAACGTATTACCTAGTTATCCTAATCAGTATTTTAATATCTTAAGTTAGCTATACAACCTAATCTAACGCAAGGGGGTTCAGCCTGAGAGACTGGCACGATTTGGTTGCAATTAAATAATAAACTAAACTAATAGGCACGAATCAGGGATTAGCACACACGTACACAGATAAATACTTGAGACAATAAGAAGACCTGTCCTGATAGTTAAGTAGCTTGTCACTTGTTTTATTGCTAGTTTTATATGAAGTGTATAGTTCGATGCAACGCACCGAGATTAAGTCCTTTCTCGTTGGTTCTAATCTTATCGGCGAGTAAACCCTTAATGATTACTTATGACTATCCTATTTACCTTTTCTTCCTACTTTTCTACAGACGATAGAATGCATAGGTGATAAAATAAATAGGCGAGGGCAGAGGCATGGCGACCCGATCAACGCTCAGCTAGACACAGAGGTTATCAATGCACTAATAAAAGTCACCAAAGACATCAACATATAAACTTTAATTAATGGGAAAGCAATATTAAGAGGAGTGCAATCTTTCCGTTGTCACATTACACAAGCCCATCAATCTTGATGAATTAAAGTTTACTAATACAATAAAACAAAACTACTTAATGAATTGAATACATGCAGGACCTTCTTACAGCTCTTGTATCTTCGTTCAAGGTGTGTCTTGTGCTGCTACTTCGACTGAATTCGGCCTAGGGTTTCTGTCTTCTCGTACTTAGCTAAATGTCGAACTCCGAAATTCGTCTGTCTTTGGGGTATTTATAGTTTCTGTCTGAGGGTTAGATGCGGCGCATTGACTTAACTTCGCGTGGGGTCCAAGATTATTATATTCCAGAATATTCGTACACCGCCAGAAGATGCGGCGTAACTCCATTCTTAGATGCGGCGCATGTCCTTTGCCGTCTTGGATAATATCTTGTGAAATCTTGATAGTGATGCGCCGTATGTAATAAGCAAGATGCGGCGTATCTGGAGCAGAATGGTCTTGATCTTGTACATTTCAGTAGACTCTTAACTTCTTGCATGTTTTGCTCCATAATTAGTCCAAAATCGCCAAGTTTCACATAATACTTGTTTTTACCTGAGAATTACAAAAGTAAACATTAACGTATCAATTCTCACAGATAATATAATAAAACAAGTAAAATAAATAGGATAAATGATAGTAATAAAATGTACTTATTTGAGTTCATCACCTCCACACCCATATCAACTGCTTTCTATTCTAATGGTGTTGTGCAGGATATTCAAGAGGATTCTGAAGAAGAAATTGATGAAAGGACTGGTGAGGAGTACCTGAACTTGGAATTCCAAGAAAGGGCACTCCTTGCTAGTTCAAGACGTTTCATCAAAAGAAATCAGTCCAACTTTACAAAACCAAAAGCAAATGAGACCACTGAATGCTTTAAATGTGGTAAAAAGGGTCATTTTGCTAGGGACTGTTATTCTAAAACTATCTCAGAACCCTCTTACAAATTCTCAGGAACTAGCAAGTTTCAACCTAAAATGTTTCAGTCCACCCAACAATTTCAAAACAAGAGTCAAAAGGACTTTGAAACAAAATATAGGAAAATCAAAGCTAAACTTGCACTTCTTGAAACTAACCCCATATTGCCTCAGGCTGCTCAAACATCTAAACCTATTCAGACAAAGAACAAGGTATTAGTAGCTGAAGCATATGATTGGGATGATGAAGAGGCTTCCTCAGATGAGGAAATAAGAGTTAGTGCACTGATGACACTTTCTGAAGAGGATCAGGTGGCTGTGGGAAAAAGCCATGCTAGGAATGGAGAGTGGGTCAACATTACCACGAAGAAGAAGCATGCCAGGGATCCTATTTGGCATCTAGACAGTGGATGTTCAAGGAGCATGACTGGTGTTAAGGAGTGTCTGCACAAATATGTGGAAGAACCAGGACCCAAAGTGATATTTGCAGATAATTCATCATGTCTCACTGAGGGTTATGGTTCAGTAAACTGCAATGGTATTGTCTTTACTAGGATAGCTTATGTAAATGGTCTTAAGTACAATCTGATCAGTGTCAGTCAACTATGTGATGCAAAATACATAGTTCAGTTTGATGATAAGCAAGGAACCATCTTCAATGCAAATAAGGAAATTGTCCTCATTGCACCAAGAAGACAAGATGTTTATGTATTAGACATGTCCAGTCTAACTCAGGATGGAACTTGTCTCTTTGCTAAGGCCACTGATACACTCAACTGGCTTTGGCATAAGAGACTCACCCACCTGAACTTTAAAAACATAAACAATCTTGTAAAACAAAACAAGGTCCTTGGCTTACCATCACTTGTGTTTTCAAAGGATAAACCATGCTCAGCTTGTGAAAAAGGTAAACATCACAGAGCATCCTTTAAAACTAAAACCAACTTTTCCATCAGGAACTGCCTACATCTTCTCCATATGGATCTATTTGGACCTATCAGTCCAAGGTCTACTAACCATGAGAAGTATACTCTGGTCATAGTGGATGAATACTCTAGATACACTTGGGTATTCTTCCTGATCAAAAAGAGTCAGGCAGCTGAAACAATCATGTCCTTTGTCAGGAACATTGAAAATCAAAATGACATTAAGGTCAAACAGATTAGAACTGACAATGGGACTGAGTTCAAAAATTATGAACTTGAATGTTTCTGTGATGAGAAAGGTATTTCCCAAAACTTTTCCTCTCCATACACACCTGAACAAAATGGTGTTGCTGAAAGGAAAAATAGAACACTCATTGAAGCTGCTAGGACAATGCTATGTGGATCAGTCCTTTCCAACCATTTTTGGACTGATGCAGTCAAAACTGCCTGTTATACACAAAACAGATCCATCATTGTCAAGAGACACGGGAAAACCCCATATGAGTTATTCAAAGGAAGAATCCCTGACATCAGCTACTTTCATGTCTTTGGGTGTCCTGTGTTTATTCATAATCACAAGGATCACTTAGGGAAATTTGATGCAAAAGCTGATGATGGATACTTCCTGGGATACTCACTTGTCTCAAAAGCCTTCAGAGTGTTCAACATAAGGAGACAGCAGACTGAGGAAACATTTCATGTTACCTTTGATGAGAGCACTGATGCAATCAGGTTCTCAACTGCCTCAGTAGAAGAGATAGGAATTGATAACTCTTCAAGATATCCTCCTGATGAATATCTTCCTGAAAACAATCCTTCTACTCAGTATCAAGATGATGCTAACCTCTCCTATTACATAATCCCTCACAACCTACCTAATCCAACCATCACTGAGTTTGTTGAGGCACATGCAAACACTGATGAAATTAATCAGTCTGTTCAAAATGCTCAAGAACCAAACAATCTCAGTGATCTGGTAGACATTCAAGATCCAATCAATGATAATGTGTCTACTCCAGAACCAACCCCTCTACCCAATCAGGCCTCCACAAGTTCAAATCAGTATCCAGGACCTCAGGAAAGTTGGACTAGGTCTCAGGACATTGAACTTGTCAATATTATTGGAGAGCCTACTGAAGGCATGCTCACCAGGAGCATGGCTGCTAGTCTAAGAGCAGCCTCAGCCAATGAATGCCTATTTGTGGACTTCATTTCCACAATTGAACCCAAAAGTGTTAAAGAAGCACTTACACATCCAAGTTGGGTTCAGGCCATGCATGATGAACTGGAACAATTTGACAGAAACAAGGTAATGACCTTGGTCAAATGTCCTGAGAATGTATCAGTCATTGGCATGAAATGGGTATTCAAGAACAAAACTGATGAAAATGGCATAGTCATTAAAAACAAAGCCAGACTTGTAGCCAAAGGCTATAATCAACAAGAAGGCATTGACTATGAAGAAACATTTGCACCAGTAGCAAGGATGGAAGCCATCAGGATCTTCCTTGCTTTTGCTACATACATGAACTTCATAGTATACCAAATGGATGTTAAAAGTGCATTCTTAAATGGTTCACTGAAAGAAGAAGTTTATGTTCAGCAACCTCCTGGATTTGAAAGCCATGAGTCTCCTGATCATGTCTGTAAGCTTAACAAAGCCATTTATGGACTGAAGTAAGCTCCCAGGGCATGGTATGAGACTCTCTCAGCCTTCTTAATCCAAAACAAATTTGTCAGAGGCAAGATAGACAACACATTGTTTATCTATAAGAAAAATAATGATGTCATACTAGTACAAGTGTATGTTGATGACATCATCTTTGGCTCAACAAGTTTCAAACTTTGCAAACAATTTGAAAAACTAATGGCAAAGAAGTTTGAAATGAGCATGATGGGAGAACTGACATACTTCCTTGGTCTACAGATCAAGCAGACTGATAGAGGAACCACTATCAGTCAAGAGAAGTATGTAAAGAATCTACTGAAGAAGTATGATCTCAGTGACTATGCCTCAGTCAAAACTCCCATGGCCCCCCCAAACAACCTTGGTCCTGATCTCACTGGTAAACCAGTAAATCAAACTCTCTTTAGAGGAATGATGGGATCACTGATGTATCTACTTGCATCAAGGCCTGATATCCAATTCTCAGTATGTCTGTGTGCCAAATATCAATCTGACCCAAGAGAATCACACATCACTGCTGTGAAAAGGATATTTAGGTACCTAAAAGGTACTCCAAACCTTGGATTATATTATCCAAAATGCTCAGGCCTTGATCTTAAAGGATACTCAGACTCTGACTATGCTGGATGCAACATGGACAAAAAAAGCACCTCAGGCTCTTGCCAAATTCTTGGTGGGAAACTAGTCTGTTGGAGTGCTAAGAAGCAACAATCAGTTGCCTTGTCCTCAGCTGAAGCTGAATATGTTTGATGAGTTTCTAAATACTCATCATTTCTGTCACATTTAGACTGCAAAAATATTTAAAAACATGCAGATATGCTTCAAAATACAGGAAATATCATTTGATTGTGTTTTTATGTGTTGCAAGTGCAAAAGGATTGAAAAACAGGTGAAAATGAACAAAGTTTGCATAATTGGCAGTTTTAGTCCCTGAACTTTCAAAAGTTGTCAAAATTAGTCCTTGGTTTTTAAAAATGGAAAATTATCTTTTATGGTCCTTGTACGATTGAAAATTGGCAAGAATGACCCTTGGAAATAGTTTTGGATTTTGGCAGCATTGGTCCTTGGATTTTCAGGAAATTACACAATTGGTCCCTAAGCTTAAACCAATTCCATTACTAAAACCCTTAACCCATAAATAAAACCCAATCCTACACTAACCCAGCCCAACTTACTAAACAAAAGCCCAACCTAATCAAAACACCAAACCCGACCCAATTCCCTTTAACTAAATATCGGGGTCAACACCCAAGTCAAACACTCAACCCTTCTTCCCTATACCACTATCCCCGCCAAAACCACAAAACCAAAACCACCCTCCACATCTCTGGTTTTCTCAACTACCTCACCCCCAGCTGGCTACTCTACATCACACCTCACCTCCTCCACCTTCACAACTAAACAAATTTCCTTAATTGCTCAGAAACCACTCCATGCCTGCTTTTAGACTTTTGGCGCCAAAAAGTGGAATTAAACGGTTGAGATGGATTTAACCCAATCCAATGGGTGGGAAATGATCGGAAGGAAGAGAAGATTCATTTGGAGTGTTATTTAAAGCAGAAGAAGCCACAGAGAAGGGTGTCACTAGTTTTTAGACCGTTTCAGTAGTGTAGAATGTTTAATTACCTGTTTTAGTTTAAATTTCAGTTCAAGTTTGTAATTCAAGTTCTTGTATGCTCAGTTAAACTTTAATTCATCAGAAGTGTTCGAATTCTTAATTTAAGTAAAATTTCAATTTCCAGTTAATTTATTGTGTTAGAGTTACTGTTGTGCAAAACCCTTTTAAGCTTCCATTCTGTTCAAATAAGCTTGTATGAGCTTATTTTAGCTTTAGAAAAAGTCCAATTTTTTTAATTCAGTGTTAAGTCCAAATTTCCAACAAAGGGTCAAATAAGCAGTTTTTGAAGAATAAGCTGATGTGACAAGCTTATTTGGGTAATTTCTGGCTTATTGGATAAGCCTGGGTAGGTTTAGTTCTTTGGATCATCCTGGATCAGCAGTACAGTTGTGAGTTTCCATTCTCAATTTTCTAGTCATACTGCTTATTTGTATTCAGGTTACTTTTCTGCTTAATTGTTTGAGATTTCTGCTTCTTAGATCATAGTTAGCTTGGATAATATTAGTATAGATTTGGTTATGGCTTAAATCAGTTAGCTTTAGTGTAAAATTGCAAATTAGTGTAATTAAGGGGTGTTTGGATTTAGGTCCTTTTCTGTGTTCAAGTTTTGTGAAGGTTTAAAAAAATAGTCAAACTAGGTCACTTTAGGTCTAATTAGGATAGTTTAGTCATAAAATACACAGCTTGTTTGTTTTAAAGTCAAAAATTCTTTCTTTGTCCATTTCTGCATACACCGCAGATTAAATACCTTGCATAATCAATCATATAGGTGTATTAGTTGTTAAAATAGCTTAATTAGGTTATATTCTAGCTTATAACATCAGTTTAAGTGATTTAGGGTAGATTAAAATTCATTTTAGTCAACATTTTGTCAAAATAGATAAAACTTAAAAAGTCAAATTTTGCCCTGTGCACAGTTTTAATAGCATATTTCATAAGCTTGCACAATCTTCAATTGTTAGCTTTAGCTTGTGTGACTTAGTGTTTTGTAAAGCCCTTCTGGCTAGCTTGCTTCTTGTATGCTTGTTTTTCATTTATCTGCTTATTTAACTGCTTATTTCTTGGCTTCTTTTAAGCTATTTTCCAAAAACCTCCCCTGTGCCAGGGGAGTTGGTGTTATCTGCTTGTTTTCATAAGCTCACACAGAGCTTATTAGTGGGACCCAGGGCTTGACCCTTGGCTTTTTGGAAAGCTCTCATAGCTGTCTCTTTAGTCCAGTGCTTATTTTTGGCTTTGCAGCTTATTTAATAGGGCTGCTATCAGCTTTTTGTTTGTCCCATTTTGCTGAGTTTACTGAGTCCTCAGTATACCCAAGCCTTTTTCATAAGCTCCTCAAAAGCTTGTTTGTGGGCCCCAACCTATGAACCTTGGCTTTTTGGAAAGCTTACCAACCCAACTTGCTTACTCAGTGCTTAAATTGGCTTTTCAAGCTATTTTCATAAGCTAGATTTGCCCTTAGAAAAGTTTGCAGGGTTGTTTGGTTGACTGTGTAAAGTGAAAGTGCTTATTTGCTTATCCTAAGCTTATCAGTGCTAATCTTTGCACCAATTTGCTCATCTCCTATTCCTTTTGCTTATTTGTATCTTATTTCACTTCTGTTTCTTCTTTTAATCTTATTTGAGAGCTTATTGGAGCTTGAAATATCAAAGTTGAGTCAAAAGCTCAACTGTTAAGCTCATAAGCTTCCAAACTGCTTATTTTTTAAGTTTTAATAATATTGTCTTCATTAAAGTTTGTTATTATCAGTATATAAATAGTTTTGTAAAAGAAAAATCAAGAAAATCAAAATAAAAAATAAGTGATAGCTTCTATTTAAGCCATTTGGCTTATTTTTCTGCTTTTTCATTAAGCACTTTTCATTTTTATAATTTTCCTAGGTTCCTGTACTTACATAATATTTTTAGAAAAAGTTTCATATTTATTAGAGTTCATTTAGTATTTATTATAATTTAAATTAGTTTTAAATAATTATTAATAGTAATTAATTAATAATAATTAAATAAATAGTCAAATAAATATTTTTATTTTTCCTAAAATTTTCTTTTATCATTTGGATTCTAAAAATATAATTTTCACATCCGTGGGATTTATATTGGTCAGAATTCATGTTTTATTTTGTACGTTTACGTAATTTTTATTTAAACGTACGTTTTTAAAGTTTTAAACGTTTCTAAGTTATCTACTTGCACGTAATCGTTCTTATAGCTTGTTTAAGTTATTTTATTCCTTAGTTTAATCACTCACAACCTTTTCCTGTTCAATTTCACCAGATCACAGATTCGTTTTATTACAGTTTACACACCTCGTTGGGACTTAACGACCCGGGGATACTCTGTACTCCTTGGATAATTGGTTAGTTGACCTTAAGTTGTTTGACCTTGTTGACCATTTCCCTTGGTCAATATAGTTGACTGTTTGAGGCCGATCAATGTTGCAGCAGCTAGTTGTTGTGCAAATGTACTCTGGATGAAAAGTCAACTCAGTGATTATGGAATTCAGTATAAGATGGTACCCATCTTTTGTGATAACACAAGTGCAATTGCAATATCCAACAACCCTGTTCTTCATCAAAGAACAAAACACATTGATATAAAATATCATTTCATCAGGGACCATGTCATGAATGGTGACATTGAATTACACTTCATCCCTACTGAATATTAGTTAGCTGATATCTTCACCAAACCTTTGGATGAACCAACTTTCACAAGACTGAAAGCTGAATTAGGAATGTTGGATATAGAGAATCAGTCCACTGATTGAATCCTTCCAACTGAAGTGTAAATTCTTAAAACCTCAGGTCCCTGACTCAATGTGTACATCAGTGAAAACAAACCACTGAATCCAAAACATCAGGAACTAAACCTAAGTTCCTGAAATCTTTAGGGTTCAGGAACTAAACCCAAGTTCCTGAATCCTTGTAGCTCAGGAATCATTCCATATTCCTGAATCATCAGTGACTAATCCCAAGTCCCTGAAAAAGCATCACTGAATAAAAAGTCATTCAGGGCACTGAAAAGGACATTAAATACTGACTTCATTGCTCTAAGTATCTAGTTAGTAAATGTCCGAGGTTGGTAACTGAACTCATATTTAATTTAAGAATATTTGTTCTTTTTGCCTTTCTGGCTTCCACCTCTGGGCCACCACATTCCACTTGGCATTAAATGCCTCTCCAATCACATTACAGATATGTGATGACTCATCTCTGCAAATTACACTTTTGCAGAACTGCTCAACCGTTCACCTTGACTGTTGCGCCAAACCAGGGAATAGTGGAGTGTTGGCATTAAATGCGGATCCCAAAACATTTTATTCAAAATAGTTTCCAATAATTCTTTTTGAATAAAATAAAACCGCTCAAATGCCTAAAACACCCCCATCTCCACTTCCCTATAAATAACCCAACCAAAAGAAACACACACACGTTTTTATAGAATCTTAAGCAAAACTCTGCCATTTTTAGTTCTCAAAAACAAATTGTGTGTGTATTCTTAAGCTTTAGAAACCCAGAAACCTTAGTCAAACCCAGACTTACCCACAAATGGCTTCTTCTAAAGCTATAACATACGCCCCCAATGTGGAATTCCTCACTGGGGACGTTGACCTAACAAAGAACAATGTGGTAGGAAATTTCTCTTATCCACAAAACTACCCAGCCTACAAGAACGTTATGAAATTTCTTCGTAATTGTTTTCTTGCAAAGGCTTTCACCCACACCCCCTCAGTCATCTACCATGACTATTTGAGGGAATTCTGGTGCACGGCTGTGGCTACCAGCCCCAAAGACACCAAAGAGTCAATCATCACCTTCACGGTGATGAATGGGAGCAGAACCCTCTCCTTTGACTCCTCAACCTTCATCAAAGCCACAGGCCTTGACTTTGCTGAAGCGTTTGCACCCAACCCTACTGATCAAGACATAAAGAATGAACTGATCTTTTTAGCACCCCATGACCCCAGACGTCCTACAACGTCTGCTGGAGGCTTATTGGAGAAAGCTCCAGTAGTCAAAACATGGTTCCATCCTATCTGGAGGATACTGATGACATTTGTCATTCAGGTCCTGGGTGGAAATAAATCCTCTACGGAACAATTGAACTCATCACAACAATTGATGCTGTTCAGTCTCCTTGAGGGTACAAAAGTTGACATCGGAGGAATAATCTTCCGAGACCTTGTTGCCAAGCTCTCAGGAAAACATAGGCAAAGGCATATGTCCTACCCTAGATTTGTTTCCTGTGTGCTTCAGGACCTACTTGGTTCTGACTACGTGAGGCCTGATGCAGAAGGTACGAAGCCTGATGTCCTGCACAAGTCAAACTTCACTAGTGGCATCAGTGAGGTTACAAATATTGCCCTGACTGAATACATGCAATTAGTCATTCAGGGTAAAGACGCTATCTCACCAGTTCCTTCACCGACCAAAAAGGTGAAGAAGACAAAGAAGGTTCAGTCCAGCCAGGTGGTTAGACCCAAGCCACTCGCCACTGAGACTGATCCTCAAAACCAACTAAACCTTAAAAAGAGGTTGAAAAAGGCCGAGACCTCTGAGACACCCATTTCTGAGACCCTCTTGACCTAAAAAAAAAGGCCAACGGAGGTCACTGAGCAATCATCCTCAGTGACCTCGGGCACACCCTTTCCACATGATTCCACTGATATAAGCAAGTCAGAGGGATCAGGAAGCATTCCCCCCTCACATCCCGATGAAGGTACTGATAAATCACAATCAGTGCCCAAGGGAGGAAAGGGTCCTGAATCCTCGGTAGGGCAGCACCACCCTACTGGGAAGAGGACCCATACCCCCTCACATCCCGATGAAGGAACTGTCAAAAAACAATCAGTTCCCAAGGGAGGAAAGGGTTCTAAATCCTCGGTAAGGCAGCACTACCTTACTGAGAAGGGGACCCACAAACATTCACATCCCGTTAACGTTCCTGAGCAATCACCCTCAGGATCTCAGGGAGAAAAGGACCCTAAATCCCCAAAAGAACAGCACAATCCTGATGGGAAGGGGGTCCACCAACTTTCACAATCAGTACCTAGTGATACCACTGGAAAACACCCATCAGTGGTTGAAGGTGATAAGGGGGACAAAGACTCAGAGGGAAAGAAACAACCCGCTGATATGGAACCCATAAACCCTTCAGGCGGTCCGACTCTCTCAGGAACTGCCCCCAATAGCCAGGCTGGTATTACCCCAGTTATTATGGCTAGTCAGACTGAGCAAACCCACTCAGTTATTATGACAACGGGGTCAGGACCTGGCCAAACCAAAGGAGAGTCTTTTTATAAAGAGGAGCCGGTTGAATTTTTGGGTATTGAGTCCATGGGGGACTTTCAGGCTCTTATTGAGTCTGATGAAGAGCTCAAGGAAGAGAGTGAAGAGGAAATTTTTGAGGCAGGTGAGGATATGGAAACTGATGTACAATCTGAACAACCTGAACAATCACATCAGTCATCTCCACACCAAAGTGAAGAGTCAGGTTCTCAATCTTCTGATTCTTCTGATACTGGGGACATCCTCAAAAAGTATGATGACTCTCTTCCCCTCACTGAAAGAAAATTGGTCAAGTTCCTACTCAAGACCAATATAGCTCTTTACACTGGTCTCACTGAAGAAATGTTCGATCATCACACTGAAGCTGCTGTTCACTATGCCAACCTGAAGGTAGATGTTGAAAGTTATCATGATGATGTGATCGAGATACATTCTGACACCAATAACTCCCTGACAGCTATTGATCTTCATTTCAGGAAGTTCAATCTTACTCTTGAAGGCATCACCAAAAGCCTTCGAACTATTCAAATAGCTGTCAAGGATGACCCGGAACTCAACAAGAAGGTCCTTCAGGCTGCTGAGACTTACCAGAAGCAATCAGCTGAATTCAGTGATCTTCTCAGCTTACTGAAGGATTCTAATATTCAGGGTCTTAGCTCTTCATTGGACTCAATCAGGACTTCCTTGGGTCTTCAGGAAAAACATCTGGTTACTTGGGCACAATCTTCAACATCCTTGGCATGGTCTCTTGGGTCAAGGATGTCAGGCATCGAAGCTTCTCAGGCATCTCTGGGGGATAAGATCTCAACTCTTCAGAAAGACACCTCGGACATCAAATCAATGATGACTGAGATCTATCAGGCCTTCAAGGGTCCTGCTGCTCCAGTGGCTCCAACTCTTGGTATCACCATGGCTCAAGCAACAGTTGAGGGGGAGAAAGACACTGGAGTCCCTGAAGCTTCCACAAGCCAGCAACCTCCTTCTCCTCCTTCTCACACTGAAGGGGAGATTCCTGAAGCTTCTTCCACTCATCAAGATAAAAGCAAAGGCATCCTCACTGATCCTGAGCCTCAACCAACACCAATCTTGGTAGCAAAGGATCCTGAATCACCAGCCAGGATCCCTTATGATATTGATGGAGTTCTTCACCACTTCTCAGCTGATGAACTCAGTGCTTACCTAGAGGAAGAGGAAGCAAAAAAGAAGTTAAAGGAGGAAGAAAAGGTAAGCAAGCCTGCTATTATTAAGGTTGTTCATGAAGAGGCTGAGAAGATTGGTCTTGAGGCTAAAGATCTTTCAGGAAGAAAGGGCGGTATGACTTTTGTAAAAGCTCAGACTGAGGAGATGATCACTCTCAGGAAGAAAAGGGAGGAAAGGAATAAAAGGGCTGAAGAGATCAAGCAGAACAGGATTAAGAAATATTAGTGGTATATGACTAACAGGTTGAAGCCAGAACCAATCACTGATGTTCATATTCATCGAAACACCAATCCTGCCATTGTTACTGTCTATAGAAGTGCTGACAAAAGAGACTTTTAGGTTCATCAACCTTTCAGATTCGCTGACTTTAGGATCTCAGAATTGGATGAGTTGGGTTCATTAATAGCAAAGAAATCAAACGTTGTGGTCCCTAGTCTGATGAAGTCCTTGAGTCTGAGGTACGAAAGATTGGCAGCTGCACCTCAGGAACTTGGCACTCCATCTCTTCTTCCTGATTCAGCACAACCAGCTCCCTCTCAGTCTTCTTCAAGAAAAAGAAAGAAGATTGAAGCTGAGCCTGAGATCAAGATTCCTGGTCTTGACTACAATAGGGCTCTCCCTGAAGGTGTTCCTTTCAGGAACAATGTGGTCATTGAACAACCTGAAAGAGGTTTTTTCTTCATTGATGAGTTCGGAGACAAAGCCTTCCAGAGGTGGAGTGATATCGATTTTTCAGGGATCAAAGCTATGCTTGGTTTTCTAATGATGGCCTCTCCACTTAAGAGTCCTGAAAATGTGAAATTTTGTCAAGATCTAAAAAGGAAAATCCGTGAGCGCCCTGACCAACAAGAGCTGCAGTCAAAGAAGCCCAAGCTTAAAGCCCTTGGTATTAAGTTGAACTGATGAATCTGCCTGACTACCACCACCACCTTTTTTGTACTTAGTTTGTTAGGACTTGTAATGATATTAATAAGATGATGTTTTTATTATTTCAGTGTCCTTATTTACATTCTAGTACATTCGGTATGAGTAGAAGTCATTAGCTCACTCATAACTGATCAAAACACTTAGGAATAATTTATATCCAAATAGGGGGAGATTGTTGGGTCAAGAAAAACCCAAGAATACTTAAAACATGATTTGGACACAAATTAACTAAGTGTTAACTTAAACCGAGAACAATTTAAGTCACTGAGAGAACAACCTCTCAGTGAGTCATCTTCAGGATGCTTAAGGCGAATTCAAGTAGAAGGATTCACTACTCAGGAAGGGCGGTACTCCCTGATGTAGCACTTAAGCCAAAGAAGAAGATGATGGTTCAGTAAGTGTTTGACAAGAACTTACTGAACCCCAGTCTCCTCAACAACAATGAAGTAATTAAGAGTGATAACTGAGAAGCGTGTCCTGAAGAACTAAGTGCTTGAGAAGAAAGGCAGAAATATCTAGGAAGGATTTAAGATAAGATCAAATCTTATCTTGTCAGGAAGAAATCCTTCCTAAGACGGCTTAAAGTCTTGGAGTGTCAGACCAACCACTCCTAAAGACTTAATAGGCCATTTCTATTGGTTCTTGGAAATGACAATTACTGTTGTAATTGTCAGACACGCTTGCTCAACAACTTGTAATATTTTAATTACTTTTACTCAGTTTACTTGTGTATAAATAGATTGAGAAGGAGAGAAGTTGAGTGTGTTTTGTACAATTAAAGCTTAGACTTTTGCAAAACAACTTCTCTCCTACAAAGAGTAATGTATCCCTGAGATAGCTCAGTGAGGTCGCATTGTTACCACTCAAGCAAAACTTGAGTTTAGATAGGAGACACCACCATACCTTGTCTATTCAATCCCAAGTGTTTATTCCGCAAAATACTTGGGTATAGATTCTTTGATTCATTTCTAATAAGAATTTAAACGTTGAAAATTATATTGAGTTTTCTATATTCACGTTTTATAACTGTTAGAATTAATCATAACATTGTATTAGTCATAAACACAAATAGATTAACTTTCTAGTTAACTCTAAACGTGTAAGGGACCAACAAAAACCATTTCGATGATTCATCATCATACTTATCCTTTTGTTACTAATACTACGTTAATAAAGATATGGATCTTAGTCATTCTTTAATTAACCATTCTGTTTCTCGTTGTTTCTGATTGAGCTAGATTACCAAAACGTCTGAACGTATTCCAGATAGATCTTGGGCGTGGCCACGCAAACATCTTGTCAACCCTATGAGGGGCCCAACAGTATCAATGTTATCTAATAACATGATGTACATGAAAAATCCTTGTGTCAAACTTGATTTCATTCATGTTATATCTTTTCAAAGATATGTATCCATTTAGACTTTCTAATAGTATATCATGTTCTATTAGAATCAATTATTTTACCGCTTATGTTTATAAAAATAAACATATATTCCAAGGTTGTATGTTTATTTTCTAAATCTTCAAGTTTCATTCCAAACTAAGACTTAACATTTAACGTATATGGAATGTTACTTCCTATATGCTATACAACATATATGAAATAAGAAAATAAACATAACACTCCCACTAGCTTTCAGGAATACTAAGGAATTATCTTATTTTAATTATAAATCAAAACTTGGATTTAATAATTAAACATAAGTATATCTCCTAGATGCATGCATTAATCTATTCGTGAATTATTGCACTTTGTATACTTCCAAAGATTATTTGAATTTAAATACTCTTTTTGATTACTTATCGTCCTCGCACAAGTAATTACTCAAGAAAGAGTTTTGATATTCCATTTTCAATTTCATATTAATGAAACTAAGGATAACAATCATAATCTTTATACATTTAATGTGCCTAGAAAGAATATTCAATCACAGTTAATTGCTTAAGTGTGATTAATAATCTTGTCATATACATTAAATATATTTACAAAATTATCCATATGATTTCTACACAAAGATTTAAATCTCTAGGATTTTCATTTCCTTTGAAGAAACTCATCTTCATTCTATAGTATAACTATAGAGTTCAAGATTAACTAAGTTTTCAAAACTAGTTATCTTTATGGACTGTATCTAAACATTCATAGTATGAGTAATTTACCAAATTTAATATTTGCAATTCATCTTAATGACCTACAGGTTTACCATAATCCTGTAACTCATAATCCTCAACATATTATTCAAATATTTGAGATATCCTTTCGGATCTATGAATAAGAATTCCATCATCTTGAGATTTAACATTAACATGTTTAATCCTTATCATGACATTTACTAGTGTATTTTTAGAAGATTATGTATCTTGTAATTTTATCTTTTCAAGATAAAAACTCCCACTTACCTTTTGCAATTTATAGACTATCTATAAATACTTAGCAAGTAGAGCAACCCCATATTGTTCTCTTTTGGGACATTACAAATACACATTGACATTTCCTTACATTAGTTTGTTAATATCCTACTTCATAAGTTGTTTAACAAATTAAAAACTTTAATTTTAAGACTTAATGTGATTCATCACATTCCATAATAAATGGTGTCTTATTAATCTTCTAGGTTAGAGTCTTATTGAGTATATACAATCCATACTCAATTTTCTAACATTGATAACCTTTTGGAAGAAAAGAAGTTATAGTTATCTTTAATCAAACGATACCAATAGAGTTTGATTCTCCTAACTGAACACACCACAAACTTGTGGTATTTCATTAGAACTAATATTGTGAGACAATCTAACAATATGTAAGATAAACTTATACTCCTTTTGGCTTACCTATTTACCAACTAATTCAACTTAATGGTGAAATAGATTTTCAAGCCAATTGCATGCTTTATAACACAAGTACTTTTTAACTAAGTCACTTCATGTCCATGTCTCAACAAGAAGACATAAACTATTATAATCCCACTATACGATATAAATCATTGATAAACTCAATGACTTCTTGTATATGTCTTAATAAAGAAGACATAACAAGTTAACGTCTTACTTTATATTATAATAAGTCTTGTAACAATTAAAAGACTTCATATTTATAGCTTTACAATAAAGTATAAACATGTATAACTAAAGTAATCATGAACACCACAATTTGGTTTCAATAGTAATTTCAAGTTAATTTATTTCTTCATATATTTATGACATTCCAAGAATACATAAGAGCAAGGTTGGATCAAGTGGTTAACACCCTTGCCCTTGGAGACAGAGGTCAAGGGTTCGATCCTCACCCCTTGCAAGGCCAGATGTCCTTTTCTACCTTTGGTAGAACCGAAAGCAGCCTCTCTACCTTAGGTAGGGGTAAGGCTATCTACGTCTCAACCTCTCCCATACACCGTAGAAGACGGTATTGGGACCCATAACCCGTGGAAGATGGTATTGGGAGTTACTTTACTTTACTTTTTTTTTCAAGAATACATAAATATTCAAATTTGAAGTAGTATTAGATTACTTCATTTATTTATGTCATTTCAATAATACATAAATATTTAGTTTGAAGTAGTCTTATTATCATTTTGACACTTATTCAAATAGGTATCTAATTTAGAGACAGTAATTATCCATGTACGGTCTCACGTAATCATGAAATTTCACCTTGTCATTGCAATCTAGTCAAGGTCTCACTTAAGCTAAATTTCAACAAGTGTTTCTTGAATTAGATGTGTAATAGTCATATTTAGAACGTTAGTTTCTTACCTTGCGGTCAAGACAATTCTTTAAATCATATTCCTATGTGTTGCACCTTGCACACAATATAAGATTTCTCCCACTTGTGCGTGGAACAACATCATGTATCAGATAAACAACACGTCACTCATTTGTTTATGTGATCAATATGATTGTGTCATAGATATTAGTATAATTAGTAGATATAGAACCACATTGTCTAGTATGGAAACGTATATGACTATCCTTAAAAAACATAAGTGTCTATAATTGGAAAGTAATTATCTCAAGACATTCGAGATAATTTGGGTTACTACCAAGATGACAAAGCTTGTAGCTCCCACTGAATTACAGATCATTACAATAATTCATTATTCAGTAATTACAACACAATGCTCCCACTGGATTTGACAACATTGTAAGTGTTTCATAACCAGTCAAAGCAAATAGTGTGCTATTAACTTTTCTACACCTTTGAGAAGACCCATTCGTAACAATTACTTAGGTATCAAAAGAGTGTATTCTACGATGTAGATTGATGCGTGGTTTTGTAACCTTACAACAGGTTTTACCTCTCGAGGGATCTCAAGAGGCTTACAACCCCACCAGGCAGTGTACCTGACCGATGTAGTATAGTGTAGTGGTAAGTACGGGGGATTGATCGTTCTCCACAGGGAATAGTGTTCGTTAGGTATGAAAAACTACTCTAATAGGTCTAAGGGTGAGAGAAGATTCTTTTTTTGTTTTTATATTTTTATGAAAGCAAGTAAAATCTCGGGTTTGAAAGAGTGGGCGGAATTAGTTGCTAGTCAACTAACCCAAATTACTACGAATGCAAATAAAATAAAATAACAAAAATGAAAATGTTGGTGAAAACTTATGTGGAGGGAAATGTGTTTACTTAGATTTCCTTACTCCCTAACTATCTTTTACCGGTTGATTAGTGTGTATTAGTTGCGTGGATGACGGGTGTATTCCTTAATACCATTCGTGGGGTGGCGTACGTACTTCCCCAACTCTACAAGCTCCTACTTCACTCCTATGTCGAGCCGGCTAGGAAGCTCCTAACATGGGATCACTAGAATTCGCTTGTGCATTAAATACAACCATAAAAACCTTTAGTACGCTTTGGTTCATGTTTCTTAAGACGTTCAAGCAAGTTACCGAATAGGAAGTTAGCCAGTTTTCTTAAGCCTAACATAGATGAACAATCATCCAATACAACTAACAACACACTAATAACCAATAATCAATAGCTAGGTTTCATTAGATCTAAGCAAACACAAGATAAATCTAGCCTAACATGTTAAACAAAAGACAAGAATAAGATAGAATCAAACAACACATAGACATATTGAATGATTAATTGATAACTTATCTTCAATGTAACATGGAAGATCTCAAGGCAAAAAGCCTTGAAAGAGCTGCCAAATTCGTCCTAGGGTTTTCACACACAAAGTTCCCCAATAAGTTCCATAATAAGTTCCACCCTAATGACAAAGAATTGCAAAACTATATATAGATTTTTAGATCTGACGGCGTCACGTTATGGAGTGTGACGCCGTCACCTCGCCGCTTTTAGGGTTCCCGGATGACCTTCTTGACGCCGTCCCTCTTTAGCTCTCCAAAATCCGTTCTGGCTTATCAAGGCTTGACGCCGTCAGACTATGAACGTGACGCCGTCCCTCTTTGAATTATAACGTGACGACCTTGATTAGATTAAAGAGTGACGCCGTCAGAATTTCCATGCAATTTCTCTGGCTTATCATGAGTAAATTTCACATCCACCACTTTTGCCAAGCCATGACGCCGTCCAAGGTTAAATATGACGCCGTCAAAGGTAACTTTCAGCCGATTTTTGAGACTTTGCCGTTTTCTTCACTTTTATGCTCCAAAAACGTCCAAAATGCCTCCTTTTCCAGAGTTCTCCTCAAAAGTACCTAAAATGACAAAAGGAACGATTTAGGGCGATATTTGATCGAATAAATACGATTTAGGGCTTAAATGACCCCTTAAAAGCGGTACACTTTTCGCTTCATCAAATACCCTTACACTTGAGATTTGCTTGTCCTCAAGCAAATGCGCTTTTATTCTAATCAAAATACAAGTTAGGGGTCATTTAATGCTAACATAAAAGTAATTACAACAAATATTCGTTCCACTTTAATCATAATAAGCACGGAGATTATAAACTAGCACCTCACAAGTAGTGTTTAGATACTCACATCTCTCAAGTGTCATCAAAATAAATCTCATAAATGAAAACGGATAATATCTCTCACTACCTGTCATAGCAAATAGATTACCATAGGCTTGGGAAAGGATCAAAAACCTCCTCCACTAGACGTAAGCACCTAAGATAAACTATCAAAGAGGGCTTTTAAATGGGTTATAACGTTAGGTGTAGGGAAAAGGAAAACACGGTTTTGTTGGATAAGGGATATTTTACTGGTGGCGAGTTAAAGATCTTGATCAATTACATGTACTATACAATGTTGCTAAGCCAAGACTCGACTCAATCTTAAGCTAAAAACAAAATAACAAAAACATAAAATAAACATAAAATAAAACGGGATGGTAGTCCGTATGTTTTTTCTACTTTTCTTTTTCTCTTTTTTTTTTTTTTTTTTTTTTTTTTTTTTTTTTTCATACACTTTTGCCCTACCATCTAAAATAATACATCATAGGGGCATTGCATTCCCCTTACACTTGAACTTTTACATAACTTTACAAATAACTATTCTAATGACTCGAATTAAGATAATTGAAAAACTTGGAGTACTTTTAAGATATTTAGCACATATGGGGGTAATAAATGATGATCTTCCCCATTACTCCATTACACTAGTACTTTACCCATGAGTCCCAATCGTCCCAAAACAATATGTACAAGGATATGACTCGACTTAGCAACCATGTAATCAATTAGATAATTAACTTGGGGTTTAAACAAATGTTGTCACAATAATGCACTAAAAATGAGTGCATACAAGGTAGGCTAAGGCGATTTGGGTGTACATTTAAGTGGGGTGTAAACAAATTCTTCCTTTAAGTAAAATGCTTAAAGGTCAAAACGAAAAGATAGGCTCTGAGGGGTGTACTAGGGGTATCGTGTACTAAAAATGAGTACAACGCAAAGGGTGTGGGAGAATTACTTGACCAATGTAGCCAATATAATTATAACAAAAACACAGGTGTAAAACAATGGGTTAATCCTAATGCCTCTTATCATGTAGTAAATCTAACTACACGAATGTAGTCTCACTTGTGGCCTCGGAATGGTCCTAACGCAAGTTCTAGAATCTAAGTGCTACCGGTACACACATCATAGCAAAATGCTTTTCCTACCAATTCTAGGGGCGAACCTCACATATTTGGGGGTGGAAAATTTTTTTAGTGGTACGGTTTTGTGCTAGTCATATAAATCCTATCCATGAGACGCTTATTAGAACTAAAGTTTCACTCCTAAATGTTGTAAAAAATTTTAAATTTGGCACTAAAATTGCCCTAACAGGTATTTCTCTCAGTTTTATTACACATCTACCATTAAACAAACAAAAATCAAGCGTAATAGCATTCTCTAATCGTACTTTTACCCCCCTTACACTTAAGATGAACATTGTCCCCAATGTTCAAATAACAAGATGTAAAAGCATAAAGTAAAAGAATGAAATCAAATACTCCCCTGATTCGCTCGGTGGATAATGAAATAACACGGTTAAATCTTCTTCCAAGGTAATGTAGAAGCTCCATGACTAATGCATCGCCATAAGCTTGATTCCATAAACATCTCCTTGTCCAAAATAACCTGTTAAACCTGAGAAAACAAACACGAAAACCTGCATAACAACGGCGGGATAAATCTATATATAAGGATATAATGCTTGTGGAATGATAATTTTGCAGATTCCTGGAGATTATAAGTTGTAGATTTAATAAAAACTTTTTATGAAAACAAAACTTTCAAAAATTTTCAGAAAATTAAACTTGACGCCGTCAGGTTGTAAATCCTGACGCCGTCAGAAATGATCTGACAAAATTCTCATGTTAAGTTTCCGAAAAATTTCTGGAAAAACCTATACCTTATTTCCTGGAATTCCTGCAAAACATCATTATGACTCGATACAAGCATTTGACTCAAACAATTACTAATATGTATGTTAATTTATTATTGTTACGATTCATGTTCATTTGTTCTAATAAACCGATTTGGATTTCCCTTACATTTATCTTTTGCAAAATACCTTTATATGTAGTTAAGACGAAGTTAAAAACAAGATAAAGCATTTTCACAATTTAGTTTCGAACATGAATCAATAATAATAAAATTTAAACATACATACGAAAACAAATAAAGTCAAACAAACAAATAAATAAACACACAAAGCAAATAAAGCTTGGGTTGCCTCCCAAGAAGCACTTGTTTTTGTTCGAGTCACGAGCCTGACTCTACCCTTATTTAACGGAAATAGGGGAGGTTTTCCCTACACTTAGGATTAAGTGTGGGTGAAAGTAGCGATACACACCCTTAGGGTGGAAATATGCCACGTGAGGAAAGAGTGACGGGTGAATTATATGCTCAAAGGTGCGGGATCCTATCATCATAACCTTACCTAATTCAATTGGGTTAGTGGGCGGATTAAGATTTTCTCCTAGAAAGGGATCATCTTCTATCAACTTCGAGAGACTCCAAGTTAAGAATCCACTTTGACCTAATAAACCCGGTTTAAACCCATAATGTTTCTTGTGATCAATCATAAATGGGTGATGTAAGTATGTAAGGTCATGGTTCACTCCTATGTTAGCTTCCTCTCTACAAGGCCTAGAGTCTACTACCTTAATCTTAACATTACCCGGACTACATGGTTTGATGGGTGGATCGGGACCTAATTCAATTCCTAAGTTCACATCTAAGGATGGAAGATTAGGTAACGGTTTTGGTTTAGGCTCCGGTTCATCAAAACTAGGAACTTCCATAGAACTAAAAGAAAAGTTATGACTACAAGTATTCAAACCTATTTCTTCTAGTTTTGTTTCTTCCAAAGGTTCTACTTCAATTGGGGTTCCTATAGTCCCTTCTACTTCTTCCGGGTAAGTCACGGGCGGTGTGTATACCTCGAATGATGGTAGGACTTGTGGGGTACTTTGTAGGTTTGTGTTATTTACCTCATCCTTCCTTGTCTCTATATCAATTATATCCACATCATGTGTTTTAGTAGAATCTAACCCAAACATGTTCCTAAGTATCTCAAATCCTTCTCTAGCCATTTCAAGTTCTAAGTCCGATTCATAAGAATCTTCCCCGATAACATGATTACTATGTTCAATTTGCCTAAAGGATTCATCATGTGTTCCTTGAGATTCAAAGTCATTGATCATAAAACCTAGGTCTTTTTGCTCAATATGCTCATGTTCGGCTAAATCCTCCTCAATTGTTTCCTCAAGTTGTGATGTATACGAACCCATTAATTTATTAAACTTATGGTTCACGGTTAGGAGGCTTTCCTCAAATTTTTTCCAAAGGGTCTTATTAAAAGGAGTTGATCCTAACAATGATTGTTTAATAGAAGCCACACATGCACATAATTCATCAAACCTATCAAAATTTATACCCATCTCCTCTTGTATATATCTAAGATCACTTAAAAATTCATTGGAACAACAGGAAGCAAATCTATCCGTGTAAAGTAATTGTTCCTCTATTGTTAATGATCTAAATGGAATTTCATCCGCCATGGTGATAAATGAAAATGGTTTTACAAACAAAGGGCACAAAGAAAAAGATAGACTAAAGAAATCTAATAAAAAGAAAAATAAAAATCTCACTAGAAAGGAATCTAGTGAGTAGACCTAATAAAATAAAAATTCAACCTAAACAATAACTATTCCCCGGCATCGGCGCCAAAAACTTGATGCGTGGTTTTGTAACCTTACAACAGGTTTTACCTCTCGAGGGATCTCAAGAGGCTTACAACCCCACCAGGCAGTGTACCTGACCGATGTAGTATAGTGTAGTGGTAAGTACGGGGGATTGATCGTTCTCCACAGGAAATAGTGTTCGTTAGGTATGAAAAACTACTCTAATAGGTCTAAGGGTGAGAGAAGATTCTTTTTTTGTTTTTATATTTTTATGAAAGCAAGTAAAATCTCGGGTTTGAAAGAGTGGGCGGAATTAGTTGCTAGTCAACTAACCCAAATTACTACGAATGCAAATAAAATAAAATAACAAAAATGAAAATGTTGGTGAAAACTTATGTGGAGGGAAATGTGTTTACTTAGATTTCCTTACTCCCTAACTATCTTTTACCGGTTGATTAGTGTGTATTAGTTGCGTGGATGACGGGTGTATTCCTTAATACCATTCGTGGGGTGGCGTACGTACTTCCCCAACTCTACAAGCTCCTACTTCACTCCTATGTCGAGCCGGCTAGGAAGCTCCTAACATGGGATCACTAGAATTCGCTTGTGCATTAAATACAACCATAAAAACCTTTAGTACGCATTGGTTCATGTTTCTTAAGACGTTCAAGCAAGTTACCGAATAGGAAGTTAGCCAGTTTTCTTAAGCCTAACATAGATGAACAATCATCCAATACAACTAACAACACACTAATAACCAATAATCAATAGCTAGGTTTCATTAGATCTAAGCAAACACAAGATAAATCTAGCCTAACATGTTAAACAAAAGACAAGAATAAGATAGAATCAAACAACACATAGACATATTGAATGATTAATTGATAACTTATCTTCAATGTAACATGGAAGATCTCAAGGCAAAAAGCCTTGAAAGAGCTGTCAAATTCGTCCTAGGGTTTTCACACACAAAGTTCCCCAATAAGTTCCACAATAAGTTCCACCCTAATGACAAAGAATTGCAAAACTATATATAGATTTTTAGATCTGACGGCGTCACGTTATGGAGTGTGACGCCGTCACCTCGCCGCTTTTAGGGTTCCCGGATGACCTTCTTGACGCCGTCCCTCTTTAGCTCTCCAAAATCCATTCTGGCTTATCAAGGCTTGACGCCGTCAGACTATGAACGTGACGCCGTCCCTCTTTGAATTATAACGTGACGACCTTGATTAGATTAAAGAGTGACGCCGTCAGAATTTCCATGCAATTTCTCTGGCTTATCATGAGTAAATTTCACATCCACCACTTTTGCCAAGCCATGACGCCGTCCAAGGTTAAATATGACGCCGTCAAAGGTAACTTTCAGCCGATTTTTGAGACTTTGCCGTTTTCTTCACTTTTATGCTCCAAAAACGTCCAAAATGCCTCCTTTTCCAGATTTCTCCTCAAAAGTACCTAAAATGACAAAAGGAACGATTTAGGGCGATATTTGATCGAATAAATACGATTTAGGGCTTAAATGACCCCTTAAAAGCGGTACACTTTTCGCTTCATCAAATACCCTTACACTTGAGATTTGCTTGTCCTCAAGCAAATGCGCTTTTATTCTAATCAAAATACAAGTTAGGGGTCATTTAATGCTAACATAAAAGTAATTACAACAAATATTCGTTCCACTTTAATCATAATAAGCACGGAGATTATAAACTAGCACCTCACAAGTAGTGTTTAGATACTCACATCTCTCAAGTGTCATCAAAATAAATCTCATAAATGAAAACGGATAATATCTCTCACTACCTGTCATAGCAAATAGATTACCATAGGCTTGGGAAAGGATCAAAAACCTTCTCCACTAGGCGTAAGCACCTAAGATAAACTATCAAAGAGGGCTTTTAAATGGGTTATAACGTTAGGTGTAGGGAAAAGGAAAACACGATTTTGTTGGATAAGGGATATTTTACTGGTGGCGAGTTAAAGATCTTGATCAATTACATGTACTATACAATGTTGCTAAGCCAAGACTCGACTCAATCTTAAGCTAAAAACAAAATAACAAAAACATAAAATAAACATAAAATAAAACGGGATGGTAGTCCGTATGTTTTTTCTACTTTTCTTTTTCTCATTTTTTTTTTTTTTTTTTTTTTTTTTTTTTTTTTCATACACTTTTGCCCTACCATCCAAAATAATACATCATAGGGGCATTGCATTCCCCTTACACTTGAACTTTTACATAACTTTACAAATAACTATTCTAATGACTCGAATTAAGATAATTGAAAAACTTGGAGTACTTTTAAGATATTTAGCACATATGGGGGTAATAAATGATGATCTTCCCCATTACTCCATTACACTAGTACTTTACCCATGAGTCCCAATCGTCCCAAAACAATATGTACAAGGATATGACTCGACTTAGCAACCATGTAATCAATTAGATAATTAACTTGGGGTTTAAACAAATGTTGTCACAATAATGCACTAAAAATGAGTGCATACAAGGTAGGCTAAGGCGATTTGGGTGTACATTTAAGTGGGGTGTAAACAAATTCTTCCTTTAAGTAAAATGCTTAAAGGTCGAAACGAAAAGATAGGCTCTGAGGGGTGTACTAGGGGTATCGTGTACTAAAAATGAGTACAACGCAAAGGGTGTGGGAGAATTACTTGACCAATGTAGCCAATGTAATTATAACAAAAACACAGGTGTAAAACAATGGGTTAATCCTAATGCCTCTTATCATGTAGTAAATCTAACTACACGAATGTAGTCTCACTTGTGGCCTCGGAATGGTCCTAACGCAAGTTCTAGAATCTAAGTGCTACCGGTACACACATCATAGCAAAATGCTTTTCCTACCAATTCTAGGGGCGAACCTCACATATTTGGGGGTGGAAATTTTTTTTAGTGGTACGGTTTTGTGCTAGTCATATAACTCCTATCCATGAGACGCTTATTAGAACTAAAGTTTCACTCCTAAATGTTGTAAAAAATTTTAAATTTGGCACTAAAATTGCCCTAACAGGTATTTCTCTCAGTTTTATTACACATCTACCATTAAACAAACAAAAATCAAGCGTAATAGCATTCTCTAATCGTACTTTTACCCCCCTTACACTTAAGATGAACATTGTCCCCAATGTTCAAATAACAAGATGTAAAAGCATAAAGTAAAAGAATGAAATCAAATACTCCCCTGATTCGCTCGGTGGATAATGAAATAACACGGTTAAATCTTCTTCCAAGGTAATGTAGAAGCTCCATGACTAATGCATCGCCATAAGCTTGATTCCATAAACATCTCCTTGTCCAAAATAACCTGTTAAACCTGAGAAAACAAACACGAAAACCTGCATAACAACGGCGGGATAAATCTATATATAAGGATATAATGCTTGTGGAATGATAATTTTGCAGATTCCTGGAGATTATAAGTTGTAGATTTAATAAAAACTTTTTATGAAAACAAAACTTTCAAAAATTTTCAGAAAATTAAACTTGACGCCGTCAGGTTGTAAATCCTGACGCCGTCAGAAATGATCTGACAGAATTCTCATGTTAAGTTTCCGAAAAATTTCTGGAAAAACCTATACCTTATTTCCTGGAATTCCTGCAAAACATCATTATGACTCGATACAAGCATTTGACTCAAACAATTACTAATATGTATGTTAATTTATTATTGTTACGATTCATGTTCATTTGTTCTAATAAACCGATTTGGATTTCCCTTACATTTATCTTTTGCAAAATACCTTTATATGTAGTTAAGACGAAGTTAAAAACAAGATAAAGCATTTTCACAATTTAGTTTCGAACATGAATCAATAATAATAAAATTTAAACATACATACGAAAACAAATAAAGTCAAACAAACAAATAAATAAACACACAAAGCAAATAAAGCTTGGGTTGCCTCCCAAGAAGCGCTTGTTTTTGTTCGAGTCACGAGCCTGACTCTACCCTTATTTAACGGAAATAGGGAGGTTTTCCCTACACTTAGGATTAAGTGTGGGTGAAAGTAGCGATATACACCCTTAGGGTGGAAATATGCCACGTGAGGAAAGAGTGACGGGTGAATTATATGCTCAAAGGTGCGGGATCCTATCATCATAACCTTACCTAATTCAATTGGGTTAGTGGGCGGATTAAGATTTTCTCCTAGAAAGGGATCATCTTCTATCAACTTCGAGAGACTCCAAGTTAAGAATCCACTTTGACCTAATAAACCCGGTTTAAACCCATAATGTTTCTTGTGATCAATCATAAATGGGTGATGTAAGTATGTAAGGTCATGGTTCACTCCTATGTTAGCTTCCTCTCTACAAGGCCTAGAGTCTACTACCTTAATCTTAACATTACCCGGACTACATGGTTTGATGGGTGGATCGGGACCTAATTCAATTCCTAAGTTCACATCTAAGGATGGAAGATTAGGTAACGGTTTTGGTTTAGGCTCCGGTTCATCAAAACTAGGAACTTCCATAGAACTAAAAGAAAAGTTATGACTACAAGTATTCAAACCTATTTCTTCTAGTTTTGTTTCTTCCAAAGGTTCTACTTCAATTGGGGTTCCTATAGTCCCTTTTACTTCTTCCAGGTAAGTCACGGGCGGTGTGTATACCTCGAATGATGGTAGGACTTGTGGGGTACTTTGTAGGTTTGTGTTATTTACCTCATCCTTCCTTGTCTCTATATCAATTATATCCACATCATGTGTTTTAGTAGAATATAACCCAAACATGTTCCTAAGTATCTCAAATCCTTCTCTAGCCATTTCAAGTTCTAAGTCCGATTCATAAGAATCTTCCCCGATAACATGATTACTATGTTCAATTTGCCTAAAGGATTCATCATGTGTTCCTTGAGATTCAAAGTCATTGATCATAAAACCTAGGTCTTTTTGCTCAATATGCTCATGTTCGGCTAAATCCTCCTCAATTGTTTCCTCAAGTTGTGATGTATACGAACCCATTAATTTATTAAACTTATGGTTCACGGTTAGGAGGCTTTCCTCAAAATTTTTCCAAAGGGTCTTATTAAAAGGAGTTGATCCTAACAATGATTGTTTAATAGAAGCCACACATGCACATAATTCATCAAACCTATCAAAATTTATACCCATCTCCTCTTGTATATATCTAAGATCACTTAAAAATTCATTGGAACAACAGGAAGCAAATCTATCCGTGTAAAGTAATTGTTCCTCTATTGTTAATGATCTAAATGGAATTTCATCCGCCATGGTGATAAATGAAAATGGTTTTACAAACAAAGGGCACAAAGAAAAAGATAGACTAAAGAAATCTAATAAAAAGAAAAATAAAAATCTCACTAGAAAGGAATCTAGTGAGTAGACCTAATAAAATAAAAATTCAACCTAAACAATAACTATTCCCCGGCAGCGGCGCCAAAAACTTGATGCGTGGTTTTGTAACCTTACAACAGGTTTTACCTCTCGAGGGATCTCAAGAGGCTTACAACCCCACCAGGCAGTGTACCTGACCGATGTAGTATAGTGTAGTGGTAAGTACGGGGGATTGATCGTTCTCCACAGGGAATAGTGTTCGTTAGGTATGAAAAACTACTCTAATAGGTCTAAGGGTGAGAGAAGATTCTTTTTTTGTTTTTATATTTTTATGAAAGCAAGTAAAATCTCGGGTTTGAAAGAGTGGACGGAATTAGTTGCTAGTCAACTAACCCAAATTACTACGAATGCAAATAAAATAAAATAACAAAAATGAAAATGTTGGTGAAAACTTATGTGGAGGGAAATGTGTTTACTTAGATTTCCTTACTCCCTAACTATCTTTTACCGGTTGATTAGTGTGTATTAGTTGCGTGGATGACGGGTGTATTCCTTAATACCATTCGTGGGGTGGCGTACGTACTTCCCCAACTCTACAAGCTCCTACTTCACTCCTATGTCGAGCCGGCTAGGAAGCTCCTAACATGGGATCACTAGAATTCGCTTGTGCATTAAATACAACCATAAAAACCTTTAGTACGCATTGGTTCATGTTTCTTAAGACGTTCAAGCAAGTTACCGAATAGGAAGTTAGCCAGTTTTCTTAAGCCTAACATAGATGAACAATCATCCAATACAACTAACAACACACTAATAACCAATAATCAATAGCTAGGTTTCATTAGATCTAAGCAAACACAAGATAAATCTAGCCTAACATGTTAAACAAAAGACAAGAATAAGTAGAATCAAACAACACATAGACATATTAAATGATTAATTGATAACTTATCTTCAATGTAACATGGAAGATCTCAAGGCAAAAAGCCTTGAAAGAGCTGCCAAATTCGTCCTAGGGTTTTCACACACAAAGTTCTCCAATAAGTTCCACAATAAGTTCCACCCTAATGACAAAGAATTGCAAAACTATATATAGATTTTTAGATCTGACGGCGTCACGTTATGGAGTGTGACGTCGTCACCTCGCCGCTTTTAGGGTTCCCGGATGACCTTCTTGACGCCGTCCCTCTTTAGCTCTCCAAAATCCGTTCTGGCTTATCAAGGCTTGACGCCGTCAGACTATGAACGTGACGCCGTCCCTCTTTGAATTATAACGTGACGACCTTGATTAGATTAAAGAGTGACGCCGCCAGAATTTCCATGCAATTTCTCTGGCTTATCATGAGTAAATTTCACATCCACCACTTTTGCCAAGCCATGACGCCGTCCAAGGTTAAATATGACGCCGTCAAAGGTAACTTTCAGCCGATTTTTGAGACTTTGCCGTTTTCTTCACTTTTATGCTCCAAAAACGTCCAAAATGCCTCCTTTTCCAGATTTCTCCTCAAAAGTACCTAAAATGACAAAAGGAACGATTTAGGGCGATATTTGATCGAATAAATACGATTTAGGGCTTAAATGACCCCTTAAAAGCGGTACACTTTTCGCTTCATCATAGATGATGGACTATCCATCAATTCAATTAACTTGAAAATTGGGCATGCAATTTTTTCTTTCTCTCTTTTCCTTAATATGTCTACCATTCCCACAATGGTATGTAGCATCTTTAAATGGTCAAAGCACAACAACTAGATAAATCATGCTAGTTTGCCTTTTACTAATTTTGCGGTAATTAGTCTAGCTTCTAATTTAATAACTCATAAAATGTGCAATTTTCTTAACTATTAAAGTTTGCTATGAGTTATTTCTTAGACTTCAGACAATTCTAATTTTCCTATCATACCTTTCTCATTCATGAAAAAGAATATGATTAAGTCTCACTCTTCTCTCATAGAAAGGAGACTAGGTTTATTCTTTTAGTAAAGTTGACTCTAGCCAAAAAACTCCTACGGGTGTAGATCAATTTACTAATAAAAGAATGTCTCACGTTTACAGTTTAACGTTGCATTAATACATTTAAAAGAATTTACAAAATTCAATTTTAGTATTTTCGATAATACAATCTTTTCAAGAAAATAAAATACCCAAGGAAATATTTATATAACCATTGAATTTTCTTGAAAACTAGGATCCAAATTTTCATAGTTTCACTACATCAGTTGATCTGCTAGTAATGAAAGTACAAAATATGGTAATCTGTCGAACAATAATCGGCAAACAATTTCCGACTCCTAGATCATTATGGGATTTACATTTGCCAAATACAATTTGCAAAGTAAGCACGTTTCATCCCATCTCATGCCTTAAATTTCTAGGTCCCACTAACAACTTAATTAAGTCGTCTAATTTAGAAACTGCAAATTCTCCATATATGGTCTCACGCATTAATGAAAATTTACCTTGTCATTGTAATCTAGTCAAGGTCTCACTTAAGCTAAATTACAACTTCAAGTGTTTCTTATAATTTGATGGCTTGAACTTAAATTTTAGGGTATTAATTTTGATGTGTCAATCAAAATATGTACGAAGAATCATGCATACATCTTCGTATCATAAGTTTTCAAAACGTTTTTATTTACCAATATAGGCTAATATTTAAATCAACAAAGTTTTAATTGAAGTATTGGGTTCACCAATAAAAAAATTACCTACAATTATCGCCCACTATATCCTACTGCTGCATGAGTCAAAAGACCCAAGTTATTCAGATAATTACCACAAAGTGGCACGTAGAATTGAGGTCAATTCACCCTTAAGATGATTTTGTACATAAAATAGCTTACTTGGTAGCTCCAATTTGACGCACAAAGAAGCGGAGAGACAAACGTCAGCACTAAATGCCAATTAAAAACGCTTCTCTTTCGGTTTGACAATTTAATGTCAATCCTCCTTATACCCCTCTTATAGTTTGTCAAAACTGGGTGAGCCGTTCACACTATTGGTACAAAACCCATCACTCAATTAAAAGTTTATGACTTTAAGTCTTAAAAACATGTTATAAATCATAATCTTGCTAGTCTCGCTTGTGAGCAAATTACCATGCGAAGCGAACCACTATCGGCACATAAGACTTTGCAAGATATATAATTTATTACAACAAGTTTCATAGTTATTTAGTCCATTTATTTTCTATTCCAAAAATTACCCTTTTTTACTTACAACGTGACATACAATTTAAACAAAAAACAAGTAATTAATAAAAATAAACAAGTAAATAAGCACACATAATCTTAACAATTAATTTATGTATCATGTAGCCACATGCAAACTTGTTGATAAAACCTATTAATAATCTTTCTATGTTTCATTATGCATATATTTAACTAAGACTATCACCTACAATGGTAGGTGAGCCACATGCATCGATGTATCGATTGCGTTAGTCTTAGCAAACATATACCAAATAGCACATAATAGATTCATTAATATAATTATTGAGGTCTTCCCCAATTTTAGATTTATCATAATTACATGTGAAAAAATAAACTTAACAATTAATCAAATCTAATCCATGATAAACATGCATGTTTCATCATGGATTAATGCAAGTCACAAGGAACGCAACCTTTAACCACATAAACATGTTACAATTTTAGGGCTACAAAACTAATTTTTTAATTATAGGGCATCGCCCCCCCCCTAAAAAATTAGGGTTTTTGATATTTTAAACCCTAAAAATTGATTTAACATCAAACCTAATCCAAGATTCGTTTTTTATGTGTTTCGATAATTTATTACATGTTAAAACGGCTCGTGATGCCACTGTTAGAATTTAATAATCATGACCCATATATTAATCTAATAAACATCTTACACATATGAGGAAGCGTAGGATCTAATTTTAACACATAAGAATTAACCGAATATTAAAGTGAACGCACCTTTTGATTCTAGCACAACAAGAATCAAACTTCAAATCTTCTTCAATCTTTATCAAGAATGGATTAACGAGATACCCCTTACCGTTTTGTATCTCAATCCAAGATATTAACTATAATGAGTTAATACCACGATCTTGTACACACGTACTATAACCGAATTAATGTTTATGCTAGTAATTTAAACACAAAATAAACCAAACAATTTTGTTTATGAAAAACTTGGATCGACCCTATAAGGGTTTATATGGATCGACCTAAAGCAAAAGAAGAAGAGTAAGAAGATCTAGGGTTATAGCAAGAGTGCAAGAGTTAATGATTCAATAACCCTAGGTCTTGTATTTATAGCATGACAATCTTGGAGAACAAGTTAGCAATGGATTGGGTTTCCAAGCCCATAGCCGATCGGCCTAGGCAATCCATAGGGATTCCGGAAGCTTCTTGTTCATCTAATTTCATCTATAGTCCATCTCTTATTCCCTAACGGTCGTTAGTCAATTGTCGTTAATTACTTAACGTCCGTTAGTCGTTATTTTTGTGTTTTAATAATTAAATACATAACAATTTATATATTAATTATTATCAATTAATTCTTCATACGTAATGTGTGCAATCCCGTGGTCTCGAGTTCGATTTTAGACATACACATATTAATATTTGTCCACAAAACTAACAGTTAATGCCTTAAAACAGATGGAAAAATCAAACATAAATTACAAGAAGAAATTATGTTTTTATATTTTTTTTACTATTTTGCATTTAGTAGATTTTCACAAAACAAAAAGTGAGCTATAGAAACAAAAAATTAGCGCAATTTGCGCGCCTACTTTTAAACATAAAAAATGAGACAAAAAATGAAACTCCTGCCATACCTTTTTCATTGATACAAAAACAAGAAAAGAAACAAAAAGACATCTT